>CM054143.1:70248404-70263526 GCA_028751875.1 Rapana venosa
CATATTCCGCACAGTTATATTGTTCGGAGCATCATTTTTGGCCAAAGGGTTTTTCAATGATTCAACTTTGTTCGCACCCCAAGATGTGTGTCCACCTCAGGGTTTTGGCTGCGCCCCCTTTGTCACCAAATACGGTAACATTGCATTACATCATGCTGTTTTCTACAAACCCCCCAAATAGCATATAGGTATTGATTAAAAAAAATAATATTGGGTTTCCTGCCTAAATGTTCCCCATCGCATCCCCCGCATGGTAACCCAATCAACTTTCACACGTCAAAAATTACTGTCACCAAGTCACACTTTCTATGGAAAGTATTCAAAACTTTTAAAACAACTTTAAAAAAATGCTCGTATATACATTATTTACAAAATATCTGACGACTTTTTACACAGACACTAGTATGCCCCTCACCAATACCAGTTACATGGCTGCACAATGCGGGTTTCACAGCCAGGTCGTTCCAGTGGTTGGCGTTTTCTCAGGTAAAAATACTGATTAATTTTGAAAATCGGGTTTTCGTCATAAATTACTGACCTGACTCAAAAAATGCAACAAACCCAGTAGAGATAACCCCTGGGAAAACGTTTACCCCTTTGATCAAAACTACGGGTAAGCCCAAATTTATCGTTTTTTTTCGTCGTAATGGATTATGAAAAACCCTTTCACAGCGATCTTTTCCGGGCATATTGATTTATCTGCTCAATTTAAAAAAAAATTTGGGGGCAAAAAACAAACAAGTAATCTAGATTGGTTTCAGGGGGAGAGTTTGTCCCGCCCATCGCAGCGTGAATTTTGCACTGAGAAAGGCCCTTGGCACGCCCATGTGTCTGCTTAAACCACCGGAATTTTATCCCATCATTTTCCGACTCATACCTTCTCCTTTTTAATTCTTTCTTTAATCTACTTCAACTGATTAAACATTTTATTCTCTTTCGAACTTTTCCCACTTGAGCCAAAATAGCTTCAATTTTCCACATCAGTATAATTCCTCCAAATTGTATTTCCAATCTTTTCGCCATTTTTTGCTACAAGAAAGCGTGGGAAAGACAAACCATCACTGGCCAATGTCTTTTGAAGGGGGCGGTGTACTGAATTTGGTGCCCTTCCTTTTTTATTTATGCTGACCTAGTGGAAAGTTCATTTCATGGGGGTGACAGGTAGAGCTTAGTGCGGTGAAAAAACCCCCCAGGCTGAAATGACGTCCCGGGGGGCTGCGGGGGGTATAAATAGAGCGGGGAGCGGCGGTAACGGCGGGTAAAAATGGGGGGGTTAAAAAAATGTTATGAAACATTAGTTTTTTTTCAAAACATGCTTAGAAAAAAAACAAAAAACTTTTAAATTTATATTTAATACCCAAACAATGAAAATCCCTTTTTAATGATTAAACACTTTTCAGTTTTCATATTTTTGATATATCATTCTGAGAACCACTTTACAATGCCCAATTACAGGTGTAAAGGAAGACAGTTCATGCCGGATGGGGGAGCTCAGGGTCCCCACTAAAATTTTGGGAAACCCCTTTATTTAGAAATAGGGGGGTAAATTTGTGTACTGCTAAGGACACTGAGGGGTGCAGAAGCGCAAGAAGCCAAATCACTTGAAACAGCCAAAGCCACTCAACCTACTAATGATGAAACACACATTTGAAGGAGAAAAGACCACAAAAGCAAAAATTTATTCCAGTCTTTTTATAATTTTTCTCTGTAGGAAGTTGAAGCCAGCTTTGATGTCTTATTTGTAATTTTTCCCCACTGTTGTGTACAAGGCTGCCTCTTCCACAGAATTTCCTGTCAGTTGCTCCCACCACTGGTACATATCATTATGTGTTTTCCTATGCCTGTTTTCAAAAGCAATAACAGCTTTCAAAAGTCCACATGAAGGGGATGCATAAGTCTCCAGATGATGTCCATGTTGGCTGGTTACAACATTTTCACACAACAATCCTTAAATGGACACAGCTGTCCTATATGAACTGGCTTGGACAAAAATGTCTTTCTATTGGTGTCTCCTGTAGTACATTTTCTTTCAGCTTAGTCAGAAGACCCTGCAACCCTGGAAGCTCAGTATACAATTGAGTTGACAGAGAAATGTGGCTGTTTCATCACATGTCTTCTCACCTTCTTGCTTTAGTACCAATAACTGAATCAGCAGATGTTTGCAAATCTCTGCAATGCACCTTTGGATGACAACTGTTTAGAGTTGCCAGAAAAATAGACCCCAGCTTGTTTAGTTAATTTCCATTTCTATGTCAGCATTTAAAGAAATGAAAAACTAAAATAAACTGTTATGCATAGACAAAGAAAATAAGAGGGGAGATACACAATGACACACATAAGAAATCCAACAGTCTTCATTCCATTGGTGCTAGAACTGCTGGTAATGACTCCAGTACAAATGTGTCAGATTGATAAAGGTTATAAATTAAAGAATTCATTACCTGAAGCACAATCTGTGATAGCTTCTTTTATTATAACACACACACACAAAAACTGGATGTGTGTGTGTGTGTGAGTGTGAGTATGTGTGTGTGTGTGCTGTATGTGTTGTGTTTAAGCTAGCACTGGCACCCAATCAACCCCAAAATAATGGAAAAGGAAATTAATGGGGGGAAAGAATTCCGCGCTAAGGCTTGATAGAACACTGTACTATGTATTGTGTTGGTAATAATTAATACAAAAGATAATAATCAGCTCACTATTGAGTATTACTGCACTGACATGTAACTCAACCTTGTATTGTTGCTGGAGAAGAAACTCATGCTATCACATTAATTTCTGGAAAGAATGCGTAACTCAAAAATCCCACGGCACAACTAAACAAAGAAAATAAACTAAACTCCACTTTCATTTCACCATAAATGATAACTAAAGTGTGTATTAGTCAAAACAAACACAAAAAAACGGACGAACATTTGCTAAACAAAATCACCGGTCACGAACGATCTTGGATTTATCTTCTTCTTGGGATTAGCTTGTCATTCAGCAAATCGTTAAAATACAATCGCTCAATTTCACCATGTAACCCTTTATCAAAAAAAATCATTGAAATAGAGAAAGTTCAAAACTATCTATTTGCAATCATCGTAACTTTGTAAAGTGATTTTGTGGAAATATCTGACGAATTCGGGCATGCTTTCTTCTTTCCAGTTTGCACATGTCGGAAGATCGACAACGATCGTAATAGCCCTTTGCAAAGTCTTCGTTTTCAATGATCGCATGACTAATTATGCAAACCACGCGATCCTTGTATAAATAAACTGTTATATCAATGATTTATATTGAAACATTTATGAAATTTACCCTGTAAATCGAAAAAATTCGTCGATCCTTGACAAGATGGGTTGGCGATGTCCGTTCGTCCTTGCCCTTGCGTTAACGAACTTTCCGCAGTTTGAACACTTCGCTTTTATTGGTTTGCGGGTGAACGACAGTCCATGAATACATTAACCCATTCCCAAATTAGTACAAATAGGTCGTCTAGTTTGATTTTCACCTTGAGTATTGGCTATTTTAAGCTACAGGTTCTTCGGAGTTCGCCGTCAGAGATCGTGTACCGCCAAAAGTCCCGTTTTTTCGTGAAAATTAGCCAGATATGAAAAAACCTTCACCCATCTTGGTATTCTACAATAAAATCTGAACACAATGATACCAAATATAGTGACAATAGTTGTCTGTCGCGAATACGCATCGGATTCAAAGTGGTCATGTCTCTTTGAAGATTTGTCCATGTGCACGAAAATGGCGGCTGCGCAGCGTTTTTTAGTGGAACGCACACCTCATTCAAACGCTTTGCGTATTGACGATACACAAGCCACAGAAATAAAAATGCACTCAATGAAAAGAAGAAAGATTGAACTTTTTTTTCCCGGATATACAGTGTTTTTTGATCAGTAAAAGAGACGCGGAGTAATAAGGAAGTGAAAAGACTGAAAATTTGCCACTTTTCAGCAGTGATGACAGAATTCACCGGGGGCTGCCGCTACCTAGTACATTGTGTTTAAGTTTTCTTTGATATTTGTATTCATGAAGAAACTGGGGTGCACAGTGGGTCAAATTTGCCTGTGCTTTCAGCTACGCTTTCCCAGCTAGTGATGGCCGTGGTCCTACCTAATGTCAGTCACACACTTCTGGGCCAGAACCAAATTAACATGGAAAAAAAATCATGCATACATTATCAGGTTTTCTGCTGTTATGATGTCCACACAGATGATGTAAAATGCAATAAAATTTCCCCAGACTGAAGAAATACATGGATTCAATGACACTGTACAAAAGTGAGGAAAAAACACGGATTCAATGACACTGCACAATCCATCTCCACAGGGACAGCCCTTCTTTCCACTTACTGGTGCAGTGACCCTGGTCCTCCTCCATCCATGAAGCAGCAGCAGCAGGGGGAGGGAACTGTTCAGGAGATGGGCAGCACACGCTGAGGGCCCAGGCTGAGGTCAAGGTCAGGGGTCTGGTGGCTTCTTCTTCCTTGACACTGGCAAGGCTGGGGAGACATGGTAGTGGATCCCTGATGTCACTGACCTGTTCACAGAAAACAACACACAGTCACCACTGACAGCAGCAGGACACACATCACCAGCAGGAATGACAATGAGGCGGGACAGGGCAGGAAAGCCTAGGGGTCATAGCGCTGCACTCCTGATCTGACGGCCCAGGATCAAGCCACCACAGAGGTGCCCGTTTTACTTTTTCAGTTTTAGGGGATTTTACCCTGGAGTGGAGTTCACATCAGTACTGACTCCACTCCCCTAAAAGTCCTTTAGACGAGACTATAAAACAAGGCCCCACGTGCAAACACACGCAGAACATCTTGTGCTCACATTATAAACACAGGGGTGATTTTAAAAAGTAATCCAAATACTGGTTTTCTTCTTTTTACCATAGCCAGTGTTTGCCAAATAATAATGCTTCATACAATCATAGCAAAGAAAGATGTCTTAGTAGTTAGGCCATAACAGTATAAGTGAATACCCGAAGCATGCAAAGCTACATGATACAATAGACAGAGCCAAGTATGAAGTAACCAACCTTTCAGACTCAACATTTAATTAATACTTAGGAATATTACAGTGGATGTCAAGTCTAAGGAAGAGGTGTGACCCCTTCCCCTCCTAAAAAGCAGGGGTCAGGGGGCTGTGCCCTCTGAAGCTGAAGCATTTTCTTCAAATCTAGACAAACTGTCTCTGGAAATGAAAACAATACCTAAAATCCTTTTTACTGCCTGAAAACATCCACAGTCAAAGTCTTTCAAAATGTGTGGGATTGTCAGCATGTGTGTTGTGCCTGAAGAATTTTTCCCCATTAACCCTTAGCCTGCCAAGGATTTTGGCTTATAAATAAATATAGGAAAATCCTATTTGCCAGGGAACTTTCGTAACAAATGGGCGACTGTTGAAAAAAAATATTAATGTGAATTTAAATTCTGAACTAATGTACCCATGAAAAGTATATTCTCTTAAACTTAAAAGGAAAAATGAACAATGTCGATAAAAATCTGTAATAGGTATCATATATCATTAGTATGCTTTAAGAAAGTTTTATACCTATACTACAAATATAAAGAATTACTTTCGCAAAGTCAGGACACACGACCAACATTC
The DNA here is from genome assembly GCA_028751875.1 of Rapana venosa. Taxonomy (NCBI): domain Eukaryota; kingdom Metazoa; phylum Mollusca; class Gastropoda; order Neogastropoda; family Muricidae; genus Rapana; species Rapana venosa. The sequence goes on from CM054143.1 coordinate 70,254,020, forward strand.
TGGAAAAAGAGCCTCGTGGGCAGTGGTAGGAGACTGGTTTATCTGGCATTCCAGAACAAGCAAATGCTGCAAGTAAAGGTTATTATATAATACAGTATAGCCATACAGGTTCATATCAAACCTCTCTGTATAAAATTCAAAGACTTTTTCAGATACTTTACATAATGAAACAATCCTCTCCTCCACAGCTACGCAGGCCAACACCACCACACACACACACAGACCCACACACACACACAGCAGCATGGTGGCACACACAACCGCATGCACATACACACATTCACTCGCTCACAGACTCTCTCGCTTACTAGTACACACACAGTACACTCACACACACACACCACACACACATACACACACACAGCAAATGCACTGCTTACTCCATATTCATCCGTGAGACAGAGAATACTTATAATAGTTAATACCAAACATTAACATGACATAAGCTATTAATTGCCAAATTGTGTTTAAGGTGAAATCAATGATAGAGAACAGCATATTAGCTTCAATTATACAATTAATGTGATATTTACTGCCTAGAACCACACCTCCAAAAATGTTATGGTCATGCGTAGATCTTTCTAGTTTTATAGTGAGAAACTTGATTAATTTCACTAAGTTCGGGTTTTAAATAATGATATGAGTTTTAACTTAACGTCTTCAGTTTTCACTTTAAAAACCAACAACAACAGCACTTCATAACAAAACCCCATCCCCCATCTACTCAGAAAAGGGAGCAAGACCATTTTTTATTTGTTACAACTGTTTTACTGGTCATGTCTAGTAAATCCACACTCCCCAAAAAAATACTACCACTTAATCAAATCGACCACATGTACTTACTGGGGTAAGCAAAAAAAATTTCTGAAAAGATGAACAAATGCGAAAAAAAACAAATGTGAAAACAACCCCGTTAGTATTTTCCGCCATTTGAAATCGAGAATGTAAACAGAGTTGCGATTGGCGAAGTAAAGCACCAAAAGTCAAAAACCTTTTTGGGGTTTTTTTTTTTTGATTTTCGATTTCCACCAGATTTTCCAAAGTCTGTAGTTATTTTCTAGCTTTTAATGATGAAATTTTACTGGCTTTTTTTATTATATTTATCTTATTCGAGGTTTGAAACCTGTCTTTACTTCTTAGCAATTATTTCTAGATTTGGAAGTTGGAGAAAGGGTGGTAGGATGGTGATAATGAAAAATACACTTTTTTTTATTTCGAGGATTGAAAAGCACTCATGGTTTTTTTTTACATCCATTCCCGCCCTAGGATACATCTTAATAATAACCCAATACTTACACCTCCACACAGTAGAAAAAAAGGGGAAATAACCCTTTTAACCCCCCCCCCCCCCCCAAAAAAAAAAAAACAACAACCAACACAACAAAAACCCCCCAAAACAACCCCCAAACAAAAAAAAAAAACCCCCAAAAGACAACCCCCCCCCCCAAAAAAAAAAAAAAACCCAACCAAAACAAACAAAATAAAAAAAAAAACAAAAAAAACAAAAAAAAAAAAAAAAAGAAAAAAGATAAAAAAAAACAACAAAAAAATAGCAACAAAACCAAAAAAAAAACAAAAACCCAAAACTTAAAAGTCTACAAATAAACATTGTCAAATGAAATACTTGTTACATAAAACAATAAATATTGAAAGGGGCATTCATTAAAACTAAGTACACCCGACAAGCCCAATAAAGTATAAAAATAAAAGTAGAATCCTTAATAATAATAATAATAATAATAAAAAATGTATGGAATTTACATGATACACAAACTATAAGCAAAGAAAAAAAGGTAAGGAGAGAGGAGACGACGGGGGAGAGAAGACAAGAGAGGGGACAGAGAGAGAGAGAGAGGAGGTGTGTGGTGTGTGTGTTTGGTGTGGTGTGGTGTGGTGTGGTGTGTGTTGGTGGTTTCACAGAAAATATCAAAAGATAATTCCAAAACAGTACACCCCACCATCATGGGGGAAGGGAGGGCTGGGGGGGGGGGGGAGGAGATACCAGGGGAACATGACCAGATCTGGAGTGATTATTCGAAAAAAAAAACAATAATCATCAGTTTTAACAGTTGGTTTTACTGTTGATTTTCCATTCACCTGAGAAGCCAGAATAGAAGGAAAATTTGCTAGGTAAAATATAAAAAAAATGAAGCGAACACAGTTTTTTTTCATTACTTTTTTAACTTTTTTCCTCAACGTGTGCGGGGGAAGGGGGTCCTAGCAGAATTGGGGGTTTTTTCAATCAAAAAATTTTTGTTGGTGTAATTGTGTGTTTTGTTGTGTGTGTGTGTGTGGGGGTGGTGTGGTGCGTGGTTGTATGTATGTGTGTGTGGTGGTGTGTGTGTGTGTGTGTGTTTTTTACTTTTGTTTGAAATATCTATTACTTAACGGCTGCATGTGAAAGACTGGAGAATGAAACCCCTTTGATTTGTTTTTGCAAGATATAGGGCTGTAAAATTTTTCCTATGTAGTATCATTATTAATTATATTTTTATTTTATCATTATTATTATTTATGTATATACAATAAAAAGAAAAATTACATAGGGTTATTTTTAGGGTTATTATTATTACCTATTATATGTGTGTGTGTGTGTGTGGTGTGTGTGTGTGGTGTTGTGTGTTGTGTGTGTGTGTTGTGTGGGTAGTGTGTGTAAATTGAGAAAAAAGAGTGAGGAAAAACAAGTGCGGTAACCGTTACAACTTCATTCTCATCAAAAAAAATAAATTTAGCCCAAAAATTTTCGAAGAAAAAAAAAAAAAAGGTCACTACGGGAAAAACTTTGAGGCAGCATTGGGGGAAATGAGTAAGGCCCAGCCTTTCCCCTACCTGCCCCTTTCACACACAGTGTGTGTGGTGTGTGTGTGTGTGTGTGTTGTTGTAGTTGGGGTTTTTGGTTTTTTTCAGGTGCAGATCAAAGGGTGTGTTTTGTGTGGTGTTTTGTGTGTGTTTGTTTTGGGGTTGTGTGTGTGTGTGTGTGTGTGTGTGTTGTTGTGTGTGTGTAGTAGGGTTTAGGGTTGTTATTCAGATGCAATCAAAGGGGGTGTGGTTGTGTGTGGGTGTGTGTTTTGTGTGTTTTGTGTGTGTGTGGTGTGTGTGTTTTGGGTTTTAGGGTTGTATTCGATTCAGATCAAGAAGTGGTGTGTGTGTGTGTGTGTGGGGTGTGGGTGGGGTTTTTGTGTGGTGGGGTGTGGGTGTGTGGGTGTGTGGTGTGTAGGGTGGTTTTGGTATGTGTGTGTGTGTGTGTGTTGTGTGTGTGTGTGTTGTGTGTTGTGTGTGTAGTTAGGTTAGGGTTGTTATTCAGAGTGCAATCAAAAAAGTGTGGTTGTTGGTTTTTGTGTTGGTGGGGTTTTGGGGTTGTGTGTGGTGTGTGTGTGTGTTGTGTGTGGGGTTGTGTTGTGGTGGATGTTGGGTATTGGGGTTAGGGTTTTTAAATCAGAGTGCAATCTAAAAAGTGTGTGTGTGTTGTGTGGGTTTGGTGTTGTTGGTGTGTGTGTGTGTGGTGTGTGGGGTGTGGGGGGTTTGGTGTTGTGTTTTAAACCCAATAAAAAAAAAACACAAAACAAAATTTTAATTCATTTTTGCAGGCCATAGGGCCAAAACCCTTTTTTTTGATTTTTAAATTTGGGATTATTTCCTACTAAATTTTAATACAAAGTAAGATTTTCCCCTTTACATGAAATAATTAGATGTGTGAAGGGTTGTGTGTTTTGGGGTTGTGTGTTGTGTATGTGTGTGTGTGTGGTGTGTGTGGTGTGTGTGTGTGTGTGTGTGTTTTGGTGGGGTTGTGGTTGTCCAGCGTATTTTACATTATAAAAAATTTTTGTTTGATTTTTTTTTTCAGGGTAGGTTTTTTTGGGGAGGGGATGCCAGGGTCGGACACTCGCTTTCCCCCAGCCAAGTTAAGCACGTCGAGCGGTTTTTCCCGTTGGGGGGTGACCGTTTGCGCGCCCTTGTTCATACAGTTCCCCCCCTTCACCCCAAAGAAAGGTACCTGTCCCTTTTGGGGCGGGGAAGTAAAGCACGAGGGGGAGGAGATGGGGCCGCCCCCAAATACTGGCCCCTAAAAGTGAGGTCTCTGACGCCTCGCTCCCCTACACCTTTTAGTTTATGGGACACCTTACCTTTACCTTTTCCTTTAGGGGGTTTTTTTTTTCTTTTTTTTGGAGTTTCCAATTTTTAAAATGCTTGTTGTTTTTTTAGGGGGGGGGTTTGGGATTTTTCATTTCAAATGCTTTTTGTTTTTTTTTCTGTCTCTTACATAACATAATTATTTATTTTGGGGCTTTTTTTGTGTCAGCAACAACCCCATTCACCAGGATTCTGACAGCATTGGGCAGATACTGTTTTAAGCGTCCTTTTTTGGGAAAGGGAACATTTTCAGAAATTTAAAAAAAAAATTATTCTTTTATTTTTAAGGGTAAAGGGAAAAATACATCCCTTCCCCTGTGTAGGCTTTTGCAGTTTTTTTCCTCCTTCCCCCGGCAACAATAATAATAAAACAAGAATAAAAAAAAATAGAATTTTTTAAAAGCCCAAATTTTTTCCCCCCCAAAAAATCAAAGCGCTTTCATTCATCCTATCTTCACATGCCCATTCCCAATTAATAGATTTTTACAAATTCAAATGTAAACAACACACGCACACAATTAATAGACTTTTACAAATTTAAATGTAAACCACCACGCGCACAATTTTAAAATTTTTACAAAACAAATGTAAACGACATGGGTTTTTTCAAAACAAAGTACCACCACAACCATACACACATACACACATACACATACACACACACACATACAAAACACACACACACACACACCAACATACACACACACACACACACACACACACACACACACAACACACAACACACACACACACAAAAAACCACACATACACACACACACACAACACACACACACATAAAAACACAACACCACACACACCCACACACACAAAAAGGGTTTTCCCCCAGCAGGGGGAGGGGAGGGGGGACGGCTGGTTGTTGAGGCGGGGACAGAAATAAGAATGAAAAAAAGAGGGAGAATCTTAGGTTGAAAAAATGTGTTTTTTTGGCTGGGGTTTAAAAACACAATTTTTAGGGTTTTGGCGAAAAGGAGAGGGAGGCCCCTTCCAGATCGATGACCAAAAAAAAGAAAGAGCAACGGCCAAAAGATGGGGGTTGAATCTAGGTATTCTTAAGTACAAGGTATTTCGCAGAGCGGGGAATGACAAGGAGTTACAGGGGGGAAGACATTCACAGAGGGAGGAGGGGGCAATATTTTAACAAGGGTACTGACTTATAGGGGGGATAATGATGCTGGGAACCCCCCCCCAAGAAAGTCCAAAAGTCCCAGACTGAAAATGAGAGAATGATAGTTTTGGATGTTGCTCAGTGGACAGGTCTTTCGAACTGCACTGAGCGCCCTAATTGAAACCACACACTGAAAGGTTTGGGAATAATTTTTGCATGAGAGTGTGTTGTCGAAACAACCCCCGTATTTTTACACATGGATTGCCGAATTCTTTTTAAGCTGTTGTATGGAAGAGAGTTTCATTTGGTCCCTACAAGCGGTTCGGTTTTATCTGCATTAAAACTTAACTTGTTCTGTATCATCCCTTTTTTGGGTATCTTAAGGCAAGTCCATATTTTTCAAGAGAGAAAGGGGAGAATTTTCAGGAGTACACCCCTAAAAATCTGAGACTCATCAGCATAAAAAGTGGTATTTTAACTTTTGCGAAAGATTTCGCATGCATTGGCAACAGGGCCTCGGTTTATTGTCTATCCTAAGGACTAGTGTGGTGTGTGTGTGTTGTGTGTGTGGTTGGTGGTGGGTTTGTGTTGTGTGTGTGGGTGTTTTGGTGCGTGCGTGGTGCGGGGTCGCGTGCGCGCGGTGTGTGTTTTATTAGTTCCCTTTAGTTTACCCCCTTCCAAAGAAAATTGATTTAGATGGACAAGTGGTTTGTGGGTGTGTGTGTGGTGGTGGTGTGTGTGTGTGTGTTTGGTGTTTGGGGTGTGTGTTTGTGAAGTCAAACAAATCAAGTCTTTTTTTTTTCCCGATGGTACTAAATAACAATGCATTTGCTTTTTTTTCACACCCTCATCCAAAACAAAAAAAAACAACTTGATCAAAAATTTTTACTACATTATTACCCTAAAAAATAAAATTAAACATTATTCCCTAACCAAAAAAATAAAAATAAATCCCAAAAAAAAATAAAAAGAGAAAAAAAAAAAAAGAAAACCACACAACACACACCACACACACACACACACACACACACACACACACCACACATATACACACACCACGCACGCACGACGCGCGCGCACTCCACACACCAAAAAAAAAAAAACCTCATCATCCCAAAAAATGGGGGCCCCCCCCCCACCCCCCCCCCCCTACAAGAAAAATACACTGCATAACTCGTACACACATACACGCGCGCACACGCACGCACACACACACGCACGCAACTCAACGCAACATAACACAACGCAACGCAACACAACACACTCGCGCGTGCGCGCGCGCACACACACACACACACACACACACACACACACACACACACAACACCCACATTCATACACATACACACGTACATACACGCGCACACATTTGTACTGAATTAGATTTGGATTACAAGAAAACGAGAGAAAAGAATAATAAAATGTCAAACAAATGATATCAGGTTACAATATTACCCGTTCTTTCATGTTCATACTTTATAATTAACGACAACCAACACACACAAAAAGCCATGTAAACCCCCCAAAAGCAAACAAAAGAATCAAACAAGGAAACAAAGAAAAAGCATGCGCGCGCGCGCGCGTGTGTGTGTGTGTGTGTGTGTGTGTGTGGTGTGTGTGTGTGTGTGTGTGTGTGTGTGTGTGTGTGTGTGATGTGTGCCTAGTAGTGTGTGTGTGGATGTGTTTGATGTAGTGTGTTGTTTGTGGGTGTATTGGGTGGGGAAGTGGGAGGGGATGGATGTAGTGATACACAACTAAAACCAATTTAAATTTAAATTTAAAAAGTTGAAAGGGAAAAAATATCCCTTCAAAACTAATCTTGGGCCAATCTGTTACAATTATAAAGTATGTTATTGTGAAATCGTTTGTAACAGGTATGCTTATGTTTTTGTGTTCCTTAATGGGTGTTTAGAATTGCGTCTAGCACGTGCTGTGAAACAGGTCAACAGTTTTACAAATCTCTGATTTCTAAAGAAATGTTGTGTATGGTATATATTCCCCTCAGATCATTTGGAGTTCCATTTGTTGTTGATTTGAATCTATTCTAGAAAGCAGTTGAGCTTAAACCTGTAGTAAGAGATCAACGTTATCTATAGACTTGAATTAGGGCATTTGTTTATCAAAAGATCATACCAGGTTTTACATCATTATTACATGGAGAGCAACCGATTCTTTAGGTATTTTTAAAATTTCAAACATGCTTTGTTGTACCATGCATAGGCCCTCATAATGGAAATAAGAGGACGTTATCTTACCCAGTACTTCTTGCTCCACATTATTGCTGTTTCGTCAAACTTTTGTCATTCCAAGGTGGTTGTGCGTGTGGTTGTCGTGTGTGAAGTGTGTCTGCGTGCTGTGGATGTGTTTAGTTATTGTGTTGGTGTGTGTGTGTGTGTGTGTGTGTGTGTGGTGTGTGTGTGTGTGTGTGTGTTTAGTTAGTTCTTCAGTTTAACGTCCTTCCACCGAAAAGTGATATCAGACGGACAAGTGTGTGTGTGTGTGTGTGTGTGTGTGTGTGTGTGTGTGTGTGTGTGTGGGGTGTGTGTGTGTGGTGTGTTGAGTGTGTGTGTGTGTGTGTGTGTGTGTGTGTGTGTGTGTGTGCGCGCGCGCGCGCGTGTGCGTGAGTGAGTGAATGAGTGTGAATATGCGTGTGACATCGTGGGCGTTTGAGAGTGTGTGAGAGAGTGCGTCAGTTTGCGTGTGTGTGTGTGTGTGGTGTGTGTGTGTGTGTGTTGTGTGTGTGTGTGTGTGTGTGTGTGTGTGTGTGTGTGTGTGTGTGTGTGTGAGTACCAAAGAAATTACCTAAGCAACAAACAGTTATAAAAAAAACAACTTAGGGCCTAGCTTTTTGAAAGGACGATTAGGGATTAATCAAGAACATGTTTCTAAATCTAGAACCAGTCAAGGATAACAAGTAGAAAAAAAAATACCCTCAGAAAATTAACTAACAACAGATTCTATAACAATTAACTAACAACAGATACTATAACAATTAACTAACAACAGATACTATAACAATTAACTAACAACAGATACTATAACAATTAACTAACAACAGATACTATAAAATTAACTAACAATAGATACTATAACAATTAACTAACAACAGATACTATAACAATGAACTAACAACAGATACTATAACAAGCCGAAAAGTGGATACTTTGGGAACGCTAACACATAGAACGGTAGATATCTGCACAAAGCATGGGGTAAACAACACAGGGCATTAAGAGAGGTTTACAGAACAGGTCATGACTGATAAGCTTTGAAACAGGGTGATCCATCACAGGAAGATACCGACTGGGCTGTGAAGCAGACATTCAGAAATTCTGCAGAGAAGTCTATCGTTGTTTAGGATGCTTGTAAGTGTTACAGATGATTCTAAAAGTAAGGGATCTTTCAGTGTCATAGAAATGATTTCTTTAATTCTAGGACAACCAGTAAGCAGATGTCTGACACTAATTTGTTTTCCGCACATGCATAGTATGTTCTTGCAGTATTTTGTGCAAAGAGCATTTAAACGGAATCTATGTGCCAGGCTTGAGATATTTCTAAAAGCAGACCTAGATGGCTTTGCACAGAAACGCTTAGTGTTTTGTACATCCATCATATTTAGGCAATTTTGAGTGTAATAACAATTAGAATTTTGCAATTTTTTAATGGCCTTATCATAGGAAGTATGCTTTAAAAGTTCATAACCCTCTCGCAAGTCTAACAGAATATTGATTATAAGTGATCCTTCAACATTGCGTGCTCCTCGTCGTGCAGCTCTATGGACCATTCATTAGCAATGATCCCACAGTGGGAAGGAACCCAGCAAAAAGTAACACTGATGCCTTTCAACCACAATAAATGAACAGCATTTTTTATTTCGGTGATGATTTCTAGTCTAGTATTTTGATTTAATGAATTTAATGGGCACAATACAGATTTAGAATCAACGCATAGTACAATTTTCAAATCTTTGTGAGGAAATGGAACAAAATAGTTGAGAGCCATCAATATTGCCAAAAGCTCTGCAGTAAAGATAGAAACGCCGCCAGTTATATGATATGTTTTCTCAATGTTACGGGCTGGAATAAGGAAAGCTGCACCTACCTGTTGGTTATGGAGGTATGATCCCTCAGTGTCTGTTTTGAAAAGTGTGTTCACCTTGGCGTCTGGCGGCAGCATGGTTTCCATCTCCGTGTTGGAATGCCAAGTTTGTGTGTTCTACTGCCTCCTTTCCAGAAAGTGTTGCATCCTGG
>CM054143.1:70274026-70289026 GCA_028751875.1 Rapana venosa
ACAGATGATTCTAAAAGTAACGGATCTTTTAGTGTCAAAGAAATGATTTCTTTAATTCTAGGACAAGGAGTAAGCAGATGTCTGACACTAATTTGTTTTCCGCACATGCACAGTATGTTCTTGCAGTATTTTGTGCAAAGAGCATTTAAACGGAATCTATAATCATGCCAGGCTTGAGATATTTCTAAAAGCAGACCTAGATGGCTTTGCACAGAAACGCTTAGTGTTTTGTACATCCATCATATTTAGGCAATTTTGAGTGTAATAACAATTAGAATTTTGCAATTTTTTAATTGCCTTATCATAGGAAGTATGCTTTAAAAGTTCATAACCCTCTCGCAAGTCTAACAGAATATTGACTAAAAGTGATCCTTCAACATTGCGTGCTCCTCGTCGCGCAGCTCTATCGACCCATTCATTAGGAATGATCCCACAGTGGGAAGGAACCCAGCAAAAAGTAACACTGATGCCTTTCAACGACAATAAATGAACAGCATGTTTGATTTCAGTGATAATTCCTAGTCTAGTATTTTGATTTAAGGAATTTAATGACACAATGGAGAATTAGAATCAAGGCACAGTACAATTTTCAAATCTTTGTGAGGAAATGGAACAAAACAGTTGAGAGCCATCAATGTTGGGAAAAGCTCTGCAGTAAAGATAGAAACGCCGCCAGTTATATGATATGTTTTCTCAATGTTATGGGCTGGAATAAGGAAAGCTGCACCTACCTGTTGGTTATGGAGGTGTGATCCCTCAGTGTCTGTTTTGAAAAGTGTGTTCACCTTGGCGTCTGGCGGCAGCATGGTTTCCATCTCCGTGTTGGAATGCCAAGTTTGTGTGTTTCTACTGCCTCCTTTCCAGAAAGTGTTGCATCCTGGTGTTGGTGTTGGAACCCAGAATCCTATGTTCACAACAGTTTCGTTCACTATCATTGACTTTTCGAAATAGTTCAATGAATAGTTTTCATCTTATCGATATATATAGTTCTTTTTACCAAACTTCAGTTGACTGATGATGTGTGTTCACCTGATCTGCTGGTCCTTGTCAAAACTTCAGTTGACTGATGATGTGTGTTCACCTGATCTGCTGGTCCTTGTCAAAACTTCAGTTGACTGATGATGTGTGTTCACCTGATCTGCTGGTCCTTGTCAAAACTTCAGTTGACTGATGATGTGTGTTCACCTGATCTGCTGGTCCTTGTCAAAACTTCAGTGGACTGATGATGTGTGTTCACCTGATCTGCTGGTCCTTGTCAAACCTTCAGTTGACTGATGATGTGTGATTCACCTATTTTTTTTCCCCTGCTGGTCCTTGTCCAACTTCATTGACTGATGATGTGTGTTCACCTGATCTGCTGTCCCTTGTCAAAACTTCAGTTGCTGATGATGGTGTTTCGACCTGATCTGCTGGGTCCATGTCAAACCTCAGTGGACTGATGATGTGTGTTCACCTATCTCTGGTCCTTGTCAAAACTCAGTGACTGATGATGTGTGTTCACCTGATCGCTGGTCCTTGACAAACCTTCAGTTGACTGAAGATGTGTGTTCACCTGATCTGCTGTCCTTGTGACCCATTATAATCTGACCCTGGGCAGCACTGAACTTTTTCACTTGATCCACCAATTCAACCCCTCCCCCCCACCACCACCACCCAGTGTTCACCACTCCCAACAACTATGACCAATAAACTGTGCTGACATAAAGCATTGTCCTCTACGTGGGTTTCCTACCCCATACTCCACGAACTTTAAACAGCATAATTATTCAAACTTGGACTCTACCACACCCAAAACAAGAGGGGAACCCGGCAGGCAGACGTCATGCCTGTGGCCTGTATTCCCCTACATCTGTCTCCCCCATCACCTCTGACGTCCCTGCCACAACCACCACAACCAGGCACAACATTCCTCCACACCTTTGTCCTCCAGTAGCTCCATCCTCTGTCTGAGACTCAGATAATAATAAGTGTATCTGAAAGCAATGTGTATCACAGTGGTGCATCAGGACCTATAGATCCCACTGTTAACCCATTCCTTTCACCGTCTTCCACACCTGACATCGCCATTCTACACTTGTCTGCACTTACACTGCAACACATTCTAACCATGCACCCCGTCCTCTTTCTCTGATAGACACCCTCACTCACCACAGACATCTTCAACCTCTCTGTCTGCTCATCAAAAAACCTTCTTTCACATGGTTTACTTAATGCGCAGTCCTGATTGCCCAGATGGAAAAGACGACCTTCTTCTATTTTTATATCTGAACAGAACATCGATCTGATCTTTCTCACAGAAACCTGTTTAACCACACAAGTCATGAACAAAAGATAAAAGACTGACTCCACCTGTCTACAAAACTCTTTCTTTCCCCCGACCCTCCCGCGAGGGGCATTGCCGTTGTTTACAAAGACCAACTGCATCCAGCTCAAACAAACCCAAAAACAGCCAATTCTGATCCAGAAGAAAAAACAAACGACTACTAACGACTGAAACCAAAGTCCTGTAGATCCTAAGGCCCATACACAGCCGTGCTGAAGACGCCACCATATCCACTTCATTCCTCATCCCCGGGTTACAAAAAGCCGTAAAAAACTCACTGACCACTTTCAGTTACTTCAGTGTAGGGCCTGGCTATCGGGCGTAACGCCCCCTCTTCCCTGCGAGTAACGAACTGTGAAATACGCATCAACAGACACAGAACTGATGAAGAAGAAGAAAAAAGGCAAAAAAAAAAAAAAGAAGAAGATGAACAGAACAACAACAACAACAACAACAAGAGGAAGGAGAAGATTAGGAGGAGTAGCAGGAGGAGGAGGAGAATTCGGTGGAAAAGAAGCTGACATGGGGAGATTAAAAGAAATGAAGGAAGCAGAATGGATGAAAGCACCACAATAGAGGAATGGGAGACAGGCCAAAAAGAATGAAGAAAAGCAAATTAAAGCAACAATACAAGGAAAAAACCAACCACCCCCCTCACTTGACCAACCGTCATCCATACCACCCACCCTAACCTGACACTAACTAACCTAACCCTAACACTACCAACCATCCACCCACCCAACCAACCCTTCAACCACCCACCCGACACCCACCCCAACAACCTTCAACAACTAGCCAACCACCCAGCCACCCAACCAAGCATCTAATCCACACAAACCAGCCTCCTCTCTCCCACAGTGGAGACACAGGGAGTGGTGCCAATGCCAGGCAGGGTGCTGGGTGGGGGGGGGGGGGGGGAGAGGGAAAAGAGGGAGGGGAGGTAGGTAGGTTATGACGTAGGTTAAAGAACAGGTAGTATGTAAGAGAGGAGTAGGGAAGGAGTAAGGTAAGGATGGAGTGGAGATTGGAGGGAAGAGAGATAGGAGGGAGAGAGATAGGGAGGAGGGAGAGAGATAGGTATGGGGCTAGGGACGTAGTTAAGAGAAAGTTAAGGAGGTATGTAAGAAGGAGTAGGGAAGGAGGCAAGTAGGTAGGTAGGGAGGTAGGTAGGGAGGTAGGGAAAGGAGGTAAGTAGGTAGTAGGTAGGGAGGTAGGAAGGAGGTAAGTAGGTAGGTAGGGAGGGAGGTAAGTAGGTAGTAGGGAGGTGGTAGGGAGGTAGGACAGAGGTAAGTAGGTAGGTAGGGAGGGAGGTAGAGAGGAGGTAGGGAGATAGGTAGGGAGGGTAGGGAGGTAGGGAGATAGGTAGGAGAGGAGATAGCAGGGAGATAGAAGGTAGGATGGATGTAGGTAGTAAGGTAAGGAGATAGGAGGGAGGGAGATAGGTAGTAAGGAGATAGTAGGGAGGGAGGGAGATAGTAGGTAGGAGATAGGAGGAGGGAGAGAGGTAGGGAGGGAGGTAGGTAGGGAGGTAGGAAGGTAGGGGAAGATAGGGAGGGAGGGAGATAGTTAGGAGAGAGGTAGTAGGTAGGAATAGGTAGGAGGGAGGGAGGGAGATAGTAGGAGGGAGATTGGTAGGGTGGGAGGGAGGTAGGTGTGGAGATAGGGAGGGAGGTAGGGAGAGGTAAGAGGGAAAACAGTAGGGTTAAGGTAGGGAGGGAGGGAGAAGGTAGGTGATAGTAGGGAGGAGGGAGGTAGGGAGATAGGTAGGTAATAGGAGGAAGGAGGGAGATTATCTGGTAGGGAGTAGATGGATGGGGAGGGAGGGAAGGAGTAGGAGATAGTAGTAGGAGGGAGATTGGCAAGAGGAAAGGTAGTAGCAGGGAGGGAGGATAGGTATGAGGTAAGTAGGTAGGTAGTAGGTAGGGGAGATAGTTAGGGAGTTATTAGGCAGGAGGGAGGGAGAAGGGGGAGAGGAGGAAGGTAGGGAATAATAGGTAGATGGAGGTAGGTAGGGAGATAGAGAGGGAGGTAGGGAGGGAGGAGGGAATAAATGCAGGTATGGAGGGAGGTAGTCGTGAGATAGGCAGTAGTGAGGAGGTAGGTAGGTAGGGAGGAGATAGGCAGGTAAGAGGAGGAGATAGGGCATAGTAAGAGGAGATAGGCAGGTAGCGAGGAGGGTAGGTAGGGAATAGGGAGGGAGGGGGAGGTAAGGGGAGGGAGGAAGAGAGGGAAACAGGTATGGGGGGGTGGGGGAGTGGGGGGGCGGGTCGAGGGGGTGGGAGGGAGGTCGGGGAGGGGGGTGGGGAGGGTTGGGTGGTGAAGGAGGCGTGGCGGGCGGTGGGGTGGGGAGGGGGGTGGGGTTAGGGGGGTGGTAGGTGGGAGGGTTGGGGGGGGAGGGGTAGGGTAGGGGGAGGGGGTAGCTGAGGAGGGCGAAGGGGGGGGGGGCGGGGGGGGGGGCGGGGTGGTAGGGTTGGTACGGGGGGGTGGGGTAGGGTTGGTGGTGGGGGTGGGGTAATGGCGGGTTAGGTGGGGCGGGAGGGTGGGGGGGGGGAGGGGTGGGGAGAGGGGTGGAAGGGGCGGGGTGGGCGGTGGTGGGTGGGATAGGGGAGGACGGGTGAGGGCGGGGGGGTTGTGAGTGGGGAGGGGGACTCGTGGGGGGGGTGGGGGGGGGGTAGGAGGGGGGTAGGTAGGGTCGGGGGTCGGGGGTGGGGGGGTTTTGGGTGGGTCGGGGTGGTGGGTGGTAGGGTGGGGGGGGCACTCTGGGGGGGGGGGTAGGGGCTGCGAGGAGGGGTTTGGAATGGTGGTTAGGTGGTGTGAGGCAGGGTAGGGCGGGATGGTAGACGGGGTGGGTAGGGGGGGGGGGGTGCCGGGGGGTGGGGGTCAGGGGGGTGGGTTTTGGGGGGGGGGGGAGGTGGGGGGGGGGGGGGTGTGGTCGGGGGGGATGGGTGGGGTGGTTTGGTTGGTAGTGAGGGGGTCGGCGGAGGGGGGGCAGGTAGGTAGGTAGGGAGTTAGAGTGGTAGGGAGGGGAGATAGGTAGGGAGATTGGTAGGGAGGGAGATAGGTAGGGAGGGAGATAGTTAGGGAGATAGGTAGGTAGGGAGGGAGGGTGGGAGGGAGCATAGGTAGGTAGGGAAGACGGGGGTAGGTTATTGAGATAGGTAGGGAGGGAGATAGGTAGGGAGGGAGATAGGTTAGGGAGGATAGGTAGGTAGGGAGGGAGGGGGGTAGGGAGGAGATAGGTAAGGGAGGGAGATAGATAGGTAGGAGGGGGTAGGGGGGGTAGGTATTGAGATAGGTAGGGAGGGAGATAGGTAGGGGAGGGAGGTAGGGGGGGTAGTAGGGAGATAGGTAAGGGCAAGGAGGGAGGTACGTAGGGAGGACGGATAGGCAGGGTGGGAGGGGTGTAGCGGTAGGGAGGGAGGGAGGGTAGGTTTTTTTAGGGTTAGGGACGGTGGTTAAGAGGATAGGAATGTTTGGGAGGAGGTAGGGAAGGAGGTAAGTAGGGAGCTAGTTAAGATATAGGTTGGATTTGTAGGAAAGGAGGGGAGGGAGGTAGGGCTAGGGACGTAGGTTAAGAGATAGGTAGGAATGTTGGTGAGGAGGTGGGAAGGAGGTAAGTAGGGTGGTTTGTGTAGGAGGGAAGGGAGAAGGAGGGTAGGGAGGGAGATAGGTAGGTAGGGAGATAAAGGGAGGGAGGGAGATAGGTAGGTAGGTAGCGAGATATGTAGGTAAGTAGGGAGGTAGGTAGGTAGGGAGGTAGGGAGATAGGTAGGTAGGGAGATAGGGAGGGAGGGAGATAGGTAGGGAGGGAGGTAGAGAGGTAGGTATGTAGAGAGGTAGGGAGGGGGTAGGTTAGGTAGGGAGGTAGGTAGGTAGGGTGATAGGTAGGTAGGGAGATATGTAGGGAGGAAAGGGAGCATAGGCATTAGGTGGGGATGGGAGGGAGGTAGGTGGTAGTGAAATAGTAGGTTAGGGAGGTTGGGAGGTTGCGTGAAGTTAGGTAAGTAGGGAGGGAAGAGGTAGGTAGGGTGCAGAGGAGGAGTTAGGTAGGGATGGGGGGGGGAGATCTGGCCATGAAGAGGGGGGGGGGCAGAGGGATACAAGGGGGGAGAGGTTTAGATCAAGGAAAAGGGGGGGAGGGAATGGGGGGTGGGGACAGGGAGGGAGGGAGTAAAAGGGAGTTAAGGAGGGGGGGTATTGTGGGGATGACTTGGGGTGGGAGGGAGGAGGAATGGTAGGGAGATAGGCAGGGAGGGAGGGGATATAGGTAGGAAGGGAGGTAGTGAGGGAGATAGGTACGGAGGGAGGGAGTTAGGTAGGGAGGTAGGAGGTAGGAGGATTGGTAGGGAGATAGGTAGGTAGGGAGGGAGGGAGGTAGGGAGATGGTAGGGAAGGTAGGTAGGGAGAATAGGTTAGGAGAGGAGGGAGGGTGAGGGAGGTAGGATGGATAGCAGGAGGGAGGGATATAGGTAGGAAGGGAAGGTAGTGAGGGAGATAGTTACGGTGGAGGGAGATAGGTAGGGAGGTTAGGGAGGTAGGGAGTAGGTAGGGAGATAGGTAGGTAGGGAGAGGAGGGAGGTAGGAGATAGGTAGGGAGGTAGGTAGGGAGATAGGTAGGTAGGGAGTAGGGTGGTAGGTAGGTAGGGCGTAGTAGGTAGGAGGTTGGTAGGGAGATAGGTCGGGAGATAGATAGGTTGGTAGGGAGGTTAGGGAGGTAGGTAGGTAGGGAGGTTAGGTAGGAGATAGGTAGGTAGGTAGGGAGATAGGTAGGGAGGTAGGTCGGTAGGGAGATAGGTAGGTTAGGAGGGAGGTAGGTAGGGGGTAGGTAGGGTGAATAGGTAGGTAGGGAGGTAGGGAGGAGGTAGGTAGGGAGATAGGCAGGTAGGGGTAGGTAGGTAGGTTGGGAGATAGGTAGGGAGGTAGGTATGGTGGGAGTTAGGTGGGTAGGGGGTAGGTAGGTAGGGAGGTAGGTAGGGAGATAGGTAGGTAGATAGGTAGGGAGATAGGGAGGTAGGGAGATAGGTAGGTAGGGAGATAGGTAGGGAGATAGGTAGGTTGGAGATAGGTAGGTAGGGAAGGTAGGTAGGTTAGGGAGATAGGAGGTAGGGAGATTAGGTAGGTAGGGAGATAGGTAGGGCGATAGGTAGGGGAGGGAGGTAGGATGGGAGATAGCGTAGGTAGTTAGGGAGATAGGTAGTAGGGAGGGAGGATAGGTAGGTAGGGAGATAGGTTAGGGAGGGAGGTAGGTAGGGAGATAGGTAGGTAGGGGAGGAGGGAGATAGGTAGGAGGGGGGTGGAGGTAAGGAGATAGTAGGTAGGAGACAAAAGGGAGAGGAGAGAGGTGGAGGGAGGGTTAATAAAAGGGGTGAGGGGGGAGAAGGAGGGGGTAGGTAGGGAGGTAGGTTAGGTAGGGAGGTAGGGAGGTAGGGTAGTGAGATAGGTTGGGAGGGAGGTAGGTAGGGTGATAGGTAGGTAGGGAGATTAGGTAGGGAGGTAAGGTAGGGAATAGGTTAGGGAGGTAGGTAGGTAGGGAGATAGGTTATTTTATGGTAGGGGAGGAAGCGAGAAGATCGAGAGGAGGTGGAGACGAGGAGGAGATGAGATAGAGTTAGGTGGTAGGGGAGATAGGTAGGTAGGTAGGGGATAGTAGGTAGGGAGATAGGTGGGAGGGAGGTAGGTAGGGAGATAGGTAGGGGGTAGGTAAGGAAGGGAGGTAGGTAGGTAGGGAGGGGGTAGGTAGGGAGGTAGGTAGGTAGGGAGGTAGGGAGGTAGGTAGGGGAGATAGGTAGGGAGGGAGGTAGGGTAGGGAGATAGGGAGGTAGGGAGATAGGTAGGAGGTAGGTAGGGAGATAGGTAGGGAGGTAGGTAGGTAGGGAGATCAGGTAGGTAGGGAGATAGGTAGGTAGGGAGATAGGTAGGGTGATAGTAGGGAGATAGGTAGTAGGAGATAGGTAGGCAGGGAGGTAGGTAGGGAGATAGGTAGGGAGGTAGGTAGGTTGGGAGGTAGGTAGGTCGGGAGGTAGGTAGGTCGGGAGATAGGTAGGGAGGTAGGTAGGGATGGTTGGTTAGGTTTAGGAGGTAGGTTAGGGAGGAGGTAGGTAGGGAGGTAGGTAGGGGGGAGATAGGTAGGGAGATAGGTAGGTGGGAGGTAGGGTAGGGAGATAGGAAAGGAAGGTCAGGTAGGTAGGGGAGATAGGTAGGGAAAAATAGGGAGGGGAAAATTCACAATAGAAAATATAGTAGGGAGATAGGCAGAGGAGGGATGGGGGGGGAAAGGGGAATGTTTTTTAAGGTAGGTGGGGAGATAGATACGGGGATGCATGTATGTAGGTAGGTAGATAGGGAGGGAGGGAGGAGATAGATACGGATGCATGTTGTAAGTAGGTAGATAGGAGGAGGGAGATAGATAGGGATGCATGTATGTAGTAGGTTGATAGGGAGGGCTTATGAGAGCGGAGGGGGGGAGATAGATAGGGATGCATGTACTGTAAGTAGGTAGTTGGGAGGTGGGGAAGGGAGAGGGAGATAGATAGGGATGCAAGTATGTAAGTAGGTAGATAGGGAGGGTGGGTGGGACATAGATAGGATTGCATGTATGTAAGTAGGTAGTAGGGAGGGAGATAGATAGGGATGCATGTATGTAAGTAGTAGATAGGAGGGAGGGTGATCGATAGGGATGCATGTATGTAAGTAGGTAGATAGGGAGGAGGAGATAGATAGGGGTTGCTTGTATGTAAGTAGGTAGATAGGGAGGGAGGAGATAGATAGGGTGCATGTAAGTACGTAGGTTGATAGGGAGGGAGGGAAGAGGAGGGAGATAGATAGGGGTGCATGTATGTAAGTAGGTAGATAGGACGGGAGTGAGATTGATGGTAGGTAGATAGGGAGGAGGAGATAGTAGGTGCATGATGTAAGTAGGTAGATAGGGAGGGAGGAGATAGATAGGGATGCATGTATGTAAGTAGGGAGATAGGGAGGGAGGGAGATAATAGGGATGCAGTATGGTAAGTAGGTAGATTGGGGAGGAGGGGAGGGAGATAGATAGGGATGCATGTATGTATGTAGGTTGAGATAGGGAGGGGAGAGGGAGAGAGATAGGGATGCATGTATGTAAGTAGTAGAGAGGGGAGGGAGGGAGATTTGTAGGGATGCATGTTATGTAAGTTGGTAGAGTAGGGAGGGAGGGAGGAAGATAGTATAGGGATGCATGTATGTAAGTAGGGTATGATAGGGAGGAGGAGGGATGATAGATAGGGATGCATGTATGTAAGTAGGTAGATAGGGATGGAGGAGATGATAGGGGATGCATGTATGTATGTAGGTAGATAGGGAGGGAAGGGAGATAGTAGGGATGCATGTAGTAAGTAGGTAGTTAGTGAGGGAGTAGATAGGGTGATGTATGTAAGTAGGTAGATAGGGATGGAGATAGATAGTGTGCATGTATTGTAAGTAGGTAGATAGGGAGGGAGGGAGGGAGTAGATAGGGATGCATGTATGTAAGTTGGTAATATAGGGAGGTGAGGGAGGGCAAAAAATCAAACAACAAAACAAAAATAATCAAAATCAAAAACCAAAACAACAAGGGGAGGAAAACCCCAAATACACCCTCCCCCTTCCCCAACAAAGAGGGAAGTGAGAGAGGAGATAGACAGACAGACAGACAGACAGAGACACGAGAGAGAGAGAGATTGAGAGAGGAGAGAGAGAGAGAAGAGAGCGAGATAGAGAGACAGGATGGACAGACAGACAGAGAGAGAGAAAAGCAGACATTAAAGATTGTATACTTTGAGAAGAACAAGACTAGGATGAGTCTTTTAGCAACACACTGCAGAACAGGGAAAAGCAGACTGTGGTGTGTGTCTGCTTAAGGCGCCACACACGTGTCCCAGTTTGAACAGAAATAGAAGCCACCTGTGTGTGTGTGTGTGTGTGTGTGTGTGGTGGTCTGTGTGTGTGTGGTGTGTGTGTGTCTGTGTGTGTCTTGTGATGTGCGTGTGTGTGTGTGATGGTGCTGCTTTTGCCAGCTTGTCATGTGGAGGCTTTTAGCGCTAAGTCCGTCAGTTTCAATGGCTCATTGATTGCTTTTCTATGTCAGTTTTCTTGATTCTCTCTTTATTGTGAGGGGAGGATCTGAAAAAAAAGTTGTTTAAAACTTTATCTTTTACCCTAATGGGAAGACCATTTTGACTTGACTTGCAAGGAACAATCATGGCTGACTTGTGCCACGTGACGTCTGCTGATGTCTATGTATCACTGTTGGGGTAGGGGCTAGAAGTCGTGTGTGGCCTGCCATGACAGTGACCAGTGTTGTGATGTGTGACGTGTTTAAAAGGCACCACATAGTAACAGGGGGAGGACGATGTGCAAACAGCAGTAAAGCAGGAAGCCTTGATACCTGTGTAAACAGCGGGAGGAGTGTTAAGTGTGTAAACAGTGACCACAAAAGTAGTAACAGCCAAAAGAGACATGTTACATGGGTAAACAGCGGAGAGCTCGTTAACACGTGTGTAAACAGTGACCACAAAAGTACCAGCAAAAAAGATGACAAGCTTACTTGTGTAACAGCGGAAGGAGCTGTTAACGTGTGTAAACAGTGACCACAAGTAAACAGCCAAAGATGGACTATGCTACATTGTGTTAAACCAGCGGAAGGCGCTGATAATGTAACGGATACAGGCAGAAAGTTAATGTGAAATGCCAAAGTGTGGGTTTACAGGACTGTATGTCAGACACCAGGTCAGCCTGTCCATGACATCTTCACCTCGACCAGACAGGTATCGACCAAGCTGATGTCGGTTCATAAACGCAGAGGTTGACTTGACCCGACTCTTTGACTACACAATATTGAGGAAACGAGAAGGCTACAGTGTTTTGGATGGGGACAAAGGTGGACCAGTTTGCAGAAAACCTTTTCTGTCACTAAAACAGGTTCAATTGAAATTCTGATTTAAAAGGAGAAATCTGGACAAGCAGCGAGAGAGCCGGAGAGGGAAGGAAGAAGCAGGAGGGGGCAGTGACAGCAGCAGCAGCCAGCACAGGCTCTGTGACACTCACTGTCAGGCGCTATCAGGTGTGAGGGAGGGCAGGGAAGGAACTGACATGGAGGATGCTTGCTCAGCCAAAGGGAATGGTCACTGAGTGGTTCAGAACAACGACCATGCTCACTGTGTGGGATGAGTGGACAGAAAACGAGCCTGCGCAGTTCTGGCCAGTGGAGGGATTCAACAGCAAAGGAGAAAGAAGAGTTGTGGGAGAGGGACTGACCCAGCTGCTGCCAAGTGTTTTAGGGACCGGCACAAACCATTCTGCTGCCAGCCTTCTGTTGTGGTTCTCCAGTGCTGTGACATTGTCAGTTGTTGTTGTTTTTTTTGTTGGGACTAGAAGACACAGGGCCAGTGTGCAAGTGGGCATTGAGATGTGTTTTACAATGGAAAGGGAGTGGTGGAGGGACAGTGAAGCAGCAGCTGTCCCGCTCTGTACTGGTTCTCATGGGAGTGTAGAAGTATTCGTGGATGTTTTATCTACGAAGCAGTGGACTGAAGGACTTTCGTTCAGCTGCCTCCAGCAACCTTTCCCCAAGCACAGTCTGTAAGTACCTTTTCTGTGTAAAGGCTGTGTGGTGTGTGTGTGTGCGTGTTTTGGTGTGGTGTGTTGTATGTTGTGTGTGGGTGTGTTTGTATGTGCGTGTGTGTGAGTGTGTGTGTGTGTGTGTTTGGATGTTGCTGTGTGTGTGTGTGTGTGTCTGTGTGTGTGTGTGTGTGTGATGTGGTGCGTGAAGATGAGAGAGAGAGAGAGCGAGAGTGTGTGTGCAGTGTGTGTGCGTGCATACACATGCCTGGGTTCGTTGTGTGCGTGCGTGATGTGAGTTATCGCGCATGTGTGTGTGTGAAGAGGCGAGCGAGCGAGAGGGAGAGAGAGAGAGAGAGAGAGATGAGAGGGAGGGATGGAGAGCAGAGATGAGGGGAGGGGAGGAAGGGAGGGAGAGAAAGCACCCCACTGACTATTGCAGCCGTTAGCTGAATTTACATATTTCCATTGCCAATATTTCTTGGATAAATGAACTTCCAATTCTTGTCTTGTTTTTTCTGGCTTTTAAATATATTTTGCTTTTCTGCATACTTTCTCTGTCAACAAATTGATTATGTGCCATGTACTCTTCTTGTCAGTCTTACTGTACTCTTTTCTATGCAATTTTTTTTTCTTACTATGACTGACACACTTTCCCCTTTGACTACCTGTGTGATTTCATTGCAGTTCTGTGAGTTTTGTGCTGGTGTGTTGTGCTTTCCAACATAGGCGAAAAGGTCACTAAGGGCGGTATGTACACGTTCTGATGTTTAAAAACCCTCAGATTCTGAAGTCACACCTTCACTCTATGTCAGGGGTCCATGCTTAGGCAGAAGAAGAAAAATCTGCAGATAAAAGTTGTGACCACCTAATTAGAAGAAAGATAATGCCTATAATTACAGTTGTGACAAACTTTTTTTTAAGCCTATCTTTTCCAGACACAGGTTCTGGCGGTCTGTGTAAGTCTTTATGACACTTTTTCATTTCTTATATCAAACCATTTTGGCGATTAGTCTATGGTGACGTCAAGTGAGCTAAGCAGTCAATGTCTCCTTCAGTTTTCTTTTATATGTGCCAGCGCAGGCCGCACACACACTTTCAGTCACATGGGACAGATGACAGTATTCACAAAACCGCATACACACGGGGGCTGGTTGTAAAAAAAGCACATACGTGTATTCCATTATCCTCGATATAAAAGAATAAAAATTAAAATTAAAAATAAAATTGCAGTCACACACACCACACACACAAACACACACACACACACACACACCACACACACAAGCTGAACAGGCATGAAAACTGACACAACACACCAGGGTTTCCCTTTGCCCGTCCTTCTCCACCACCCCCCTCACTTTGTCTCCTCTCTCTCTCTCTCTCTCTCTCTCTCTCTCTCTCTCTCTCTCTCTCTCTCTCTCTCTCTCTCTCTTCCCCTCTCTCTCACCCCCCTCTCTCTCTTCTCTTTCAGTGTCGTTGGGTGGTGGGTGGGTGGATTAAATGGATGGGTGGGTCTATGAAGGGTACACGGATGGATGTATGGATGGTGTGGGTGGTTGTTGGTGGGTTGGACAGTTGGATACACAGCATGTTGGAGTGGGGCTGTAGGTGGTGGGTGGGTGGGGGTGATAGATGGATCGATCGATTGATGATGGGTGGATGGATGAAACTGAAAGGATAAAGGTGGGCAGTGGTGGATGATGGATCGGTGGATGGATGGGTGTGTGGGTGGGCTGTGGATGGGTAGATCGATGGATGGGTGGGTTACGGGTGGGTGTGGCATAGATGTCTCCCGTACAGGTCTGTTCCTCTCACTTTCTGCCCCTCAAGAAAAGAGCAGTGTACAGGCCAGAATGTAAGATGGATGGCCAGTGAACCATGTGTGCTCAACATGATTACTTGCAAAGAAAAGCTTCAATAAGGACAGTCTTGTGTATAAAGTAACGCATTACAAGTGTGCGTGTCTGCACGCGCCTTGTGCAGTGTGCGTGATTGCATGCCATCAACAAGCTTGTGTGGTGTATACAGAGAGGTGGGTTGTATGCATGCGTGCGTGTGTGGTCGTATGTGCGTGCATGCGTGCGTGCTGTGCGTTCGTTGTGTGTGTGTGTGTGTGAGTGTGTGTGTGTACGTATGTGTATGCGCGTGCCAGCGCATGTATGTCTGCTTGCAAGAAGTCTGTGCATATCATGTATGTGTTCTTAACGGATGAATAACATCTCAAAAATGCGTTCTGGTCCTAATTATTGTAACCATCGTCATCAAAATGATCAGCTGCCAGGGGATGACATCAGTAAACAAACGACAATTTTTGTCTTTGCAAAAACCAGAATTCCCACATGAACGTAAAGCTTTAAAAAAAAATTGTACCTAACGAAAATGATGTCTGTCAATCGAGGACCAATAAAATGATCGGACATTGATACGTTGATAAAAATAGAAAGAGAGAAATAAAGCAGGAACAGGACAGAAAATATTTAAACATTGAGAAGAAAGGCAGGCAAGTTCAAATAAAGAGTTGGGAAGATGGAAATAAAAAATAAAATTCAAGAAAGAAAACCTCTCCTTCCCCCAAACGAACCATTCTTTTCTTTAAATCAAGAAACAATAAAAATGTAGCATGCAACATCATCTCCATTGAAGTGATCAAGAAACAAAACAGCAGCAGACAAATAAGCAAAAAACAACAACACAAAGTGAAAAGATTCTAACCTTTGTCAGAGGACACAGTGGATGACTCCAACACACACTTAAGTTCGAAGCTGATCACAGAAATATCTCCACACAACTGGCCCTCGCTGTGATTGCAAACCCGAATCGTTTCTTTCTTTTTGTCCCCCCCCCCCCTCTTTTTTTTTTTTACACACCTTCACAAACTTGGAAGAGGGTATGTTGCACAACAGTCATAAATACCGCGCTTCTAGTCACTTTCGTCTGCTTCCCCGTCAGTGAAAAAGCGCCCCCTGCCGTCACTTTTTTCTGTCTGTCTGCAGCGATTGTCTGTAATTTATTATTAGTAATAGTAGAAGTAGTATCATTTTCGTCGTTTTCTAGTAGTAGTAGTAGTAGTAGTAGTAGTAGTAGTGGTAGTAGTAGTGTTATTATTA
>CM054143.1:70295437-70340437 GCA_028751875.1 Rapana venosa
GTGGTGGCCCCTGATGCATGCCCTGTTCCAGAAAACAAACACAGTCACCACTGACAGCAGCAGGACACACATCCCCACCGGAATGACAATGAGGCGGGACAGGGCAGGAAAGCCTAGGGGTCAGAGCGCTGCACTCAGGATCTGACGGCTCAGGACTGAGCCCACGGAGGCAACGTGTCAGGGATTTTACCCTGGAGGTAACATCAGTACTGACTCCACTCCTTGAAAAGCCCTTCAGATGAGACTAGAACTGAGGCCCCATGTGCTAACACACGCAGAGCATCTGCAGGGCATGTTAAAAACTTGTTCCACTTTTCGGAAGAGTGGGGCCTTTTGTGGCAATGGAAAACAGGTGACTTTTTTAAAAAAACCCACTTGCACTCATGTGTCAGTTTAGACACCATTCTGAATTCAAAATTAGGCTACCTTAAAAATTAAAAAAAAAAAGGTTGCATACGCCAAATCTTCCCCTTGGTGAACCTCCGATCTCTAGTGGGAACACACCCACAAAACGAGTCTACCCCCATGAACACTGTCCCGTGGGGATGCCGGGGGCCTGTCAGTATGAACCGCATCCCACCTTCGCACATTTGTGCTAGCAATTCCCTCTTTCTTTTTTTAATTCCTTCTCTTTGTTTCTGCCTTTGTTCTTTTTCTTCCTGTCCCCTCCTTCTTGTCTTTTTTTCTGCCTTCTTGGTCCATTTCCCTGCCTTTTTCCAGAAAGACTGAAAAGATAACAATTCTCTACAGGGTTCATACAGACTTGGTGGAAAAAAATTTTAGGGCCTTTTTAGGGCCCTTTTTTAAGGGCCATTATTTCCAAATTTAGGGCCCTAGCCACGGGGTATCAAAGTATATTAAATTTTATCAACCTTTGTACACGTTTACTTTGATAAACAAATCTTAAAAACTCACGTAGGAAAGTCTCCTTGTATAAAACTGCATGTTAGATTTTGACACAAATTCAAGTTAAAAAATTCTAGAATAAATGTCTTTCACCATAGATACCACAAAGAATTAAAATCCTACCAGTAAAAATTCAAATCATGGTGTGATGAAAGTCCCCATGTCTTGAAATACCAAGCAAAGTGAAAAAGAAATAACTGTTCTGGATTTTAAGATGTTTTTCACAAACAAGTACCAAAGTGAAACTCAAAAATACTATCCCTCAAACTTCATCTGATGTGAAATAAGTCTCCTTGCCTTACCAAAGATGCAGATGGTACCGGGTTACTAGAACTAGTAATAACAAAATTCTCACACAGTCACAGTGCCTCTTCCAAATTCTGCTCCTTTATATTTCAATCTCATACATGCGTGATGCAGGCAATCACCCACACACACTCGTCCACGCATGGGAGAGAGTTTTTCTTCACTATGAATACATGTGCAAGTCCGGTAACACTGGCTTGAAAAGGATGCCTACCCTCTCTCACTATAGCCTAGTATTTTTTTTAAAAACAAGAATCTTCAAATCAAGTCTGCCAATAAGCTGCCAATTTCAAAGTCAACTGAACCGACCACATCAAGCAGTGAAAAATATGCAAAGTGCTGGCATTTCTGACTTGCCTTATGAACTGGATTCATTTCTGTATGCGTTGTGCAGGAAATCTGTAGGGTCATCTCCTCAAATACAGAATAGATCTGGTTACAGGTTTTATTGTTTTCCCATTCTCAAACATAACTTTTTCATTGACTGCCATTTTGTAAACTGCGCATGCGCAGAGGAGAAAGAATAGCTATTCACAGCGCAGCTGTGCTACCAGTGAAAAATCTCGTAGAGAACTGTAGTGCAGTAAACAGAAAACTTTTTTTTGACTGGTGATCGCAGTTCCAGAGTTTAACATCATTTTCCTAACAAATTACGGACATACCGTACGGGGCAGGTAGTCCTGCACATGTAACAAATAAATGGTGAAAACAAAGCCATCATGCGCTTCCAATGGAAGCAAATTACCTCCATTGGCAAAACAGGCAGCGCAACATCAATAGCAGACGACAGGCATTCTATCAGCGATATCACGATCTTCAGACACCTTTCTTGCTTTTGTTTCGCATAAGTTTTATTTATTTTGTATATTTGTTTAATCTACATTTCAACAGAAACTTTCACTCATGATTCCCATTTTTAGGGCCTCCAGGGCTGTATGTCTCATTTTTAGGGCTTTTTAGGGGCCTTAAATGGGCTCTTCAAAAATCAGGGCCTTTTAGGGCTTTTTAAGATCTGTACAAGCCCTGAGATAGGGGGCAGATTTGCAGCATTGAATTTCCTCCAAGATGACATCAACAACCTCACTGAAACCTTCAGCAAGACCATTCAGGAGACAGCGCTGGAGATCCTTGGGAAAGAGAGGAAAAAGAACCAACCGTGGGTTACCAACGATATCCTGGACCTGTGCGACCAACGTAGGGAGCTAAAGCCAGTGAAGAACAAAAACCCAGAAACGCCGAAGAGTATAGAACAGTCAACAGGTCAATCAAGAAGAAGATGACTGAGGCCATGGGGAACTGGATGTCAGAACAATGCTCCAAGGTTGAGAAGGCAATGGCGAAAGGAGACAGCAAGGAGGCGTACCAGACCATCAAGGTACTAACCACGTCCCAGCAGCCAAAGACCTCCGTTATTGAAGACAAAGAGGGGTCAGTCCTTACAGAGAGCGCCACTATCATGAAGAGATGGACAGAATATTGCAGAGACCTGTACAACTACCAGCTGAAGGCTGATCCGAACAAACTTCACGAGCAAGATCCCAGACCATCAGATCCTGAAAGCACACAGGTGCTGGAGGAAGAGGTAGAAGAAGCAGTAAGATCCATGAAAGGAGGCAAGTCACCAGGGATTGACAACATCCCGGCTGAGCTCATCAAGAACGGAGGCCCAGAGATAATCAAGGCATTAACAATCATCTGCCAACGCATCTGGACCAGCAAAGAGTGGCCTGAACAGTGGACCAATCCATCATAGTTCCACTTCCAAAGAAGGGAGACTGAAGAAGTGCCAAAATTACAGAACAATCAGTCTGATAAGCCATCCAAGCAAAGTTATGCTACGCATTGCCTTGAACAGACTGAAACCACAAGCAGAAGAAATCATATCAAAAGAACAGGCAGGATTCAGACCAGGTCGAAGCACTGTCGAGCAGATCTTCAACATCAGAATGCTCATAGAGAAGCATCTCCAACATCAGCTACAGCTCTACAACAACTTCATTGACTTCAAGAAGGCCTTCGATCGAGTGTGGCAAGAAGCTCTGTGGCAAGTCATGAGAGACTATAGCTTCGACGAGGACCTGATTCAAGTCATCCAGGCGCTGTATGACAGCTCCCACAGTGCAGTCCTCATGGGTGGAGAAATCGGGGAGTTCTTCCAGACTTCAGTTGGAGTTCAACAAGGCTGCCCGCTATCCCCCGTTCTTTTCAACGTGTTCCTGGAGAACATCATGCAGGAGGCCCTCCTTGGCTTCAAGACCACAATCACAATAGGAGGAAGGCCAGTCTGCAATCTTCGATCGCGACGATATTGATCTCATGGGCCCGCAGTGAAGAAGAACTCCAGGATCTCACCACCAGAACTGGAAACATCAGCCAATGCCCACGGTATGGAGATCAGCTCAGAAAAGTAGCAAGATCCTAGTGAACAGTACCACACCGACCACTCCCACCAGCATCAAGATGAGTGGCGAGACACTAGAGAGTGGAAATTTCAAGTACCTTGGAGCAGTCATCACCAAAGAAGGCACAAGCAACAAGAGGTGAAGATCAAGTACTTGCTGTGGCACTCTCCTCCCATGACTAAGCTGGCGAAAGTGTGGAGAAACCACAACATCAGAACCCACACTAAGGTCAGACTCTACAAGGCACTCGTCACATCCATTGCCTTGTACAGCTGTGAAGCATGGACACTTTACTGCCGATTTAGAACGTCGCATTCAAGCCTTTGAGATGAAGTGCCTCAGGCGGATCCTGAACATCACCTACAGAGACCGTAAAACCAATGGATATACGTCTGGCAGCAGATCGAGGCACTGGCTGGCAAACAAGAACCATTGCTAGATACAGTCAAACGGAGAAAACTGAAATGGTTTGGCCACACAACAAGGCATAACAGCCTGTCAAAGACAGTCCTGCAGGGAATGGTGGAAGGAGCAAGGAGGCAGGGACGACCACGCAAAAGCTGGATATCCAACATCAAGGAGTGGACCGGCCTCACTGTACCAAACCTCCTGAAAACAGCCCAGGACAGAACCATTTGGCGGTCCACTTGCAGCGTCCATGCGGGTACCCCAACGGTCGTCCCGACCGAGGGATGAGTGAGTGAGTGAGTGACGAGCCCTGTCTCTACCACACCAAAGTTGAATGCACTGGGCCTGGCTTGTCAGGCACTTAACGTCAGCGCGAAGCATTTTCACTCCGTCAAATGACAGACAACAACAGTCACTGTCTGAGCGTTTGACAAAGAAGAAGATCAACACTGCATGGCCCAGAGTTTTATGGGACCGTCATGGGTTCTGGCCGATTTTCACTGGCTTGCACTGACAGTACGCATTTCACATTGCCAACATTTTCTACACAATTAATTCAGCATCAACAACCAAAAACTTTTTGCGCATCTGTGGACTGTACTAATGCATGAATTAGATCGGAAATTACTGATTTTCAGTCTGCCCTATAATTTGGAGAGGGATAGTCGTGGTCGGAGCACTTGCTTTTCCCCCAGCCAATTAAGCAGCGTTGAGCGTGGTTACCAGTTGGATGGGTGACCGTTTGCGCGCCTTGGCTTCGATACATTTCCCCACAGTTACCAGCTGTAAATGGGTTACCTGCCCTCTTTAGGGTCAGGGAAGGTAAAGCAGCGAGGGAGAGGAGATGGGCGCCGCCCTCAATATGCTGGCCCTAGAGAAGTGAGGTCTCTGACGCCTCGCTCCCCTACGACCTTATAGGTTATGGGACTCCTTTACCTTACCTTTTTATATTTGGGGCAGCCAAACTCACAAGTGATCATTTTTGCTAAATAGAATCTCTGCAGCAATAAAGTAACATGCTTTTAAGCTTTCCAGTGCTGTCATTTGCAAGAAGGGGGCCTGTGTCATCCACAGAAATGACGTCCATTTGAAGTCACACTCTCCACATTCGTGGGGTGGGTGACATTTTTCAACATTGCAGTGAGATTTTTTTCTGCCACTTTATACCATTTTCGGACCATTGGACAATTTGTGTGTTGCTGATTTACAAACAAAAAACACACAATTAACAGAGGAAAGATCGTTATTTATTCTAATAATAACAATGTTAATTAATATCACTCCTATTCCTAGGCAAAGTGCAAGTGCTCTGCACAAACTGGTCTCCTCTCCCTCAGACCAGGAGTGTCCTGCACGGCCAAAGACAGTCGTGCTACTATACAATTTCGGCGCATAAGTGCAATTCGCAAGTATCTGTCTACGCACGCCAACATACCAATCTTGTCACATCTCTCATTCTTTCTGTCTGGACTACTGTAATCTCTCTTGGCTAATTTGCAGCACTCATCCATCCATTACCTTCCAACGTATACTAAACTCTGCATCTCGACTAGTCTTAGAAAGAAAAAATTTAACACATTCACTCCTCCTTTTGCGATCTCTTCACCTGCTGCCTGTCTCACAAAGAAACAAAGTATTACTTCTACTACTATTAATATAATAAAAGGAATTTATATTAAGGCTATATCTTACAAATACAAAAATCAGAGCGCCTGCCTGCATTTAATCGCTCCTACACATGCAACCAACAATGTAACAATATTTTAACAAATTCAAATTACACACACACAGGTTATACATTTCAGCAGGGTGATGGAATTTAGGCTGTTAAAGGCAGGGACAGATATAATAATGTATGGAATTTATATAGCGCTGAATCTTGTAAAGCAACAAATCAAAGCACTCGAGATATGAGATGAAACAGGAGGGAAAAATCTTAGGTTTGAAATAGGTATGTTTTGAGGCTGGATTTAAAGCTGTCGTAAGTAGGCTTTTCACAATGGGAGAGAGAGAGGTCATTCCAGATTGATGGACCAGAAATAAAGAAAGAGCGGGACGGCCAACAGTGGATTGGTTAAATCTAGGTATTCGTAAGCCAGGGTTATCTGCAGCAGAGCGGAGGGAACGAGGAGCTGTACAGGTGAAGAATTCCATAGATAGGAGGATGTGCTCTGTTTTTGTGGAGGCCATTTGTAACAGTGGGTGACTAATCTTGTACTTTACTCTTGTGGGCACAGGCACCAGAGAAGAGTATATGTCAGATTTTTTTTTCTTTTTGAGGACTAAATCGAGCTGTAGAGTTTTGTATGATTGAAGGGAGTGGATAGATGATGATGGCAGACCAGCAAAAGAACTACAATAGTCAGACTGTGAAAGTGAATAAGAGATGTGACAAGTTTGGATGTTGCATCAGTGGACAGGTACTTCAAACTGCACTAATACGCAGTAAATGATAGTAGCACGGACTGACAGGTTCTGGGCGATGAATTTTTGCATAAGAGAGTGTGTTGTCGATAACAACACCTAGAATACTTACAGCAGTGGATAGAGGGATGATGTATTGCCGAGTTCTATTGAAGCTGTTTTGTAATGGAGAGAGTTTGTGTTTGGTCCCTACGAGCATGGCTTCGGTTTTATCTGCATTTTAGCTGGTTATTTGTTTCGTGTAATCCAGTTATGATTATCTTCAAAGGCAGTGGGCCATATTTGTCAGGAGGAGAACGGCAGATTGAATTCAGGAGTAACACTGCTTTGAATCTGAGAGTCATCTGGCATAAAAATGATGGTTTGATTTGATGACAGTTATTATATGTACAGTGGGGCAGTGTAAGAGTGAAAAGACTGGGCCTAGAAGTGATCCCTGTGGGACTCCACATTTCCAGTTGGCAGGGAATTGATTGAATCTAGTTTACTGTGACTGTCAGGAAATACAGTATAAGATTAATTACCCTTTGTTATCAATTGGTCTCCACAAATCTGCACCCCTTTATCTCTGTATACTGTCTTCACCTACCGTACTATCCTGTTCCCTTCATTCTGCCGCAGATACGCTGTGGTTTCCAACCACCCCATATTCCAACAAACTGAATCCAGAATTCGGCCTCTTACTCCATATGGGAATAAACATTTGACAGTAAGCCTGCCTGCCTACTAATTCGTCGATCGACGGGAGACTCTCCATCATCATCTCATCTATCAGCACATTCAAAACAAAACCACTGTTGTGCCGTCGCTTCTTTCTCTGTTTCCAGTTCCCCTTCCACATAGAACGACCTTACCTTTCTTCACTTCGCCAAAAAGCCTTCATTTGATTTCTTTTAGATCTAGCCTCAAATAAACACTTGTACTCTACTTGAGATCTTCCCCTGTTTTCTGTTCCTACTTGTTATAGCTACCTTTACCTCCACCACCCCCACCTAGTGTGTTGTGTGTTAAAATTTGATATTTGTTTATCTTGATATTTGTAGATGGTTGCTTGCATGTGAATGATTTGAATGGCAAGCGCTTTGTCGATTTATTTACTTTACAAAATTCAGCGCTATATAAATCCCATAATCATTATTATTATTGAAATGTTGCACTGACAAATCTGGGCAGACTGGTTCTGAGTGACAGATGGTAGTT
Source organism: Rapana venosa (assembly GCA_028751875.1). Lineage (NCBI taxonomy): Eukaryota > Metazoa > Mollusca > Gastropoda > Neogastropoda > Muricidae > Rapana > Rapana venosa. The sequence goes on from CM054143.1 coordinate 70,303,084, forward strand.
GTGAATGAGCAATGATACCTGGAAAAGACGAAGGACAGCAGAACAAGAAACAGTGTGCTCAGTATTTGAGAACTACCCCAATAAATAAAATAAACAAAACATCATAAAGCACAAGACAGACAGCACATGAACTCTGTTGCTGACCTCTCATGTCCCTGTCGGTTCCTGCACTCCCTGAACATTCTGCTCTCCTTGCTAGTCAGCGCTAGTCCTGGTCAGCGTACCTCACTCCATGTCCCACCTTGTCACCATCCCCCTACCACATCCTCCTGTCCTCACAGGGGGGGGGGGGGACCAACAGAACATCCTCCTTAGGTCTGGCAGCTGATCAGCAATGACAGGGACATTGTCCTCCAGGCTGCCCCTGTTTCCCGCCTGTGGATTGGGTTTTGTCGCCTGCAATCAACCTCACTGTCCACCATGTCTTCAGTCAGCACTACGTCTTGTACAGAAGGACAACATCCAACGTTGCCTTTCACACCCCTACCCACTGTTCACAAACCATACAATACACACACATACCAACACACACTCACAAACATCATATAACACACACTCACTACACACACATTTTACACTAACACACAACTGAAGCCAAGGACTACAACACACAGGTAAACGGGACACACCCACAAGGAAAAAGCTCTCAAATCAGCAGCAGGATAACTGGATGTCCTAAAGCCACATTCCAACTTCAGTGATGATGTCCAAACACGGCACCAGTGTGCGAGGTTTCTTGGTTGGTTGGTTTTTTTTCTCTGTCATCTGTTCTTACCTGCATGAATGGCCTACTGTTCCAAAAGGAAGAACAGGCTTTACCATGTGTCAAGATGTTCTGCGTGCATTGGCACATGGGGCCTCAGTTTACAGTTCATCCAAAAGGACTTTGGGGGAAATGGAGTCAGCATGATGTTTACTCCAGGGACAATTTACCCTTGAGCGGGCGTCTCATGTAATGGCTTGAACCCAGGCCTTCCCACTGTGGGCTGCAATGCTCTGACCACGATGCTACCTGTCCCCATCACATTTAAAACACATCCATATAGTACATTGCTCTTTATGATGATATTAACCAACATTTGTTTTTTCTAGTCTATGTCAAAACATTGAATTAAACAGCACTTGGCAAAATAAATAAAAAAAAAACTATTTTTAAAAAGTCTAAATAATCTAAAAGGCAATGAACTTACCCCAATTCCCCCCCCCCCTCCCTAAAAAAAACATGTAACAACCAAACCAAAACCAAACCAGCCCTTAACAAACCTCAAAGACAAAGTGATCATGAAGCAGACTGAAGCACTGGAAGATACAGAACCAATGAAAGTCATTACCCACAAAATCACACATGAGATTAGGATTGAAGCTTTCCTTGAAAAACCTCGGCCTTCACAGTTTACACCAATGTGGGGAAATGAAGGACCAAAGGGGATTGAAGACACAGATACAAGAGCTCAGACACTCCTCTGCCATTTGGTTTTGGAGCACTGCGTTGTTACAGCCACCTCTGTCCCCAGTGAACTCCAAACACAGACACCAGTCACTTCTCACCACAACAAGAAGGGGGACGGGACAGACCGGTGGTTAGAGTCATGTTTCTTCGTCATATGCTGACCGGGTTCGAATCTCCTTCAAGAGGATTTTTTTCCTTGGAGTTACCCCCCCCCCCCCCCCCCCCCCCCCCCCCCCCCCCCCCCCCCCCCCCCCCCCCCCCCCCCCCCCCCCCCCCCCCCCCCCCCCCCCCCCCCCCCCCCCCCCCCCCCCCCCCCCCCCCCCCCCCCCCCCCCCCCCCCCCCCCCCCCCCCCCCCCCCTCGGTTGCCAACTCCACTCCCCTCAAAAGTCCTTCGGGATGAGGACTTAAACGAGGCCCGTGTGCGAAACGCAGTGACATCTTGCGCACACTTTAAAAATCGTTTATTATGCTTTGCGGAAGAGTAAGGGGGGGTAAGTCACTGTGTTTGCTTTGGGAATGGATGACAAATATTACAAAATTACATACACATGCGGGACTGGATGTAAAAAAGCACACAAGTGCTTATTCCATTATCCTCAAAATATAAAGAATACATAAATAAATAAACAAAAATAAATAAAACATGTTCAATACAAAAGGGACAAAAAATCCAGAAAACAAGGGAAACAACATGATCACTTTCAAAACATCAGCCTCTAAAGTTTAGGTGCTCTCTGAACCCAGGTTAAATATTATTACATCACGCAGGGAAAACGCTATAGATCAATGCTTACCACCAACTTTCTCTTTCCTTCTTTGCCCACTCCTTGCTCAACGATCTGCACTCTCCTCTGCACAACAAAAATACACAAGTGTCCTTACACACCACAGCAACATTTCTACTGCACAACATTCTGGAATGACACCCCCCAAAACAAACAAAAAAGCCTAAATGTTCCCTAAATGTGTGTGTGTGTGTGCATGTGTGTAAGAGAGAGAAAAAGAGAGAGGGGGGAGGATATTCTACCTTTTTAAAAAAAAAAAGTATTTTCCTTTGAATTGTTTTGTCTTCACTGATCTGTTCCTGGTGTGGTTAAAAATGATTTTTTGAAAATTACCTATAAAAAATAAGAGAGGAGTGGGGTGGGGGTGGGGGGACTGGGAAAGAGGTAATGGAAGCGACTGTTGGTATATTTCATCATGTGATGAATGAACGTGCAGTGTAAACACACCTAAACAATGCAGTATACATTATGCAGAATATCCATGGGAAATATAAAAATGTGTATACACTAACACCACCTAACCATAACAGTAGACAAAACAAACTCAGAGAGTTATTACTGTTTTTCTAAGTTCTATAAAAATATGGCTATGTTCACACTGCCACTCACAACTGTACAGCGGGCGTGAAAAATCATACATGTGTTAGAAAAGGCGTTGATGCTTTAAATCCGCATCAAAAGGCGTTGATGCTTTAAATCCGCACGCTCTGTGTCCATGAGAAAGAAGGGAGGCTGCTGGTTTTCCATCAACACAAGCGGCCTTGACCTTCAGCACACATCACGCATGGCTGAAGTGGAGCAAGGACATGCGACATTTTTTCGTGGGGGGTTCGTGCTTGCAGTGACTGTGGCGTATGAACACTTTGGCAGGGCCCATAGGGTTAAAATTCAGAGGGTTGGGATTGTCCCATGATTTTGTGCCTTCCACTTCTGATTTGGACCTGGAGTTGAATTCAATCATAACTGTTCTGTGAAATTTTTGTATTTGAGGGGTAAGGGCACAATTAACAATGACATGATGTTTAGTATAGATCTATCCACTGTAAGGCGATGTTGTGAAATATCAGCTGCTGTCAGACTGTGCATCACACTTTCCTTGTGTGTGTGTTTATTTGATTTTTATTATTGTGTTATATATATTCGTTTGTTGTGGTATGAGACAGAAGTTTGATGTGTTTAAAATCAAATGATTTGATGCAAGCGCTTTGATATGTTTGCTTTACAAGATTTGGCGCAATAAAAATTCCATTACATTTATATTCTTATTAAAACACTAATATGAAGATCTTACCTATACACTTTTCTTTACAGGATGTCAGGAAAAACAGTATTTATCTAGCACTCAAACACACTACACAGACACATGCCATGCTGGCATGTCAAAGCCTATTGGATGATACATGCTTAATTACTGTTACTAACAATGCAGTGTGGTACATCTGAACATTTACTGATTTAAAATTCAATTAACAATTTAACAATTCTTTTAAAAAATGGGATGGATGGACAAAAATTATGATAATTGCGTACACACAGGACTGGATGTAGAAAAGCACATTGAGTGCTTTTCATTATCCTCGAAATAAAGAATAAAATAAAATAAAATAATTTTATTCACAACAAACTATGGATTATTTTTCCAATAGAAGTCTTATAAAAAAAGGTTAATTTCAATTTCTACTTAGTTCAGTGTCCAATAAATAATGTATTTGCTTTAAAATCAAATACATTAAAACTAATAATTTTGCCAATGGGTAATAAGCTATGACTTATTAATTGACTACAGATTACAGCTTTTTCTCCTTCTCAATACACTACACAGCAATGCACCACGCTAGGACTGACAAAAAACACTGCCATTTACACTTCTCTCTCACATGTGCATGGCACATACCCACAAACACCCCACTAAAAGTTCTAAGGATGAGATATAAACTGAGGTCTTGTGTGTGAATGCACGCAAAATCTTTTGCACACGTTAATACCCATTCCGCTTTTCGGAAGAGTTAGTGAATGGATGACAATAATTACACAAAACTGCATACACCATAGGAATGGATGTAAAAAAAAGGACACAGAGTACTTATTTCCATTATCCTCAAAAATAAACGATTAATTTTTTTTTAAAATTTACCTGAAGGAATTGTTGCCCCTTCCCAAAAGGGCAGCTTCATCAGTATAATGTCCAATGCTGTAGAATCCTGGTGAATGGGCTGATTGTTGGCTGAACACAAAGGCACCAAATAAAATAATTATAGTTATGTTAAGAAACAAAAATAAAAACCAAACAGCAGATGTTGAAATGAAAAAACCCAAACCGCCTCCCTAAAATAAATAAAAAAAAATTGGGGGAAACTCCAAAAATAAGAGAAAAAAAACTCTCCATGTCCCCCTCCCCCCCCCACCCCCCCCCCCTCCAAAAAAAAATTCAAAGCAAGAAATCTGTATAAAGTACAACATTCATAAACACAACAAAACACAACACACACACTCACTCTTAAATCTGCACATCTGAAAAAAAACAACCAAGTAACCAAGCACCCCCACCCCAAACAAACAAAAAACCAAACCCACCCCAACTAAAACAAAAGGCCCAAATCCCCTCCATTCAGAATTTTAGATATTAAAACTTAATTAAATTGATATATTTTCTGTCTGAGCCTGCCTAATCCATTTTCACTTCACCACATACCAACAGACACAGCTACTGATTCACAGGCTCTGATCCACTTTGTGAATTTTTTCCTATGTTTCTGTGAGTGCTAACAGTTTTATCAATACTATTTTCTATGCAGCATTGCCGCCAGAGATCTAATTTCGCTGTAGTCTTCTTTTGGCTCCTCTTCGCCAACCCACTGTAGCCTGTGTAGGCTGTGTCAGTTAATGGCAAAGTTCTGTAAGAAAATAAAATTGTGGAGTGATTACCGTCTGCTTTTCTAACTCTAGTTTTTGGTTTTTTTAATAAAGTGGTGGTGATACTTGTGCAATTCTCAAGTATCTGTCCACTGATGCACAGTTCTGAAAAAAATTATTGTGGGTTATTTCCTCTGCTTTTCTTACTCTAGTTATTTTGTTTTAATCCCAGTGCTGGTGAATACTTGTTGCAATTCTTCAGTATCTGTCACTGATGCAACATCCAAGCTTGTCACATCTTATTCATTCACGATGTGGACTATGGAATTGTCTTTGAGCTGGTATGCCAGCATCATCAATCCACTCCCTTCTCAATACGGACACAGGCCACCAAAGTCTGCTGCTCCGTCTTGTTCAAGAAAAAAAACAAAATATGAAACACACCACCAAGCTAGTTAAGTATAGGATGGGTACCCTCTGTTATTTCAAATGTGTCCACACAGGCTCCACCTTCCTATCTCTGTGGATGTGTTGACTGTCTTCACTCATAAACCTTCTCCATGTCGCTTCCTCTGTTCTTGGCTACTCGCTCTGCAGAAAGCCTGGCCTTAGCCTACCTTGTGTAAAATGCTGCTGAAGATTCAAACATCCACCATTTTCTTTCTCCTTTTCCGGTCCCTCTCTAGAATTGACCCGTCTCCCCTCTCGACTATGTGTGTAGTAGTTCTTCAGTTTAACGTCCTTCCACTAAATAGTGATATCAGACAGGAAAGTATGTGTGTCTGTGCGTGTGTGCGTGTGTGTGCGTGCGCACGCGCACGTGCTTGTGTGTGTGTAGGGGGGAGGGGTATGCATTATAACTATCATCGTATACACATCTATTATAAAAAAAAAAAGCATATAAACAAGAATTCTGGAAAAGCAAAAAACAAAGAAAAAAACAACAACAAAAAAAACCAACAAAAAAAAAAACATAACCCAAACCCAGAAACTCTAAGAGCAAAAATACCAGGCTTTCCAATTTCATATAACTTGAAGCTATTCCTTAGATCAGAGGAGTCTGAAAATAGGAGTATGGCTTAATGACAATACAATTTCTTTCTTTAATGGAAATGTCTTTAAGAATATTTGCTGCAAGCTACGGACTGGGAGGCAGGTAAGATGTTTTATGTCTCTGCATCGTAAAAGAAAATGTGATCATTGGGTATAGATTTTACCACCGAATACATGTTGCTTTTTAAAAAATTTCGTTCTAAAAGCATTGAGCTTAAACCTTGTATATAAGAGATACAAATCATTTCTATATTTCTGTAGATTACGATTTTTGATCTTATCAAAAAGTTAATACATGGGCTACTCATCACTCAGGAATAAAAACTAAACCGGGTGGGTATTTGTATTTCTTTTTTAAAGTGTTTCCATCATGCATTTTGTAACATGCTATAGCCCTCATGGAGGGATAGAGGAAACACTTATGCTGTAAGACCTCGATATGCTCAGCTCCACATTTTGCTTTTGTCAAACTTTTTCATTAAAGTAAATACCACAGTGGAGGGTATCCAAGCAAAGGTAACACCAGTGCCTATGTGTGTGTGTGTGTGTGTGTGTGTATGTGTCGTGAGACGCTCGCGGTGCAAGAGAGGAGAGATGAGAGAGCTGAGAGATGAAGGAAGCGAGTGGAGAGATGAGAGGAGAGAGAGAGGAGAGACGAGAGCGTGTGCGTGTGTGTGTTGTGTGTGTGTGTACGCACGTGCCGGGCGACAGACCTGAAATCCATTGGATGCCCCTGTGTGTGTGTGGTGGTGTGTGTGGGTTGTGTGTGTGTGTGGGTGTGTGTGTGTGTGTGTGTGTGGTGTGTGTGTGTGTGTGTTGTGTGTGGTGTGTGTGTGTGTTGTGTGTCTGATAGTCATAGTCAAAGTCAAGTCAAACTTTTATTTTCGGTGGTACATTGGAATAAGCAGGGCATTTGCTTTTTTTCATAAGCCATCTATCTAAGAAAAAGCGAGAAATAAAGATAATGTAGAGCAAACAAGAATAAAAAAAACTAATCTATGGTAATAACTATACAAATCATACAAGAATTGACATAACGTTTGCTTTATGGGATTAATAAAAACAAAAACAAATCCCCAGAAATTTTATTAATTCCAGACAATTCAAATATTTCATAAAATCTTGAAATTAATATTTAGCCGTCAGTACACAACAATAACAAAGCAACAATGAATAAACCAAACCAAAACATTACTAGAAGGACATATATAGCATAAATTTTTTTGTTAAACACACCAACTGGCTTCCCCCCCCCTCACACACCATACACACACAAATCCTTCAACCATACAAACCACCTGGAATTAAAACAACAACAAAAAGATGAAATCAACAAGAACAACCACAATAAGGAAATAAACAATTCAAACAAACACAAAACATACGTACACAACAACAACAGCGACATAACTACATAGGATAAGAATAACAGCCATGACAAATGAAGAAAATATTAGAACTAACCAATGACGAGAAATAAGAGTCCCCCTCCCCAAGAAAACCTCCCTAAACCCAAAACAAAACAAAAAGCAAAATAAACAGAACCCTCACCCCCACCACCTCCAACAATAACAACAATCAACAACATCCAAAAGCGCTTTGAGTTGTTGCCTTTACAAGATTCATGCGCTATATAAATTCCATACATTATTATTTTTATTATTGTTATTATTTTTTATGTGTGTGTGTGTGTGTGTGTGTGTGCTGTGCGTGCATGTGTGTGAGTGCGTGCGTGCGTGAGTGTATGTGTGTGTGCGCGCACGTGTGTGTGTCAGTGTGAGGTGAGTGTGTTGTTGTGCACGCGCATGCATATGCATGTGTGTTGCCATACATGTCTATGTATGTCTACTATGCCTTAAGTGTGGCGTGTGCCTCTGGGTATGTGTGTGAGTGTGTATTTGTGCACACATACCTGTGTATTGGGTTGTGCGGCGCACGTGCATGCGAGCGTTGTGTGTGTGTGTGTGTGTGCGCGCGTGCGTATGTGTGCGTTGCGTGCGCGCGCGTGTGTGTGTACGCGTTCATTGACGTTTGTAGTGTGTGTGTGTGTGTGCGCGCGCTAGCATGTCTGTGTGTGGACACATGTATCTCTGGAGTGGGCAACGATAGAGACAGAAATGCTGTCAGGAAAAGTTAGACAGACCGACAGACAGAGAGGAAAATACACAGAGATAGTCGATCGAATGGCTGTGATAGTAGTCTAAGGGAAACAACCTCTGTTAATAGCTAGGGAAGGTAACAGCAGTTAAGTCCTCTGTAACGCCCTGTGCCGCGGAAACGGTCCGTGATACTGATAAGAGAATCTTAAAATAATCAATCGAAAATGATAAATCAGTGGCAGCAAACGTTCACACAAAACACACACACACACACACAACACCACACACCACACACACACTCCACACACACACACACACACACACTCAAACTCACATACAATCACACCCAACACACACACTCAACACACACACACACACAACCATCACACACACACACACATACAACACACACACACACTCACACACACATCAACACTCTCTCTCTCTCTCTCTCATCTCTCACACACACACACACACACACACCACACACCACACACACACATATGTACAACCCGTTTTCTGTATCGGTGTTATGTGCTGTGTCTTGTTTGTTTTTTTGGTATGTCTGTCTCTCTGTCTAGTCATGTCTTGTGGTGTGTGTGTGTTTGTGTGTGTGGTGTGTGTGTGGTGGTGTGTGTGTGTGTGTATTGTGTGTGTTGTGTGTGTTGATGTGTGTGTGTGTGGGTGTGTGAGTGTGTGTGTGTGTGTGTGTGTGTGTGTGTGTGTTGTGTGTTGTGTGTGTGTGTGTGTGTGTGATGAAAAAAGTCGAAGAGAAAAAAGAGACACACATTGACAGAGGAGAGAGGAGAGAGATAGGAGAGAGAGAGAGAGAGAGAGACAGCAACAATAAACAGACAGTGATAGACACAGGTGAAAAAACAGTGAGAGAGACAGACAAAGACAGACAGGACAAACCGATAGACACAAAAAACAGACAGACAGAAATCCAAACAGATAGAATGACAGGCAGAGAAAGAAGAAAGAGACTGAGAGGATGATAGAAAGAGAGAGAACGAGGAAAGGAGGCAGACAGACACAAACACACACAAAACTCACTCACTCTCTCTCTCTCTCTCTCTCTCTCTCTCTCTCTCTCTCTCTCTCTCTCTCTCTCTCATGCACCACACCCACACACACATACACACACACACACACACACACCCACACACACACACACACACACAATACACACACACACCACACACACACGACACACAACACATCCACCACACACCACACACAGGACTGTCTTGAATACAAACTGATAGCTCTATAGCTAGAAACCGAACAAATAAAGAGACAGGCAGGAGACAGATTGAACGAAGGAAGAGAGACAGAGGAGGGGGGGGGGTGGGGGGTGGAACAAAGTTTTTTTTGAGGAGACAGAGAGAGAGGGCGACAGATTGAAAAGATAGTGAGACAGAGACACACTGAGAGACAGATTGGAGACAGGACAGGGAGCCAGATTGAAAGAGAGAAGAGAGACAGAACACAGATGAGAGATCGAGACAGATTGAGAGACAGAGAGACAGATTAAGAGAGACAGAGAGACAGATGAGAGGACAGACAGAGAGAGACAGATTGAGGGAACAGACAGAGGGACAGATTGGTGAGTCAGGACGAGAGAACAGGATTGAGAGACAACGGGGCAGACAACAGGCCGAAGATCACAATTAACAGACAAAAATCCTTTCTTAACAGCCGATTACGAGGACTCTAAGTTCTGGTGCTTGTGTTTGGAAAACTAGCAGTGGTCAGGGAAACAACCTCTGCATGAAGGTACGAGGCGCAGCAGTTATCTCTGCCTGTAGTACTCCATGCTCATGAACAATCAGTGATTCTGATCAGAGTTTAACATGTTGAACTTAACCAATGAAACTAATAATTCAGTGGCAGCAACGCACTCAAGCAAACACTTTTCACTAGGACGGGCGCGCGCGCGCACTCACGCAACGAGCGCACGCAGGCACACAAACACACACACACACAGAGGTATGCATGCCTGGTGTGTGTTTGGGTGTGTGTGTGGGGGGGGGAGGGGTACTTGAGTGTGTGCGCAATGCTTGCGCGCTGCGGCCGTAGATGCGTGGCATGCGCGCACGCGCGCAGCACGTACGCACCACATGGCCTGAGCATGATGAATCATTGCCTCCCTGGGACATATTTGTATGCTAATCCTTGTTCCTCTCACCAGCGCGACATCTTCCCTCACACTTCAATCAGCGCTAAAACTCTGAATTTGCAGAAAACGGCATTTTCAGCAATGGCGTGCAGTGCAGCAAACACGCTGAACTCAAAGCGCTACACAAAAATATTGTAGGTATACCTGGCGCTGTATAAATTGTCTGTGTCTGTATGTCTCTGTCCCTGTCTTCCCTATCTTTTCTCGTCTGTCTGTGTTAGTGTGAACATGTCGTGTGTGCGTGTATGTGTGTGTGTGTGTTAAGAGAGAGTGAGAGAGAGAGAGAGAGAGAGATGAAGAAGATGAGATGAGGAGAGATGTGCGGAGGAGAGAGAGAGAGAGATTGAGATTGAGAGGGGGTTGCTGTAGACTAAGGAAAGCAATCTATAAAGAAATTGCTGTTTTGTTCTTCACTTTGTTTCTCCTTTTGAGTTATCTGTCATTGTATTACTGCAAGACCAATTTGTATGTATATTCAGTACAAGAAATTGTGCCTACTGAGCCTCTATGATAAATAAAAAGACCAAACATTACCCTAATTTGTCAATAATATACCAGCAATAATTACAAATATATACTATGACAAGGTTACAGACTAAGGAAAAGAACACTTTTTAAGGATGTTGAGTTCTAGTTTTCTTAACCCTGTTTATATTTTTTTTATATACTATCTATTATTTCTTTATAAATTATTAATTTTATTTGGTGTACAAAATATTGTGTAAATACGTTAATATAGATAAACTGGATTGAATTTTAGATGTAAAACAATAACATCATATTATATTTAAAAATTAATTACTATGAATAAAATAAAAGAAATCTGTACAACTGACGTGCTCGGTGTCTTTATTATGTCTAGCTATTGTAAGTGACCTCTCAGCTTCATTCTGTGTGTACATAAGTCTGTCTTATATTTTACTGCAACTAGGTCCCATGGACTGTTCTTTTGCCAGCTCTTCCCTCTCTTTACGAATTCTAACTTCAACAAAGAGAGAAAAAGGACACAGCCACAGAAACAGACAGGCAAAGAGACTGAGGGATAAACACAATGAGACACACACACACGCGCGCGCGCGCGACCACACACACACACACACACACACAGATCGGATTGATGGTCTACAGGTAACCTTCCGTTTAGAAAGTTAAACTTTTCCCTCATCCACTAGATCATGAGTGGTGGTCTGGGTGTAGTCTTTCAGATGAGATGATAAACGAGGTTCCATGTGACATGCATTTACTGCATGGGGTAAAGAACCACTGCAACACGAGAGTTGTCAGGCACAGACAAACAAAGGCAGACTAGACAGACGCAGGGACCACTACATAGTTGCCGTACAAACATCACACGCATTACAATTATTATAACACGGCATGCACACATTCGCGCTCACACCACGCACACGCGCGCGTGCGCACTCGCTCGCTTCGCTTGAGAGAGAGGACAGAGAGAGTAAATGATGAGAAAGAACTCACTGATACAGGCAGACAGGCCTACCCGCGACACATGAGTGTGTGGGTGTGTGTGTGTGAGTGTGTGTGTGTGTGTGCGTGCGCGGGCGCGCAGAGAGAGAGTGTATGTGTATGTGTGTGTGTATGGTGCGCGCGGGCACGCAAGTGCACTTCTACATATGCAGGAATAGGGTGCACGCGCACGGCGCGTGTGTGTGAATGCAGACAGGAGAAAAAGAGACAGACGTTGACTACGCAGGTGAGACAGAGACAGGCAACAATAACAGACAGAAGACAGTGAGGGAGAACAGGGTGACAAACATGGAGAGAGAGAGAGACGAGAGGAAAGCGAGTGGAGAGAGAGAGAGAGAGAGAGAGAGAGAGAGATGGTAGAGAGAGAGAGAGGCAGACAGACAGACAGACAGACACAATTTGGCACAATTTGACACAATTTTATTGCTATTTAGCAATCAAGCCATATAGCGCTGGGGTGAGGTAACAACATATCGAACGCGACGCGATTACAGTGACATGGAAACCATGGCAGTAATGGTATGTACATCAAGATTTGATACATTATTGTCTGTGTCTCAAGTGTCTCAATTTTCAAACCAGCCTTTCCTTTTCCAGTTTACAGCCAGGGAAGTCAGCCCATGTAAGACCGATCAGGTCCCAAAGATGATGTAACTCCTGCTCAGCACTCGCCACCACTGTCACTGTGTGTTGTGTGTTAGTACACTGTTTCCCTTTACGAAGTTCTGGCAGCCTGACACGTTCTTTGGCAACATGTTTTTCTCTTCTTGTTGATGTACCAGAACACACACTTAGATTCCTCGCCAGGATCTCCATTCCAAGAGTATTCAGGGTGATGTCATCTGATTCACACATCACAATGTTTTGATCAACCGAACTATGTACCACCACCTTTCGAAAACCGTGTGTTTCTCTTGCTGTCCTTAATCTACGCTGCACACGTTTGTCAGTTAGAGTAGACACATTACTGTTTCACAATACCAGTATGAGAGTACATCCTGTGCAGCCAACTGTCAGCTCTTCTGCAATCAGACGCCTCAGAAGACACACCGATCTTGCTGTCTGTTGCTGGATCACACAGTAGATCAAGTGAATCTGGTGTGGCGGAGGCATTCAATTCACTGCTGACACACAGTTCTGTGTACACCTGGTTTGTTTTCCTTCTGTTTCCACATCGAGCAGGGAGTCAATGTTACACAAGACCGGCTCTTCCAAGCACTGTCATTGTCACATTGGCGACTTGCCTGTCTTTCTTGGTGTTGTCTGCTTCTTTGAACATCGCGACGGATTTGACAAGGGGGTTTCTTGCGATAGTACTGAACACGGAGTTACGGTTCAACACTGGGTCCGCCATTTCTGTTGACACTGGCTTGTCAGCTGGCTTCATTCGCAAGACGAACACAACGCTGCCGCTCTCCCCCGCGACTTTCCAACTCGATACCACGTTGTCGATCAGCAGGGCGTTTAAAGTTGTTATTACAGTTGCTGGAAGGCCAGTAAATGACATTTTGAAGCTAAAATGCAAAAATTTGCAGCAGCTTACTAACAGCACGCCCGTTCAGTTCTCGTCCCGTCACGTCAGCGCCAGACAGACAGACAGTGAGGGAGACAGGGTGACAAACTTGGAGAGAGAGAGAAAGAGAGAGGAGGAGAGAGAGAGAGAGAGAGAGAGAGAGAGAGACAGACAGACAGACAGACAGACAGACAGTGGGGAGACAGGGTGACAAACTTGGAGAGAGAGAGAAAGAGAGAGAGAGAGAGAGAGAGAGAGAGAGAGAGAGACAGACAGACAGACAGACAGTGAGGGAGACAGGGTGACAAACATGGAGAGAGAGAGAGAGATGAGATGAGAGAGAGAGAGAGAGAGAGAGAGAACAGACAGACAGACAGACAGACAGACAGACAGACAGACAGACAGTGAGGGAGACAGGGTGACAAACATGGAGAGAGAGAGAGAGAGAGAGAGAGAGATGAGAGAGAGACAGACAGACAGACAGACAGACAGACAGACAGACAGACAGACAGACAGACAGACAGACAAAATTCAAATTCAAATTCAAATTCAAAAGACTTAATATCTCAAAGACAGAGAAAGTCCGGCGGGTTACTCGCCATACATAAAAACAATAAACATTTAAACATAATATTTAAAACACACACACACTGTCCAACATCAGCACGCACCCATCATGAGATAAAAAGCATCCACAAATCAGCAATATCTCAGCCAGCCACAAACCCACCCCAACAAAAATCACGTGTGCACAAGTAAACCTGTACGTCGGCACATTCACGCGCACGCACGCTCGCACATTGTAAACATTCGTACCCATGCTCACGCATTTTAATAATATAAGTCAAATTGTTATAACATGTTGTATAAGACAAATATCAATTAAATTAATACTATGGTCTTTTAAGATATTGAACAGTCTAAAATAATAACACGCGCACGTATTTAAAGAAAAAAATCATTTGTATAACATGTATGATAAGACAAATATCAGTGAAGTTAATACTCTATTCTATTATTGTTAGACAGAGACATACAGACAGACAGAGACAGAGAGACAAAGAAAGAGACAGACAGATGGAGACAGAGGGACATACATACGAACCCAGACAGGCAAAGGAAGAAAGAGAGAGACCAAGAGGAAAAAAGAAAGAGAGAGAGAGAGAGAGAGGAGAGAGAGAGAGAGAGAGGAGAGAGAGAGAGAGAGAACGAGGAAAAGAGACAGGCATTACAGACAGACAGACAGACAGACAGATAGACACACACACACACACACACACACACCACACACACACACACACACACACCACCACCACACACAAACACCACAACACACACAGATATAGACACACAGACACAGACATAGACACCACACACACACACACACACACACAAAACACACACACAACACACACAAAACACACACACACACACACACACACACACACACACACACACACAAAACACACACACAGCTCAACACAACACACAAGACACACATAGTCACACTTACAGACACAGACACAGACACAGACACACACACACACACACACACACACACACACACACACACACACACACACACTGAGACAGTCTTGCATACAAACTGATAGAGCTAGAAACAGAATTAAAAACGAGACAGACAGAGAGACAGATAGAAAGATAGACAGAGAAACAGATTGAGAGACAGACAGAGAGACAGATTGAGAGACAGAGAGAGAGACAGATTGAAAGAGAGACAGAGAGGCAGACACACAGATTGAGAGACAGATTGAGAGACAGGCAGGAGAGACAGATTGAAAGATAGACAGAGAGACAGACTGAGAGACAGATAGAGAGGACAGATTGAGAGGCAGAGAGAGAGTGACAGAGACACACAGAGAGACAGATTGAGAGACAGACAGAGAGACAAATTGGAAGACAGACAGAGAGGCAGACAGAGAGACAGATTGAGAGACAGACAGAAAGACAGATTGAGAGACAGACAGAGAGACAGATGAGAGACAGAGAGATTGAGAGACAGAAGAGAGACAGATTGAGAGACACAGACTGAGAGACAGACAGAGAGACAGACAGAGAGACAGATTGAGAGACAGAGAGAGAGAGACAAACTGAGAGACAGAGAGACAGACAGATTGAGAGACAGACAGGAGAAGATTGAAAGAGAGACAGAGAGACAGACACACAGATTGAGAGACAGATTGAGAGACAGGACGGGAGAAAGATTGAGAGACAGACAGGAGACATATTGAGAGACAGAAGAGAGAGACAGACTGAGAGACAGACAGAGAGACAGATTGAGAGGACAGACAGAGAGAGACAGACTGAGGGACAGACAGAGAGAGAGACAGAGAGACAGATTGAGAGACAGACAAAGAGACGATTGAGAGACAGACAGAGAGACAGATTGAGAGCAGACAGGGGAGACAGACAGAGGGGACAAAGGGCAGACAGACAGGCGACAGATCGACAACAAAGACCAAAATCCTTTCTTTAAACCCTTAATACGGGACTCTACGTTCTGGCTTGCTTGCTTCAACAGCAGTGTAAGGGAAAAACACCTCGTCATTAGTACGAAGCAGCCAGTTATCTCTGCCTGTAATACCCCATGCTCATGAAGGGTTTCAGTGATTCTGATCAGAGTTTAACATGTTGAATTTAAAACCAATAAAAACAAATTTAAATTAGTTGGCAGCAAACGCACACATGCAAACACTGTCAAAACCCGCACGCGCGCGCCCCGCACTCACTCACGCACGCACGCTCGCGCGCACACAGGCACAACAACACACACACACACACACACACACACACAGGTATGCATGGCTGGTGTGTGTTTGGTGTGTGTGTGGGGGGGGGGGGGGGGGGAGGGGTACGTGCGTGTGTGCGTGCTTGCGCGCGCGCACGTACGCACACATGGCCTGTGCATGATCAATCGTTGCCTTCCTCGGACATTGTTGTCTGCTACTCCTTGTTCCTCTCGCCTTCTTCCCTCACATTTCAATCAGCACTACAACTCTGAACTTGCAGATAACTGCAGTTTTTCAACAACTGGCGAGCAGTGCAGCAAACACGCTTAACTCAGAGCTGCTACACACACAAAATATTGTAGCGGTATACTGCTCTGTATAATCTGTCTGTGTCTGTATGTCTGTCCCTGTCTTCCCTATTTTTCTCAGTCTGTGTGTGTGTGTGTTGTGTGTGTGGGGTTTTGTGTGTGTGTGTGTGTGTGTGTGTGTGTGAGGTTGTGAGTGTGGGAGCGTGGTGCTTTGCGTGAATGTGTATGTGCTTAAGAGAGAGAGAGAGGAGGAGAGAGAGAGAGAGAGGAGAGAGATTGAGAGCGGGTTGGCGTTGTAGACTAAGGGAAAGAATTATAAAAAAAAATTTTGCAGTTTTGTTCTCCACATTGTTTCTCTTTTTTATTTATTGCCTTTTATTACTTTAAGACCAATTTTGTCTGTATATAAGTAAAGAAATTATGCTGTCATTATTTATGATGAAGAAAAGGACACAAAAACCCAAAAATGTGTAGGTGTAAAAAGAAATATATAAATATATACTATGAAACAGAGGCGTGCAGACAAAGGGAAAGAACAATTTTTTTAGGTAAAGTAGCAGTTTAGTTTCTTAACAATGTTTTTTAATTACTTATTTTCATAATTTTAATTTTTTTGGGATTTTAATTACATTTCTTTTATGCTACAAGAATTTGAGTAAATCATATTATATAAATAGTTAATGTACAATTTGTTCTTAAAGGATGACATTTAAAAATATACATATAACTATTTCGCATGATAAAGTAAAAGACAATCTGTACAAACTTATGTGTTCTGCTGTTTTTTATATGTTCCGTTATACCTCGCCGAAATCCCTGTCAATTCGTGTTTTCATAAGTCTGTCTTATTTTTTCTGTAAATGTATTTATTTATTTATACCATTTTAAAGTCACGAGATTCTCTTCGTGAAATTCGGGCTGCTCTCCCGGGAAGAGCGCGTGCCACAAGGACAGCCACCCTTTTTTTGGGGTTTTTTGGGTCTGTTTTTGTGGCATTTTTTAAGAATTTTGCCAGGACAACTCTTTGTTGCCGTGGGTTCTTTTACGTGCGTGAATAATTTTGTGTAACACACGGGTTTATCGTTATCCGAAAGACTGCCCCCAGACCACCACACATGGTCTAATGGATTGGGGAAAAGTTTGGGCCAAACGGGATTCAAATCACCGCACCATTTCCGACCGGACTTTTTCGCTTTCTAGACAGGCGCGTTACCTTAGACCACCGACCCACTGCTGTCCATGGTGTTCTTTTGTCGGCTCTCCCCTCTCTTTCTCTTTAAATCTAACTACAACAAAGAGAGAAAAAAGACACAGCCACAGGAAACAGACAGGCACAGAGCAAAGAGATGAGGAATAAAGACAATGAGAGACAAAGACATAGGGTACACACACACACACAACACACACACAACACACACACACACACACACACCACACACAAACACACACACACAACCACACACACACACACACAACACACACACACACACACAACACACACACACACACACACACACTCACACAAAAAGAACATCTTGGCAACGTTAAATCCTGTTCCGCTTTTGTAAGAGTTAGCCATAGTGTCCCGGTGGGAACAGATGACAGAATTCACAAATCTGCATACAACGGGGACTGGAGTATACAAGACATACGTGTTTATTCCATTATCCCGATATAAAAGAATAAAAAAACAATAAAATAAAAAACACACCACACACACACACAAACACACAAAACACACACACACACACACACACACACCCCACACAACACACACACACAACACACCACACACACACAGATCGGATTGATGGTCTAGGGTAACCTTCGCTAAAAAGTTAAACGTTTCCTCATCACTAGATCATGAGTGGTGGTCTGGTTGCTAGTCTTTCAGATGAGACTATAAACCTAGGTCCTGTGCAACATGCATTTACTGAAACGCAAAAGAACCCACTGCAACACGAGGTTGTCAAGTCACAGAGACAGAGACAACAACGATAGACAGACACACGCTGGACACACATACAGTTGCACGTACACATACACATTACACATATACACACATGCTGTGCGCACACACTCGCACGCATTTCACACACGCACACACGCATTGCATCGCTCGGCTCGCTCGCTCGCTTGAGAGATAGAGAGAGAAAGAGAGAGAGAGAGAGAGAGGGAGAGAGAGAGAGAGAGAAAGGAGAGAGAGAGAGAGAGAGAGAGAGAGAGAAAGAAGAAGAGAGAGAGGATAGAAGAGAAAAGAGAGAGAGAGAGAGAGAGAGAGAGAATGAGAGAGAGAGAGAGAGAAAGAGAGACAGACAGACAGACAGACAGACAGACAGACAGACGACAGCAGACAGACAGTAACGAGACAACGAGACAGTAAAACAAAAGGAGTGAATGAGAGACAGAGACACAGGCAAAATAGACACTGATACAGGGGACAAAAGTAATGCCTAAATTAGTGCATGTGTGTGCGCGCGTCTGTGTGTGTGTGTGTGTGCGCATGCGTGCGTTTGCGCGGGGTGTGTGTGTGTGTGTGGGGGTTGTGTGCGTGCATGCGTGCGTGGAGTGCGCGTTCGAGTGTGCGTGTTTGCATGCGCGCTCGTGCGTGCGTGCGCGCGCGTGTGTGTGTTTTGTGTGTTGTGTGTGTGTTTGTGTGTGGGTTGCGAGTGTGTGTGTGTGTGTGTGTGTGCATTGAGTGTGAGCGTGTGTGTGCGAGCGTGTCTGTGTATTGGTGTGTGGTGCGCACACACGCAAGCGTCTGTATGTATGTGCGTGTGTATGTAAGGGGGTGTTTGTGCGGGTGATGCGCACGTGCATTTGTGTGTGGCGTGTGTGTTTGTAGGTGTGCAGCGTGTGTGTGTTTCGAGCGTTTGTTGTGTTGTGTGTGTTGTGTTGTGTGTGCGCGCACGCAGCACAGCTTGTTATGTATTTGCGTGTGTATGTGAATTTTGTGTGTGTGGTGTGTACGCACGCGCGCGCAAGCGTGTATTTATGAGTGTGTGTATGTCAGTGTGTGTGTGTTTTGCGCGCACCGCGATGGCAAAGTGCATGTGTGTGGGGTGTGTGTGTGTGTTTTGTGTGTGTGTGTGCGTGCGTGCGTGAGTGAGTGCGTGTGTTGTGTGTGTGTGTGTGTGTGTGGTGTGTGGTGTGTTTTTGTGTGTGTGTGTGTGTGTGCGCGCGCGTGCCGTTTGCGCCACTGAATTATTATTGTTATGCATTACATGTTTGTTGTCAGAAGACCCAGTCTTTCATGACCGTTTACTGAGCTTGGGTTTTTTAAGGGGGCTCACCCCACTGTTTTCTGTGTTCTACTAGTACTAAAGAGGTTGTTTCCCTTACACCCGTAAGACTGCAATGAGCAGATGCTACCAGTCTTTGCTTCTAGTCACGTGTGTGTGTGTGTGTGTGTGTGTGTGTGTGTTTTTGTGTGTGTGTGTGATGTGTGTTTTTTGTAGCGTGTGTGTTGAGCGTGTGTGTACGAGGTACGTGTGCGAGCGTTCCTGTTTTAGTGTGTGTTTTGTGTGTGGGGTGTGCGTGTGTGTGTGCGCGCGGTTTTTTGGTTTGCACGCGCAACAAGCATGTGTATTATGTGGGTGTGTATGTGAGGGGGTGTGTTGTGTGCGCGCGTGATGCGCACGAGCATATGTGTGTGTTGTGTGTGTTTGTGTGTGTGTGTGCGTGCCTGGTGTGTGTAGGTGTGCGAGCGTGTGCGTGTGCGTGGGTGTTGTGTATTGTGTGTGTGTGCGTGCGCACGCACACAAGCGTGTGTATTTATGTGCGTGTGTATGTGAGGGTGTGTGTGTGCGCGCGTGATGCGACGTGCCATGTGTGTGTGTGCGTCGTGTTTGTAGGTGTGCAAGCGTGTGTGTTTTGCGAGCGTGTTCGTGTATTGTGTGTGTTCACGCACGCAAGCTTGTCTATGTATTTTCGTGTGTATGTGAATGTGTGTGTGCGTGTGTACGCACGCGGCGAAGCGTGTATTTTGAGATGTGTTTTGTCAGTGTGTGTGTGTGTGTGGTGTGCCCCGCACCCGCGATGCGCACGTGCATTGTGTGTGTGTGTGTGTGTGTGTGTACGCAAAGGGACGCGCAAGCGTGTATTTATGAGTGTGTGTATGTTAGTGTGTGTATGTGTGTGTGTGCGCGCGGGAAACCCCCGTTTCGCACGTGCATGTGTGTGTACGTGGTGTGTGGGGTGTGTGTGTGTTTTGTGTGTGTGCGCGCGCGTGCCGTTTGCTGCCACTGAATTTATTATTGTCATGCATTACATGTTTGTTCTCAGAAGACAAGTCTATCACTGATATGAGTTGGGTTTTTAAGGGAGTACCTCAAGTTTTCTGTGTTCTATTAGCTACTAAAAGAGGTTGTTCCCTTACACCAGTAAGGGCAGCAATGAGCAGACTGGTAGCCGTCCTTGCTTTAGTCATTGTGGGGTGTGTGTGTGTGTGTGTTGTGTTGTGTGTGTGTAGTGGTGGTGTGTAGTGGTGGTGTGGTTGTGGTGATGAGGTTTGGGGTGGTTGGTGTGGTGTGGTGTGGTGTGATTTGTGCAGTGTGGTATTGTGGTTTTGGTATTGTGTAGTGTGGTGGTTTTTGGTGTGGTTGTATGGTGTGGTGGTTTTGATTTGGTGTGGTGGTTTGTGTGGTGGTTTGGTGGTGTGGTGTGGTGCGGGTGTTGATAGTAAGGTGTGGTGTGGTGTGGTATGGTGTGGTGTGGTGTGGTGTGTTGATGTGGTGTGGTGTGGAGTGGTGTGGTGGTGTGAAGTGTGGTGTGGTTTTTGTGATGTGGGTTTTGTGGTTGGGGGTCGTGTGGAGTGGGGTGGTTTTTTTGGTAATGTGATGTTGTAAAGTGGTAGTGTGCTTTAGTTGTTGGTGTGGTGGTTGTGGTGGTGTTGTGTTGGTGTGGTGGTGTTGTGTGGTATTTGGGGGTGTTGTGTGGTGTGGTGTGGTGGTGTTGTTTTGGTTGTTTGGGTGTTGGTGTGGTTGTGTGGTGGTATGCTATTGTGTGATGGTGTGGTGTAGTGGTGTGGTGGTGTTGTGTGGTGTGATGGTGTGGTGTTGTGTATTGTGGTGTGGTGTGGTGGTGCGATGTGGTGGTTTCTATTTGGTGTGGTGGTGTGGTTGTGGTGGGGGGTGTGTAGTGAGGTGTGGTTTTGGTGTGGAGTGGTGGGGTGTGTTTTGTGGTGTGGTTGGGTGTGTGGGAGTGGGGGGTGGGGTGGTGGTGTGCTATGGTGTGGATGTGTTGGGGTGGTGGGGTGTTGTGTTATGTGGTGGTGTATTGTGGTGTGTGGATTGTTGTGTTGTGTGGGGTTTTTGGTAGTCTGGTGTGGTGTGGTTGTTTGGGGTGTGTGGGGATGTTTGATGGTTTGGTGTGTTTGGTGTTGTGTGGGTGTTGGTGTGTGTGGTGTCGTGTGGTGGTTTTGGTGTTGTGGTCAATGTGGTTTGGTGTTTTCAGGGTTTGGTGTAATGTGGTGATTGTGATGTGGTGTATTGGGGGTGTTTTTGGTGGTGTGGGTGTATGCTGTGGTGCTGTAATGGTGTTGGAGTAGTGTGATTGTAGTGTGGTGTGGTAATGAGGTGTGGTGGTGTGATGTGGTGGTGTATTGGTGGTGTGGTTAGGTCGTTGATGTGGTGGTGGTGTGGTGTGGTGGGGTGATGAATGTGGTGTTGTGGTGTGGTATGTGTTTGGTGTCGTAATGTGATGTGGTTGTGGTGTTGTGTTGAAGTGGTGTTGTATGGTTGTGTGTTGTGATATAGTGTAGTGTATGTTGGTGTTGTGTGTTGATGGGTGGTTCGTTTTGGTGTGGAGGTGTGGTGTTTGGTGTGGTATTTGTGGTGTGGTTGTGTGGTGTTGTATGGGTGTTTTTTGTGGTGGAGTTGGTTGTGTGTGTTTATGGTGTAGTGTTATTTGTTGTGATGGGTGGTAGGTGATGTGGGGGTGATGTGGTGGTGTTTAAAGGTTTTGTGTGGTGTGGTGTGTTAATGTGGTATTTGGCGTTTGATGGGGTGTGTGGTGTTTTGCTGTTGCGCTGTTATAATGTGGTGGTGTTTGCGTTGTGTTTTGTTATTGGGTTTGTGTGGTGTGGTTTTGTTGCGTGGTGTGGTGTGGTGTGGGGTGATGATGATGTGGTGAATAATAACAACTATGTGCTATATATACTAGAAAACGCCGAAAAGATATATTTTATACTCTATTAATTTAATTTTCAGGTTTGTGCAGAAGGGCGAGAAAGGGGCGGGGGGGGTTTTTCACTGAGGGGAGCGAGAAAGTGACTGGAAGGCGGTATTTGCTGTTGTGCACATACCTTCCAGTTTGGGAAGGTGTGTTAAAAAAAAAAGGGGGGGGGGTGGCAAAAGAAAATTACACGATTCGGTTTGAATCACGAGGGGCCGTTGTGTGGGATATTTCTGTGTCAGCTTGAACTAGGAGTATCGTTTGTGTCGTTTGGGCAAAGGGTTAGAATCTTTTCACTTTGTGTGGGTTTTTTAAATTTTTGCTTATTTCTCTGCTGTGTTTTGTTTTTGATATTTAATGGGATGATGTTGCATGTTACTTTTTTTTTAAAATGTTTCTTGATTTAAGAAAGAATGGGTTTGTTTGGGGGAAGGTGATGTTTTTTTTTGAATTTTATTTTTTATTTATCTCCCGATTTTATTTTGAATTTTTGTTTCTTTCAAAGTTTAAATATTTTCTGTCCTATTCTGCTTTATTTCTTTTTCTTGTTTACAAGTTCTTTGTTATATGTCCGTATTTATTTTGGGCTCGATTGGCAGAATAATTTTGGTTTTGGTACAATTTTAAAAAAAAAGTTTACGTTTATGTGGGATTCTGGGTTTTTGAAAGCAAAAACTGGGTTTTGTTTATGTTTTCATCCCTGGCAGCTGATCATTTTGATGATGTGTTTATTAATTAGGCAGAACGATTTTTGAGACGTTTTTTTCGTTAAGACGCAACATGATAATCAACAGACTTCTTGCAAACAGCATACAGGCGCTGGTGCGCGCATAACATCATACACACACATACACACACAACCCACGCACTGTATACAACACAATGTTGTGATGGCATGCAATCAGGACAGCACAGGCGGGCAGAACGCACTTGGTATGGTACTTGATACACAAGCTGTCCTTATTGAAGCTTTTGATATTAGCACAAGTTTATGACCAATCTTAATTCTGGCGTACATGCTCTTTTATTGAGGGGAGAGGCAGGAAGAGGAACAGAGGGACGGGAGAATTATCATCACCGTAGACCACCCATTTCCTCGATTACCCATCACCTTTTATCCTTTCGTTTTCATCACCATCATCGTCAATTGATCGGATCGTCATCGATCCATCACCACAGACCACCCTTCCATTGGTCTATCCATTTTTATCACCCCCACCTACAGAACCACCTCCATCTGTTAATCACTGTCCACCCTTAAACCCCACCCCTTCTATGGGAAAAGGGGAAGCCGGGAGGAAAGTAAAGGGGGGAGTGAAAGGACGGGAAAGGGGAAACTGGGGTTTGTGCTTTGGGGAAGGTGTGGGGTTGTTTTTATTGTTTGTGGGGGGGAAAAAATTTTTGGGGGGGGGGGCCCCCGGCGGGGTTTTGGTTTAGGGGTTGGTTTTTGGCATTTTTTTTTTTTGGGCTTTTTTGGGAGGGGTTGTTGTTGTTGGTGTGGGGTGGGAATTTTTTTTTTGGGGGAAATGTGTTTTTCTGATGGGGGTCGCGCCTTTGGGGGCCCAAACCCCCTTAAAAGAAACCCCTTTTAAAGGGGTAGACGTATTTTTGGGTTTTAAAAAAAAAAAAAGGGGGGCCTTAACCCCCAGACCGGTGGAAAAATTTTTTAAAAAAAATTTAAAAATGAAAAAAATTTATTTTGATTGGGGGGCCCCCCTTTTTTTTTTCCAGTTTTTTTTTTCTGCACGCCTAAATGTGGGTTGCCCCCCAACATGGGTTTAAAACAAGAAAGGTTACCCTCTGGGGTTTTTCGCTTGTTTAAAAAGCCCCCCCAAAAAAACCCAAAGAACGGGAAAATCCCGGTTGTAAAGGGGGAAAATTTCATATGGGTTTAAAAACAATTGGGGGTAGACAAAAAAGTTAAGCCTTTTTTTGTAAAAAAAGTTGCGGGAAAAATTTAAAAATCGGGAAAACTAAAAAAATTAAAAATTTCCAAAAAATGGCAATGGTATGAATTCGCCTGTTGCTTTTGGGTTTTTCTCCCCTTTCCCCCCTTTTCCCCCTTTTCTCCTTTTCCCTTTTTTTTCCCCTTTTCTTTTTTCCCCTTTTTCTTTTTTTCCCCTTTTTTTTCCCTTTTTTTTTCCCCTTCTTTTTTTTCCCCCCCCCCGCCTTTTTCCAAAATTTCCAAATTTTTCCCTTCCCCCTCTTTCTCTCGCCAAAAACCCAAAAACCCCCCCCCCCCCCTTTTCCCCCTTCTTTCCCCCCGGGGCCCTTTTTTCCTTTTTAATTAATTTTTGTGCCCCCCTTTTTTTGGGGGGTTTAAACAAAACCCCAAACCCGTCCCAAAAGGGGGGGAAAAAACCCGTTGTGTTCCGCCCACCACCCCCCCTTTTTAAAAAAACCACCCCCCCCCCGGAAAAAAAAAAACCCCAACACCCCCCAAAACTTCCAAAAAGGGAAAAGGTGTGGGGGGGTTTTTGGGGGAGTGAAGAATTCTTAAAAATTTTGGGAAAAATCACGATTTTTCCCCACTCCGGGCCCAAAAAGGGTTTTTTCACTGTTTTTTCCCTTTATTCCCAAAAAAATACCCAGACACTTGGCCGTGTTTCCCCCACAAAAAAAAAATGAAAATTGCGGGGGGAAACCCCGAAGGGGGGAAAGGGGGCCCCCCTTTCCTCCTTGGGAATTGGGGTATTTCCTTTTTTTTTCTTTGTGTTTCCCCCGGGGAAACTCCACTTTTTTTCTGCCAACATTTCCCCGTGATGGTCGTTGTTTTGCCCCTAGTAAGTTTTTGGGGCAAGTCCCCAAGTACCTTCCCCCCCCTTAAAATGACCCCGGGGGGGTTTTGCGTGTGGGGCGGTTTGGCGTTTGTACGGGGTTTTTTTCCCCCCCCTCGGCCTTTGTCAGATTTTTTTTTTTAGTTTTAAAATTTTTTTTAAAAAAAAATGCTGCAACTGGTATTTTTTCCCCCCCCCTTTTGTAGTTCCTTTTTAATTTTTTAGAAGGGGGGTCAAGTTCACCCTTTGTTTTTCCGACACCCACCTTGTCGAGATTTTGGGGGAAAAATTTGGGGGGGGGTGTTAAAATGTTTAAAAACCCCCAATTTTGATTTCACATGTTTTTGGGCTGATTTTTTCCCCTTTTTTAACACAAGAGATTTTTTGCTTTACGGGTCATTTTTTTAAAACCTTTTTCCCCTTTGGAAAATGTTGCGTTTTTGGTTTTTTGGGCATTTACACAAACCCCCCCTTTTCCCCCAAAACCTTTTTTTTTTGGGCCCCTTTTAACATTAAACTCCCCGCTGTTTACAAATTAACATTCTCTTTTCTTTATTGGGGCCCCTTTTTAAACCTTAAACCCCCGTTTTCCGAAACTTATTTTTGGAAATTGGGGTTTTAAACCAAAAAACCCCCTTTCCCGTTTTTTTAAAAGGGGGAACCCTTTTGCGCCCCGGGGTTTTCCAATTAAAGCCCCCCTTTTGAAAAGGTTAAAAGGTTTGTGCTGTTTTTGGGGGAATCCCCCCCCTTTTTGTTGGGGTTTTTAAACCTCACACATCAGAACTGGTCACGTCAGGGGGGCCCCCAAACCCCCTTGCCCCCCCATAAACCAAAAACCTGCCGGGGGCGGAGTTTCCCGCGGAAAATTTTTTGAGGGTGATCGTTTTAATTTTTTTATCGAAAAAAAAATCAAAAATGCATAGAAAAGCCTCCTTTGTACGGGCCGGGGCCCCTGGCTCCCAAAAAAAAAAAACCCCCCCCCCCCAAAAAAACCCCCAAAAAAAACCCCCCCCAAAAACCCCCCCCCCAATACAAAAACCAAAAAACCCCCCCTTCCCCCCCAAACCCAACCCCAACCCCCCAAACAAAACCCCACCCCAAACCACCCGGTTCTTTCTGCATATGGGCTTTTTCCCTGAAAAACCCCATTGTTTTTCCCTTTCTAGGGGGTTCTAAAAAATCCTGTTTTTTCCCTTTTCTATTTATGTCGATTTTTCTTTTTTTCTTTTTTGTTGTTTTTTCTTCCCCGGGGCCCCTCCCCCCCCCCCCTTTTTTTTTTTCCCCCCTTTTTCCCCCCTGGGGGGATGTAGGGGTTTTCCCCTTTTTTTTTTTTTTTTATTTTTATTTTTTTTTTTTTTTTTTGGGGGGGGGTTATGTTTTTTTGGGGTTGTTTTTTTTTTAAAATTTTTCCCCCCTTTTTCCCTTTTTTTCACCCTTTTTAATTCCCCCCACCCTTTCTTTTTAAAACCCCCCCTTTCCCCCCCTTTATTTCCCTTTTCCCCAAACATTCCCCCCTTTCCCTTTTCCCTCCATTTTTATTCTTTCCCTTTCCCTTTACTTCCCCCATTCCCCCCCCCAAAATTTTTTCCCCCCTTTACTCCCCATTTCCAAAAAACCCCCATCCCCCCTCCACCCCCCCACCCCCCCCCCCAACCCCCCCCCCAAACCCCCCACCCCCCCCCCAAACCAAACCCACCCCTACCCCCCCCCTCTCCCCCCCCAAAACCTACCTAAAACCCCCACCACCCCCAAAAAACCCCCCCCCTTTACCCCCCCCCCCAAAAACCCTAAAAAAACCCCCCCCCAACCCCCCTTTAAAAACCTTCCCCCCCCAACCCCACCCCCCCCCTTTTTTTTCCCCCCCCCCCCACCCCCCCCCCCCCCTTTTCCCCCCAAAAACCCCCCCTTTCCCAAAAACCCCAATATTTTTTCCCCCCCCTTCCCCCCTCATTTTCCCCAACCCCCCCCCTTTTTCCCCCTTTTTCCCAACCCCCCCCCCCAATTTTCCCCCCCCAAAAAAACCCCCAAACCTACCCCCCCCAAAACCCCCCCCCCCAAAAAAACCCCCCCCCCCCTTTTTTTTTTTTTTCCCCCCCCCCCCCCTTTTCCCCCCCCCCCCTCCCTTTCCCCCCCCCCCCCCCCTTTTTCCCCCCCCCCCCCCAAAAACCCCCCCCCCCCATTTTTTTTTCCCCTTTCCCTCCCCCCCCCCCCCCTTTTCCCCTCCCCCCCCCCCCTTCCCCCTTTTTAACCCTTCCCAACCCCAATTCTTTTTTTTCCCCAACCCCCCCCTCCTTTTTCCCCTTTCCCTTTTTTTCCCCCCTCCTTTTCCCCCCCCTCTCCCAATCAAAACCCTTCCCCCCCCCTTACTCCCCCCCTTTAATTTTTTCCCCCCCCTTTTCCCTTTTTCCAAAAAAACCCCTACCCCCCCCCTTTTTTCCCCCCCCCTTTCCCCCCCCTTTAAAAACCCCTCCCTTTCCCTCCCCCATTTTCCCCTTTTTTTTTCAAATTATTTTCCCCCTAACCCCCCCTCCCTATCCCCCCTTTCAAAATTTTTTTCCCCTCCCTTTCCCCCCCCACTCCCCCCCCCCCCATCCCACCCCCCCCCCCCCCTTCCTATTCCCCCCTCCTACCCCCTTTTAAACCTCCCTCCCTATTTTCCCCCCCCCCCTCCCTTTTTTCCTTTTTAAACCCCCTCCTACCTTCCTACCCCTTCCCCTTCCCTTTTCCCTCCCTATTTCCTCCTCCCCCCCCTACCCCCCCTTTTCCCCCCTTTTTCCCTACCTATTTTTCCCCCCCCCCCCCCCCCCCTCCCCCTCCCCCCCCTTTTCCCCTCCTCCTTTTTTCCCTCCACTCACCCCCTACTCCCCCCTCCTTCCCCCCCCCCCCCCTTTTTCCCTTTTTTCCCCTCCCTCCCCCCCTACCCCCCCTTTTTTCCCCCCCCTTTCCAAACCTATTTCCCCCTCCCTTTTTTTTTCCCCCCCCCCCCTTTTTCCCCCCACCCCTCACCTACATTTCCCCTACCTTAACCAGTCCCTAGCCTACTCCACCCTTCTCCCTCTACCCCCCCTTTTCCTTTCCCCCTTTTCCCCCCCCCCAACCCCCCCCCTCCCCCCCCACACCCCCCCACCCCTTTCCCCCAAACCCCTCTTAAACTACTCCCCCCCCTAGTCCAAACTCCCCCCAAAACCACCTCCTCCCCCCCTGCCTATCTCCCCCCCCCCCCCCCCCCCCCCCACCCCCCCCCCCCCCCCCCCCCCCCCCTCCCCCCCTCCCCCCCCCCCCCCCCACCCCCCCCGCAACCCCCCCTGGGCCCCCCCCCCAACACCACTCCGTTCACCCCCTTTCAAAAGGTGGTTTTTGGGTGGGGATTGTGCTTTGGGGGGGTGGGGCTAAAATTTGGGGGGTGGGGTTGGGTGGGTGGGGGTTTTGGATGGTGGTTTAAAGGGTTGGTTGGGTGGGGGGTTGGTTTGGTTAGGTTACGGGGTGGTGGTTTGGTTTTCTTCTTGTATTTTTTGCTTTAATTTGCTTTTCTTATGTCTTTTTTTGCCCGCTCCCCTTCCTTATTAACGTGCTTTCACCCCCAAACTCTACCTTTTTTTTTTTTTTTTTTATACCACTTTAAAACACGAGATTTTTTGCGTGAAATTCGGGCTACTCTCCCCGGGGGGAGCGCTCGCCACAAAGCAGCGCCCCCCTTTATTCCCCCGTCAGTTCTTTTCCCCCGTATTCTCCTTTTCCTTACCCCCTCCTCATTTTCTCCCCCTCCTCCTCCTCCCCTCCTCCCCCTCTTCTTTTCTTTTCTTCTTTTCTTCTTCTTTACAGTTCTGTCGTCTTGATGCGTATTCCAGTTCAGTATGCAGGGGGGGGGGGCTAGCCCAAATAGCCGCCCCAGAAGTACACTGAAGGGCAGTGCTTTTTACGGTTGTTGTAACGGGGATAGGAATGAAGTGGAATGGGGCGTCCTCAGCACGGGCCGGTGAAAAGGCCCCAGGGTACGGGGCTTTGCAGTCGTAGTAGGAGTTGTTTTTTTTGTACAATTTTGGCTTTTGGGTAGTTTGGGTTAGTAAGGTTAGGTTTGGGGTTTTGTAAGGGGTTTGGTTAGGGTTAGTAAGGGTTAGGTTAAGGGTTTAAAAGGGTTTGGTTTGGGTTAGTAAGGGGTTGGGTTGGGTTTGTAGGGTTAATTTTTGGGGTTTGTAAAAGGGGTTTGAGTGTTAGGGTTAGTAAGGGTTTGAGTGTTGGGTTAGTAAGGGTTTTGAGTGTTAGGGTTAGAAGGGGTTTGGTTTGGGTTAGAAGGGTTAGAGTTTAGGGGTTTGTAAGGGTTTTTAGGGGAGTAAGGGGTTTGGTTAGGGTTTTTGGGGGGGAGTTTCTAAAAATGTTACTTCTACCCCCCAAATGGGTATTTTTATATTTTTTTTAAAAGTGGGACTAGGGTGGTTTCGTGCTGTGGTTGACGCGAAGGCAGACTGAAATGCGGGAAAAAAAGACTATTTTAATGAAAATGGCTGTTTTAGTTTTTTCAGAACGACTTTTTTCAAGGATTTGGAGAGAAGGGAAAGGAGAAAAAGGCCGTAATTCTTACATGTTAGGGTTTAGGTCGGGCTTTTTGAGTAAAGGGTAACTGTTGAGTTTTTGGGGTTTGATGGAAAAATTCCTGAAGAAGGTGAGTTATTATTTTTGTGATAGTTGGGACAGCTGCGGAAGGTATGTTGAGAAGAGAAAGGCACAGGGGTCGGATACATGATTTTTTTGGTTGTTTCTTTAAAAATTTTCCCGATTTCTTCTCACTTGTTGGGGAAAGGGGGGGAGAGGGTGCAGGAATTGGGGATCAGGGGGCAGGTTTGGGAAAAAGCCTGCCAGTCTGGGGCGAATGTTGCGGACTTTGTCAGAGAAGAATGAAGAGAATATAGCAGGAAGTTCAGAGTGGCTGTGGACATTAGGCAGAGGGCTTGTCTTTGCAGATCCCAGAAGAGTTGAGGTGAGAGAAAAAAGAGATTTCATGGACGTAGCATCAAGAACTTGAGCAGAGTAATACTTTGTCTTTGCTGAATGGATTAAGGTTTTGACTTTGTTGGTTTGTTTTCGAAAGAGCTGTTTGTTTATTTCAGTTGGGATTTTTTCGCCATTGCTGTTCTAGTTGTCGGCGTTTGCGTTTTGCAACCAAGGTATCGTGGGTGTACCATGGGGCGCAGGGCATATCGGGCAGGAGACGGTCAGTGAGAGGTGCGTGCTCATCAAGCAGTTGGCTGAGAACATTGTTATAGTGTTTTGAATTCAATCCAACAACAGTAGTGAATGATGCAAATGGAGAGGCACTGCACAAAGAAGAGGAAATTCTGAAACGATGGGAAGACTATTTTAAAGATCTTTTAAACCCATCTGGAGTACAAGCTTCCAGATCGCAGTTCTCACCACGCTACAAAGACCAGTTAGAGCCCCAAATCCTTGAAGCTGAAACAAGAAAAGCAATTAAAACCAGCCCAAAGGGCAAAGCGGCAGGTGATGACGCATAACAACTGAAGCATCCTTGCAGGCGGAGAAACGGGAGTTAAGTGGCTCACCATCATCTTCCAGAAAGCATGGAAGAGAGGAAAGTACAATGGACTGGCAAAAATGCAATAGTGGTGCCAATTTGGAAGAAGAAGGAGCGAAGAGAGACTGCAGCACTACAGAGGCATTTCACTTCTGAGCCATGTAGGGAAAATGTATGCAAAGATTTGGAACAGGCCCCAAGAGCCAAAGCAGAACACCTACTGAGCAATGCCAGTTTGGCTTTCGGAAAGGAGAGGGTGCACAGATGCCATTTTCGCCACTCCGACGCTGTGTGAAAGAGCCATCGAATACAACCAAGACCTGCATACAGTATTCGTTGATCAAGAAAAAGCTTTCGACCGAGTCAACAGAGACAAGCTCTGGAAGATCTGGAGCAGTACGACGTGAAGGGGAGTTGCTTGATAACATCAGAGCATCTATGCCAACAGTATGAGCGCAGTCGAACAACCAGTGGAACATCCGACTGGTTCCCGGTTACATCAGGGGTCAGGCAAGGCTGCGTACTCTCCCCCTTCTCTTCGTGATCTACATGGACCAGATTACAAAGGAAGCCAACCCAATCTTGAGGCCCTGAACGAACTATTATTTGCTGACGACCAGTCCTGATGAATCAGAACAAGCAGCTCTTCAAGATCACAAGACCAACTCAACACAAGCTGCGAGAGGTATGACATGAAGATCAGTATCACCAAAACAGAAGTTATGTCTGTCAGCAGAAATCCAGGAAAGCTAGACATCAACATCAACGGCACCAGCTGAAAGACCAAAGAATTAAATACTTGGAAGCCTTACTGAAGATGGAAATTGGACAGAGAGATAGAAACAAGATGCAGAAAGCGAACGCAGTCAGTTACCAACTCGCCCCCTTCTAAAACATTCCAGCATCCAATGAGCACCAAGGCAAAACTCATCAATGCCATCTTCGTTCCAACACTCACATACCAGTGTCAGACATGGGCCCTAACAAAAGCCTTAGAGAGAAAACTGGTCACATGTGAAATGCGCTGCCTGAGAAAAGTGTCAACAAGACCAGACGCGACAAGATCAAGAATGAGGTGATCAGAGACATGGTCGGACTACCACCAATTCTCCACCATATCGAACAACAAAGGATCAGGTGGTTTGGTCACCTCACTAGAATGCCGCCCAACCAGCCAGCCCTACGGGCATACACCACCAAACACAATGGCTGGAAAGCCAGAGGTAGACCAAGGAGACGATGGAGCGACTCCGTGGCTGACACCCTGCGAGCCCATGACCTGTCACTACATCAAGCCTCCCGCCTTGCTGCAGACAGACGTCTGTGTCTCCCCGCGACGCTGAAGGGCACCAGCGGCAGATGAAAGAAAGAAAGAAGAAAGAAGGGTCAGTGTGGTCAGGGATTTGTGATAAGCGTTCAGCAGCTTGTGAAGGGAAAGGTTCAATATCTATGGCCTTGAGGTTACGACAGGTGATGCACTTCTTCTTTCTGATAGGTTTTGCGATATTAAGGAAGAAAAGGATGGCAGAATGATCAGAAAGCAGTTCGTCAGTGACGAAGACAGAGGTAACAAGATCTTGTGAAACATCAGTGATGAGCCAGTCTAAGATATGACCTGATCTATGTGTTGCTTCATTTACTAGCTGGGACAGAGAGTGGTTTGTTAAAGAAAGAGAAAGACGTATGACATCAGGAGAAGACTGGTTGTCAAAGTGGAAGTAAAAGTCACCAAGAATGACAAGCTTCTTGGAAGAGAAGCTGTAGTGATCGGGGAGAGATTGAAATTCTTGATGGAAAACTGAAGATGTCAGGTTGTTCTTACGGCTAGGAGGTGGGCGGTAAAGACAGCAGGAAGTAATAGAATGACAGGTAAGGTGAGGTTGAGTTCACAGACTTCGAAAGATTCAGGTGAGAAAGGTAAGGAGTGGCAGAAAGAAAGAGCTGGATGCAGTGTGTCTTTGTAGATGATGGCAATGCCACCTCCACGGGAGGGTCGGGGGAAAGAAACAGTTTTGTAGCCAGGTGGAGTCAGCTCTTTTATCTTTGGTTCATGACCTTGTGGGTTAAACCAGGTTTCTGTGAGAAAGATAAGATCGATGTGCTGTTCAGATATGACATCAGAAAGAAGGTCGGCTTTACCATCTGGGCAAACAGACTGCGCATTAAGTAAACACATGTGAAAAAGGTTTGAGGGAGGCAGAGAGGTTGAAAATGACAATGGTGAGTGAGGGTGACTATCAGAGAAAGAGGACGAGGATGATGGTAGAGATGTGTGCAGTGGAAGAGCAGACCAGAGTTGAGATGGCGAGTCAGGTGTGGAAGACGGTGAAAGGACTGGTTTAACAGGGGGATCTATAGTCTGATGCACACTGTGATACACACTGCTTTCAGAACACATATTATTATCAGAGTCACAGGCAGAGGATGGAGCATCTGGAGGACAAAGATGTGGAGGAGTGCTGCAGCTGGTTGTGGTGGTTGTGGCAGTGACGTCAGAGGTGATGGGGGAGACAGATGTAGGGGAAACAGGCCACAGGCGATGACGTCTGCCTGCCTGTGTTCCTCCTCTTGTTTTGGGGTGGTAGAGTCCCAAGTTTGAAATAATTATGCTGTTTAAGTTCGTAGTGTATGGGGTAGAACCCACGTGAGGACAATGCCTTTATGTCTGCAACAGTTATTGTCATAGTTGTGGGGTGGTGAACACTGGGTGGTGGTGGGGGGGGGGGGGGGTTGAATTGGTGGATCAGTGAAAAAGTTCAGGCTGCACAGGGTCAGAGTATAATGGGTCACAAGGACCAGCAGATCAGGTGAACACACATCATCAGTCAACTGAAGGTTTGACAAGGACCAGCAGATCAGGTGAACACACATCATCAGTCAACTGAAGTTTTGACAAGGACCAGCAGATCAGGTGAACACACATCATCAGTCAACTGAAGTTTTGACAAGGACCAGCAGATCAGGTGAACACACATCATCAGTCAACTGAAGTTTTGACAAGGACCAGCAGATCAGGTGAACACACATCATCAGTCAACTGAAGTTTTGACAAGGACCAGCAGATCAGGTGAACACACGTCATCAGTCAACTGAAGTTTTGACAAGGACCAGCAGATCTGGCATCAACAGAGCCAAGACGAGGACATTCCCAGGTGCAGACATGGGCAGCGATCATGACCTCGTGCTCCTGAACTTTAGAGTCCGATTGAAGAAGATCAATAAGACAAAGAACATCAGACTCAAGTTCAACCTGGACAAACTGAAGGACCCCACCATCGCCGAGTCCTTCCAAGCAACAATAGGAGGGAAATTCGCACCACTGCTGGCACTTGAAGAAGATGCCGAAACGATGACCACCAGTTTTAACACAGTGATGACTGAGACAGCAAGCATACTTCTTGGCAAACATCGCCGAAAAACACAACCATGGGTCACAGATGAAATCTTGAATATGTGTGACAAAAGACGAGACCTGAAGAAGAGCAAGAACACTACAGGAGGAGCAGTTGAGTACAGAGAAGTAAACAAGAAGATCAGGAGAGACATGAGGAAGACCAAGGAGGAATGGATAGAGAAACAATGTACAGAAATCGAAGAGAGCCTGATAAAGAATAATAGCAGAAGAGCATACCAGATTGTGAAAGAGCTCACCAAACAGAAACAGGCAAGAGTCAGTAACATCCAGGACAAAGAAGGGAATTGCCTAACAGAAAAGAAGGAAATCGTTGGCAGATGGACGAAATACTGTTCCGAACTCTACAATCATCAGACGCTAGGTGGACCCCAGCGTTCTTGCAAGCCAAGCCTCATCGAATAAAAGACAACTTCCCAATTCTACGCGAGGAAGTAGAAGTAGCAATTAGATCGCTGAAGAAAGTAAAATCAGCAGGAATCGACAACATCCCAGCAGAGCTGATCCAACACGGGGGAGAAGCAGTGACAGACATCCTTACAAGTATATCTGCAACAAGATCTGGCAGACAGGAGAGTGGCCTACACCATGGACCCAATCACTCATCATAACTCTCCCAAGAAAGGAAATCTCCAGCAGTGCCACAAACTACAGGACAATCAGCCTCATAAGTCATGCCAGTAAAGTCATGCTGAAAGTGATCCTGAACAGGCTGAAACCACAGGCAGAAGAGATCATCGCCGAAGAGCAGGCCGGTTTCCGCCCAAATAGAAGCACCACAGAACAGATATTCAACCTGAGGGTTCTGTGTGAGAAATACAGCCAGCATCAACAAGACATCTTCCACGTCTTCATTGATTTTAAGAAGCCTTCGATAGAGTATGGCATGACGCTCTGTGGGCCACCATGAACAAATTCAACCATGGACCAGAAGCTAGATCCACACCATCAAAGAACTCTACTCAAAGGCCACCAGTGCAGTACTCGTACAGGGCACGGTAGGAGAATGGTTCCGTACCTCAGTTGGG
Source organism: Rapana venosa (assembly GCA_028751875.1). Lineage (NCBI taxonomy): Eukaryota > Metazoa > Mollusca > Gastropoda > Neogastropoda > Muricidae > Rapana > Rapana venosa. The sequence continues at coordinate 70,338,487 of CM054143.1, forward strand.
GTCCGACAGGGATGTCTGCTGTCGCCGACACTATTTAACATTTTCCTTGAACGCATCATGACTGACGCCTTGGAAGACCACACAGGCACAGTCAGCATTGGAGGGCGAACAATCACCAACCTCAGGTTTGCCGATGACATTGAAGGTCTGGCAGGAAATGAAGAGGAACTGGCCAACCTAGTGAAGAAACTGGACGAAATATCCTCACGATACGGCATGGAAATCAGTGCCGAGAAAACCAAGCTCATGACAAACAGTGCCCAGCCAATCACACCAAGATCACTCTCAGCGGAAAAGAACTGGAGACAGTTGACCATTTCAAGTACTTGGAGCCATCATAAGTGAGGAGGGATCGAAGACCGAAATCCTAGCAAAGCGGCACAAACAGCAGCAGCAATGGCAAGACTGAAGACCATATGGAGAGACAGAAACACCCTCTCGGAACCAAGGTAAAGTTACTAAACGCGCTAGTCACCTCAATCATGCTTACGCATGTGAGGCATGGACACTAAACGCAGACCTACAAAGGAGGATCCAAGCAGTAGAAATGAGATGCCTCAGAAGGCTCTTGGCATCTCATACAAGGACCATGTCACCAACAATGAAGTCCGCAGAATGATCACTCAACAGGTGCGGGGTTATGAAGACCTACTGACCACGGCGAAAAAGAGGAAACTCAGATGGTATGGGCACGTAACACGCTCAGAAGGACTTGCAAAGACCATCCTGCAAGGAACAGTCCAGGGGAAGAGAAGACGGGGCAGACAGAGGAGAAAGTGGGCCGACGACATCCGTGATTGGACAGGGGAGGACTTCAGTGTCACCCAGGCACTTGCCCACGACCGCGCTAAGTGGATCCAGCTGGTCCACCGTTCGTCCACCATGCAGCGCCCCCACGACCCTGGCGGGTTACGGGACCAGTGAACAGTGAGTGAACAGCAGATCAGGTGAACACACGTCATCAGTCAACTGAAGTTTTGACAAGGACCAGCAGATCAGGTGAACACACATCATCAGTCCACTGAAGTGTTGACAAGGACCAGCAGATCAGGTGAACACACATCATCAGTCAACTGAAGTTTTGACAAGGACCAGCAGATCAGGTGAACACACATCATCAGTCAACTGAAGTTTTGACAAGGACCAGCAGATCAGGTGAACACACATCATCAGTCAACTGAAGTTTTGACAAGGACCAGCAGATCAGGTGAACACACATCATCAGTCAACTGAAGTTTTGACAAGGACCAGCAGATCAGGTGAACACACATCATCAGTCCACTGAAGTGTTGACAAGGACCAGCAGATCAGGTGAACACACATCATCAGTCCACTGAAGTTTTGACAAGGACCAGCAGATCAGGTGAACACACATCATCAGTCAACTGAAGTTTTGACAAGGACCAGCAGATCAGGTGAACACACATCATCAGTCAACTGAAGTTTTGACAAGGACCAGCAGATCAGGTGAACACACATCATCAGTCAACTGAAGTTTGGGAAAAAGAACTATATATATCGAAAAGATGAAAACTATTCATTGAACTATTTCGAAAAGTCAATGATAGTGAACGAAACGGTTCTGAACATAGGATTCTGGGTTCCAACACCAACACCAGGATGCAAGACTTTCTGGAAAGGAGGCAGTAGAAACACACAAACTTGGCATTCCAACACGGAGATGGAAACCATGCTGCCGCCAGACGCCAAGGTGAACACACTTTTCAAAACAGACACTGAGGGATCACACCTCCATAACCAACAGGTAGGTGCAGCTTTCCTTATTCCAGCCCATAACATTGAGAAAATATGTCATATAACTGGCGGCGTTTCTATCTTTACTGCAGAGCTTTTGGCAACACTGATGGCTCTCAACTATTTTGTTCCACTTCCTCACAAAGATTTGAAAATTGTACTGTGCCTTGATTCTAAATCTCCATTGTGCGCATTA
>CM054143.1:70350437-70379800 GCA_028751875.1 Rapana venosa
TCTGTACCCTCTGTTACAAATGCCTTCACAAAACAGTCCCCCCCCCCCCCCCCCCTTACCTCTGTGAATGTCTTCACCTGTACAATCCTCGTTCCCTTCGCTCTGCTGCAGATACCTTGTGCTTAAGAATACCTAGATTCAACCAATCCACCGTTGGCCGTTGCTCTTTCTCTGTTTCTGGTCCATAGATCTGGAATGGCCTCCCTCTCTCTTTCGACAAAAGCCTTCTTATGATGCTTTTAAATCCTGCCTAAAGACACATTTATTTCCAACCTAAGATTCTCCTCTCTTGTTTCATCTCATTATTTCTGTCCCTGGCCTCAACAACCAACCCCCCCCCCCCCCCCAATCACCCTGCCCGAGTGTACAACCTTTGTGTGGGTGTGTGTTTGTGGGTGTGTGGGGGGCGCGCGCGCGTGTGCGTGTGTGTGTGTGTGTGTGTGTTTACATTTGAGTTTGTAAAAACCATGTATGTTTACATTTGAGTTTGTAAAAACCATGTATGTTTACATTTGAGTTTGTAAAAACTATTAATTGTGCAGGAGTGTGTGTTTACATTTGAATTTGTAAAAATCTATTAATTGTAACTGGCTGCATGTGAAAGACTAGGATGAATGAAAGCGCTTTGATTAGTTTTTTTGCAAGATATAGCGCTGTATAAATTCTATGTATTTATTATTATTTTATTATTATTATTATTATTGTTGTTGTTGTTGTTGTTGTTGTTGTGTGCCAGTGGGAATGGAGGACAAAACTGACAAAAGTGCATACACATGGGAACTGGATGTACTTATTCCATTATCCTTGAAATAAAAGAATAAATTATATTTAAAAAAAAAGTTACCTGAAGGACTGTTGCCTTCCAAAAGGGCAGCTTCAATCAGTATCATGCCCAATGCTGTCAGAAATCCTGGTGAATGGCTGGTTGTTGCTGAAACAAACAAAGCACCACATAAATAATTATAGTCTATGTAAGAGACAAAAATAAAAACAAACAGCATATTGAAATGAAAAATCCCAAACCCCCTCCCCTAAAAAACCAACAACAAGCAGTAAAAATTGGAAACTCCAAAAAGAAGAGAAAAAACCTACCATGACAAAAAAAAATCAAGCCAAGAAATCTGTTAAAACTGTAAAGTACAGCATGACAACACACACAACACACACACACACACACACACACACACACACACACACACACCACACACCACACACACACACACACACATACATACATATACTTTCATGTAAGGTGAACATCCTTACTTCTGATATCTAAACATTTAGTAGGAAATAATCCAACTTTAAACATCAAACTAGGTTTGGCCATATGGCCTGCAAAAACTGAATTAAAATTATTGTTATTGTTGTTATTGTTATTGTTACACACACACACACACACACACACACACACACACACACACAACACACACACACACACACACACACACACACACACACAACACACCACACACTTCTTAGATCTACACTCTGAATAACAACCTAAACCCTATAACACACCACACACACCACACACCACACACACACACCACACACACACACACACACACACACACACACTCAACGCACCACACACCACACACACACACACACACACAAACAACACAAACACAAACACACACACACACCACACACACACCAACACACACTTCTTAGATCTGCACTCTGAATAACACCCTAAACCCTAAACTACACACACACACACACACACACACACACACACACACACACACACCACACACACACACACACACACACTTCTTAGATCTGCACTCTGAATAACAATCCCTAAACCCTAACTATACCACCACACACACACACACACACACACACAACCACACACCACCACACACACACACACACGTGTGTGTGTTGAAACTGGGGTCAGGCAGGCCCTAACATGCCTTACTCAAAATCCCCTAATCTGCCTTCAAAGTTTTTATCCTGTAGTGACCTTTTTTTCTTTTTCTCTTCGAATCTTGGACTAAAATCATTTTTATGATGAGAATGAAGTTGTAACTGGTTACCTGCACTTGTTTTTTTTTCACTCTTTTTTCTCAATTATACACACACACACACACACACCACACACACACACACAAAACACACACACACACACACACACACACACACATATACATAGGTACATACATACATACAACCTAAATCATAACCATATATATTTTTTCTTTTTATAGATATATACAATAATAATAATAATAATAATGATAATACATAGAATTTATACAGCCCTATATCTTGCAAAAAACAAATCAAAGGGCTTTCATTCATCCTAGTCTTTCACATGCAGCCAGTTACAAGTAATAGATATTTACAAATTCAAATGTAAACACACACACACCAACACACACACACGCACACACACACATATATATATATATACACACACACACAATTGTTTGATTGAAAAACAAACCCTAATCTGCTTGGCACCCCTCCTCCCGCACACACAGTTGAGGTAAACAGTCAAATTGTTAATGAAAACACAAACTGTATTCAACTTATTCTTTTTATTTCTTACACATCAGCTAATTTTCCCCTTCTATTTCGAAGCTTCTTAAGATGATTGGAATAACAACATAAACCATGTTAAAACTGATAGATTTATTGTTTTTTGTTCAGAATAAATCACCTCCCAGATCTGGTCAGTTCCTTGGATACTCCCCCCCCCTCCCCCCAAGCCTCTTCCCATACCCCCCATGATGGTGATGGTGTACTGTTTTTGAGAATTATATATTGGATATTATCTGTGAAACACACTACACCCCACACACCACACACACATACACACACTCTCTCCACCCCCCCCACCTCGCTTCTCTTCTCCCTGTATCTCTCACCTTTTATCATTATGCTTATAGTTATCAGTGTAATCCTGATAAATTCCATACATTATTATTATTATAAAGGATTTCATACTTTATATTTTTCCATACTTTTATTTGGGCTTGTCGGCTGTACTTAAGTTTTAATGAATGCTCCTTTTTCAATATTTATTGTAATGAAACAAGTATGTGTACCCAATTGACAATGTTTAGATGTTTATTTGTATGCTTAGTAAGTTTGTTGGGTTTTTTTTCCTTGGGTTTTGTTGCTATTCTTGTTGTTGTTGTTTGTCTTTTTTTTCTCTTTTTTTTTCCTTTTTGTTGTTTTAAAAATTTTTTATTTTTGTTTGTTTGTTTTGGTTGGGTTTTTTTTTGGGGGGTGGGGGGGGGTGGTGTCATTAGGGTTTTTCTTTATTTGTTTGTTTGTTTTTGTTGTTTTGTGGGTTGTTTTTTTTTTGGGGGGGGGGGGGGGGGTGAAAAGGGTTATTTCCCTTTGTTTCTACTGTGTGAGAGTATAAGTATTGGGTTATTATTAAGATGTATTCCTACGGGCGGGAACTGGATGTAAAAAAGCACATGATGCTTATTCATTATCCTCGAAATAAAAGAATTTGTCATTGTCATTGTCATTGTCACCATCCTCACACACACTCTTCTCTTACTCCAACTTTCCAAATCTTAAATAATTGGTAAGAAGTAATGACAAGGGTTTCACAAACCTACAAATAAGATCCATTCATAACTAAAACTGCTTAAATTACATCATAAAAAGCTAGAAACTAAACTCAAGACTCTTGAATTATGCAGGCTTGATATCGAAAGTCAAAACAAAACCAAAATGGTTGTTGACTTCCGGTGCCTCTATTTCCGCCAATCGCAACCCTGTTTACATTTCTCGATTACAAATGGCGGAAAATACTAACATCGTTTGTTGTCACAGTATTGTTTTTTCGCACTTCGTTCATCTTTGCAGACATTTTTACTGCTTACCTCAGTAAGTACATGTGCTTCGATTTGATTTAAGTGGTAGTATTTATCTGGTGAGTGTGGATTTGCTAGAAACTGACCAGTTAAGCAGTTGTAACAAAAATATGCATGGCTCCTTTTATCTGAGTAGATGTTGGTATCCATCTTTGTTTCTGATGTATGTATGAATTGGCTGTTGTTGTTGCTTTTTTTAAATGAAAATGAAGACGTTAAGTCTAAACCGAACTTAGTGGAACTAATCTCAGTTTCTCACTATAAAAATTAATATAGATCTACACTACAGCATGACACATAACATTTTGACAGTAAGTGAGTAACTCAGTCAGATGTTTATGTAAGTGTTTAAGTAGGTAAGAAATTCATGGATGGTGCTGTGATTTCAGCAGTAAATATCATATGAATTGTATAATGTTTTTTGAGCCTACCATGCTGTGCTCTATCAATTATTGTTGCCACCCAAAACACCCCCCCCCCCCCCAATTTTGGCAATTCATAGACCTTTATGGTGTAGTATATATAATTCATGTGAATAATACCTTATCTCTCTCACAGATGAGGATGGTATATGAATAAGCAATGCATTTGCTCTGTGTGTGTGTGTGTGTGTGTGGCCACTTGTGTGTGTAATGTGTGTGTGTATGTAAGCGATGAGGTGAGCGAGTGAATGGTGTGTCGTCACTGTGTAGGTGTGTGTGATGTGCATGCATATGTGTGTGCACTATGCTTGCTGGTGTCGTGTGGTTTCTTGTGTGTGTGTGTGTGTGTTATGTATGCCTGCGCGCTGTGAGTGGAGAGATTGTTTAACTTAAATCATCTGAAAAAGTCTTTGGGGGGGGGGGGGGAAATTTTTACGGAGAGTTTGAATGAACCTTGTACTGGCTATTACTGTATTATATAATAACCTTTTGCTGCGGCTTTGCTGTTCTGGATTGTCAGATAACATGTCTCTCACCACTGCCACGTGCTATTTCCGGAATGTTGGTCATGTGTCCTGACTTTGCAAAAGTTACATTCTTTATAATAATAATAATAATATATGGGAATTTATAGAGCGCTATATCTTGCATACAAATCCAGAGCACTTCCATTCAATTCGGCTCCACACAAACAACCAACAATGATTAACCAATATTCTAACAAATTCTAAATGCCACACGCACGCACACACACACACCACACAACACACACACACACACACCACACACACAAACACCACATTCAGAGGGTGTTGGAATTTTGGCTCTTTCAAATGGCAGGGACAGATATGAGATGAAACAAGAGGGAAAAATCTTAGGTTTGGAAATAGGTATGTTTTGAGGTGGATTTAAAGTGTCATAAGTAGGCTTTTCACGAACTGAAGAGAGGGAGTCATTCCAGATTGAGGACAGAAATAGAGAAAGAGTGACGGCCAACAGTGGATTGGTTGAATCTAGGTATTTGTAAGCCCAAGGTATCTGCAGCAGAGCGGAGGGAACGAGAAGGAGTGTACAGGTGAAGACATTCACAGAGTTTTATATTATAGGTCGTAACTTTCTTAAAGCATACTAATGATACTATTACAGTATTTTAATCTACATTGTTCATTTTCCTTTTAAGAGAATATACTTTTATGGGTACATTAGTTCAAAATTTAATTCACAATTTTTTTTTCCAGCAGTCGCCCATTTGTTGTGAAAATGTCCTGGCAAATAGGATTTTCCTATATTTATTTATAAGCCAAAATCCTTGGCAGGCTAAGGGTTAATGGGGAAAATTCCTCAGGCACATGCTGACAATCCCACACATTTTGAAAGACTTTGTAAAGTTTCTTCTCCAGATCACACTACAATGCTGCCTGCATCGTTTTCCTTGACTGTGGCTTGTTTTCGGACCAGTAAAAAGGATTTTAGGTATCGTTTATTTCCAGAGAAAGTTTGTCTAGATTTGAAGAATAAATGCTTTAGCTTCTGAGGGCACAGCCCCCTGACCCCTGCTTTTAAGTGGGGAAGGGGTTCAACACCTCTTCCTTTTGACTTGACATCCACTGTAATTTTCTAAGTATTATTAAATGTGACGTCTGAAAGGTTGGTTAACTTTATACTTGGCTCTGTCTGTTGTATCATGTTAGCTTTGCATGGCATTCAGGTATTCACTTATGTTATACTGTTATGGCCCTAACTACTAAGTAAGAAATCTTTCTTTGCTATGAAGCATTTTTATTTGGCAAACTCTGGCTTGGTAAAAAAAGAAAACCAGTATTGGGATTACTTTTTAAATCAACTCTGTGTTTATAATTGTGTGCACAAGATGTTTCTGGTGTGTTTGCACATGGGGCTTGTTTTATAGTCTCGTCCAAAGGACTTTCAGGGGTGTGGGAGTCAGTTGCTGATTGTGAAAACTCCACTCCAGTGGGTAAAAATCCCTAAAAACAGAAAAAGTAAAACGGGCAACTCTAGTGGTGGGCTTGATCTGGGCCGTCTGATCCTGAGTGCAGCGCTCTGACCCTAGGTTTCCTGCCTGTCCCGCCTCATTTCATTCCTGGTGGTGATGTGTGTCATGCTGCTGTCAGTGGTGACTGAGTTGTTTTCTGTGAACAGGTCAGTGACATCAGGGATCCACACCATGTCTCCAGCCTTGCCAGTATTGTCAGGTCGAAGAAGCCACCAGACCCCTGACCTTCACCTCAGGGCCTTTTGGGGGGGGGGAACTCAGCGTGTGCTGCCATCTCCTGAACAGTTCCCTCCCTGCTGCTGCTGCTTCATGGATAGAGGGAGGACCAGGATCACTGTGAACCAGTAAGTGGATAGAAGGGCTGCCCTGTGGAGATGGTTTGTGCAGTGTCACTGAATTCATGTTTGTCTTCACTTTTGTACTGTGTCATGGAATCTGTTGTTTTTTCTTCGTCTGGGAAATTTATTGCATTTTACGTCGTCTGTGGGGACACCATAACAAATTAAACAGCAGGAAAACATGATAATGTATTCATGATTTTTTTTCCATGTTAATTTAGTTCTGGCCCAGAAGTGTTTTTTTTTGTGACTCGACATTTGGTAGGACCACGGCCACCAACTAGCTGGTGAAAGCGCAGCTGAAAGCACAGGCTCAAATTTGACCACGATGTGCTCCAATTTCTTCATGAATACAAATATAAAGAAAACTGAAAACATTATTGTGATATTCTGGTCAGTAGAAAAGTTTAATGCATTCAACTCAGCATTGATCTGTAATTTATATCATTTTTCAGAATGATGACTGGATAATTATGTTGAGTGATGCGTTAATATCGGTGATAACTGAAGAACTCGCCACTGCAGGATCCTAGCTCACTCGCTGAAAGCACGACATGCTGAATTTTTGTGCTTCGTTCTTCGTCAGTTCGGGGACTATCAAACAAACACAAATTATCGTTAGCGCCACACCATTGGAAAGAAGAAACTTCCCGCTAACCGATGATAGGATGGGAGTTTTGGTGAAGTTTTTCAAAGATGTAGTAATAAAACTAATCAGTTTAAATATTACCTACAGTTTGCAGAAGTCGTAGAAATTTCAGTATAAATCGTACGAAAATTCCCAAAACATGATAAGAAAGCTCGTTTTTTTCAGAACAAATACCTCTTTTGAGTTTATTGCTTAAATCCCTTGATGATTTCCATTTCTCATTTGCATACAGTACCCCCCCCCTCTCTTCTTACTAACTAAATGGTGACCTCAGTGAGTTGAATGACCGATGCTTTGGACTTGGGATTGTCAGCAGAGATTTTTTTGTAGTACGGCACGTTACTCTACATTTGAAGAAGTAAAATGCTGTGTTTTATTTGTACAGTTACTACTGAATCTCGTTGATTTTAGAATTGGAATCGTTTCGTTGCTCAAAGTTTAACTGACTGGGACCACTCTGGAACAAAGTAGCAGGGTCCTCAAGGGGTGCTTCATAAGTCATGAACTCTCGTGTAAATTTCTCCAATTGTAAACAACTAATTCGGGCAATAATTCTGTTAAAAAAAATGCTTGTAGTTGTGTTCTTTTTTCTTCTTTTTAGTATCTGTACTTTGTGTATCATGTCGAATGGTCGGTGGAAACATTGTGAATGAAATCAAATGTAGGAATGAGAACTCTGCCTCAATTTCATTTAGATTAGAAATGTTGACTGATCTGTTTACTGTTTGTTGTTTGTATGTGCATGTAAGATAGCATTTTAAACAGAAATAGCTACATATATATAACAATTAGAGAACACACTTTGTATGTGCATGTAAGATAGCATTTTCAACAGAAATAGTTACATAACCAATTAGAAAACACACTTTGTATGTGCATGTAAGATAGCATTTTTAACAGAAATGGTTACACATATATAACAGTTAGAGAACACACTTTGTATGTGCATGTAAGATAGCATTTTCAACAGAACTAGTTACATATATTATATAACAATTAGAAAACACACTTTGTATGTGCATATAAGAGAGCATTTTTAACAGAACTAGTTACATATATTATATAACAATTAGAAAACACACTTTGTATGTGCATATAAGAGAGCATTTTTAACAGAACTAGTTACATAGATATAGCAATTAGATAACACATGTGTTGTGCATGTCAGATAGCATTTTTAAATGAACTTGTTAAATATTTATATATATAACCTATTAGAGAACACACTTGGATTGTGCATGTAAGATTGCTTTTTACAGAAAGAGATACATAGATATAACAATTAGAGAACACACTTTGTATGTGCATGTAAAATAGCATTTTTAACAGAACTAGTTACATAGATATAACAATGACTGAATTAGAGAGCACACTTGTATTGCATGTAAGATTGCCTTTTTAACAGAACTAGTTTCATGATATAAACAATTGTAGATAAACACACTTTGTATGTGCATGGTCAGATAGCAATTTTCACAGGAAATAGTTACAGTGATATAACAAGTAGAGAAACACACGTTGTATGTGCATGTCAGATAGCTTTTTCAAACAGAAAATAGTTACCTAGATATACATTAGAGAACACACTTTGTATGTGCATGTAATGGTTAGCATTTTCAACAGAAATTGTTACATATATATATATAACAATTAGATAACACACTTTGTATGTGCATGTAAGATAGCATTTTTAACAGAAATAGTTACATATATTATATAACAATTAGATAACACACTTTGTATGTGCATGTAAGATAGCATTTTTAACAGAACTAGTTACATATATAACAATTAGAGAACACACTTTGTATGTGCATGTAAGATAGCATTTTTAACAGAAATAGTTACATATATATATATAACAATTAGATAACACACTTTGTATGTGCATGTAAGATAGCGTTTTTAAACTGAATAGTTACATATATTACAATGGTCGGTGGTTAGAGGGTAACGCCGCCTGTCTAGAAAGCGAAAGTCCGGGTCGGTAGTGGCGGTGGTTCGAAAACCCGTTTGGACCGAAACTTTTCCCATCCTTGAGACATGGGGGTGGTCTGGGCACTTAGTTTTCGGATGAGGGACGATAAACCGAGGTTCCGTGTGTTCACACGTAATGATTTTAGCGCCAGGAAAGAACCACGCAACAAGAGAGTTGTCCCTGCAAAATTCTTAGAAAAAAGCCCACTCTGTAGGGAAACAAATACCGGGTGCAGACAGAAAAAGGAAAATAATGCGTGGCGCTGCTCTTGTGGCGACGAGTCTCCCCGGGTGGAGGCAGCCTGATTTTCACGGGAGGAATCTGCGTGACTTAAGTGTATGAAATGAAATCTGAGCGCTTTGATTTGTTGCTTTACAAGGATTCTGTGCTATATAATATTCCATACATTATTATTATTATTATTATGATTATTATTATTATTATTATTATGATTATTATTATTATTTTTACTTATTATTATTATTATATATATAACAGTTAGAGAACACACTTTGTATGTGCATGTAAGATAGCATTTTTAACAGAACTAGTTACATATTATATTACATAACAATTAGAGAACACACTTTGTATGTGCATGTAAGATAGCATTTTCAACAGAAATGGTTACATATAATATATAACAATTAGAGAACACACTTTGTATGTACATGTAAGATAGCCTTTTTAACAGAACTAGTTACATAGATATAACAATTAGAGAACACACTTTGTATGTGCATGTAAGATAGCATTTTCAACAGAAATAGTTACGTATATTATATAACAATTAGAGAACACACTTTGTATGTGCATGTAAGATAGCATTTTTAACAGAAATAGTTACATATATTATATAACAATTAGATAACACACTTTGTATGTGCATGTAAGATAGCATTTTCAACAGAACTAGTTACATATGTATAACAATTAGAGCACACACTTTGTATGTGCATGTAACGATAGCATTATAAACTACGAATAGTTTACATATGGTTATCAATTAGAGAACACAATTTGTATGTGCATGTCGATAGGCATTTTTAAAAGATACTTAGTGAACATATTTTATATAATATTAGAGTACACCACTTTGTATGTGCATGTCAGATAGCATTTTTAACAGAACTAGTTACATATATTATATAACAATTAGATAACACACTTTGTATGTGCATGTAAGATAGCATTTTCAACAGAACTAGTTACATATGTATAACAATTAGAGAACACACTTTGTATGTGCATTCTGTAAGATAGCATTTTTAAACAGAACTAGTGTACAAATATATATATATAACAATTAGTGAACAACTTTGTATGTGCATGTAAGATGCAATTTTCAACAGAAATGGTTACATATATATAACATATTAGAGAACAACTTGTATGTGCAGGTTAAGATAGCATTTTTAATACAGAACATAGGTACACATATATAGTAACAGATTAGGAGAAACACTTTGTATGTGCATGTAAGATAGCATTTTTAACAAGACATAGTGTACACATATATAAACAATTAAGATGACCACACTTGTGATGTTGCATGTAAGATTAGCATTTTTAAACAGACATAGTTAACATATATTACAATTAAGAACACACTTTTTGTATGTGCATGTAAGTAGCATTTTCAAAAGTACATAGTGACATATATATACATTAGAGAACACACAGGGCTTCTTCCTTGTTTGTCATGTTTCTCCCAGGAGAGGTTTTTGACATTGATGACCTCTCCTTAATCTCTCTGTTTGAGCTTCTCTCCTTTTTATGCCCCCTTTTTCTAAGATCATCTGCAACACAGGCAGCCCAGGTTTTTGTAGGTCTTCCCTTTGATCTCTTTCCATCCACTACAAAGTTCATTGCTCTTTTTATGATGTGGTGGTCTGCTTTCCGTTGAACGTGCCCAAACCAGCGCAGTCTATTGCTACGAGCTACAGACTTCATATCATCAACTTTGCACATTCTCCATAGTTCTTTATTTGTGATTCTCTCTTCCCATTTGATCTTTGTCATGTAGTGTAGCATTCAGTTTTCACAGCTCTTCCACAAAGGTTCGACGGTTTTAGAGAACACACATGAAGGCATCCATTCAAGTTCATGCAGATCAAAACTTTTTTTTCTGAATCAGAGGATGCAAGTGCTAAAGAAATGAATAAAACTTGTTTTGTCAGACTCTCAGTTGCTGTCACATTTTAAACAGTGCATGCATTTTCTTCACTGGTTTTTCATCAAGTTGTGTTGTTTATCCAAGCATGCAGTTTGAAAGAAAAAACACACACAAACTGGAAACTTTTTGTAATGCTTTTATTGTGCACAAAGTAAATTTCTGTATTGTATTATTTTTGTATCACTCACACACACACACACACACACACACACACAACTTTCTGTGACACTCAGAAAGACAAAATCCTCAAATTTAACTATAAAAAAGCTGATTGGCAGAAGTTTTGAAGACATCCTTGCAGTTTACAACACTGACAGCTTTGACACCGACAACATTGACCACTTTTATGCCAGTTTTACTGAGACCATCCTTAATGCTGCCACTTTATCTATTCCCAAAATTAATACGGTAAAAACAAAGAAACATCAAGGAAATATCTGGTGGACACCGGCGTGTGAGGAAGCAGTTAAAAATAAACGCTCAATGTATAAAATTTTTCTAAAAGATAAAACATCAGAAAATAATGTAAAACAGAAACAAGCTAAAATTCATTGTAACCTTGTTGTAGCTCAGGCTAAGAGACAGTTTTGGACTTCTTTTTGTACCACCGAAATTTCAAATCATAAGGACCTTAAAAAGGTTTGGGAAAGATTTCATGAAATGAAAAAAGGTGTTAGTTTACCATCTTGTCCAGTGAGACTGGAAAACAAAGAATTCCCATCAAATTTAGAAAAGGCAGAGGTGTTTGCAGATATGTTTTCAAAATCGATGCGTCTTGAAGGACTGTCACTTAAGTGTAGGAACTATAGAACAGAAGAGGAAAATAAAACAGAGTATAATGACCCAATCTCTGACAACAGTTCATGCATTAATGCTCCAATTTCAGTGGATGAAGTTAGAGATGCTTTACTGTCTCTTTCTACTAAGAAAACATCTGTCGGGCTAGATGCAGTTTCTAATGACATGCTAAAACATCTACCAGCAAACTTTATTTTACTACTGCATAAACTGTTCAATAAATGTTGGATTGAAGGTGTTATGCCAGTGGATTGGAAACAATCTATTGTCATTCCTATTCATAAACAGGGAAAACCCACAACAGACAAAAATAGCTACAGGCCAATTGCTTTGACCTCACACACTGGCAAGCTAATGGAGAGAATTTTTCTTAAAAGGCTGATGTACTTCTGTGATGAAAATAAAATAATCCCGGTCAATCAAGCGGGTTTTCGAAAAGACAGATCTGCCATAGATAACTTGGTTAAGCTATCAACGCATATAAAAAATCAGTTTGCAAGAAGAAAGAACGTTCTTGCAACATTTTTTGATATAAAAAGGGCGTATGATCAAGTTTGGCATGCTAAGTTGCTGTGTAAACTAAAGGATCTGGGTTTTTCTGGGCATTTTTATAACTATATTAAAAGTTTTTTGACTAATAGAAGTATACAGGTTAGAATAGCTAAATCATATTCTAGTTTTAGATCTTTGCATATGGGACTACCCCAAGGTTCTGTAATATCGCCTCTCTTATTTAATGTTTTGCTGCATGATCTACCTATAAAAATTGTCAAAGGAAGTCGTCTTAGTGCAATATGCAGATGATATATGTATGTGGATGAATGTTTCTATGAAACGAAACACACCAAAAAGAGCGTTAAACTACATTAAAAAGGTTATACCAGAACCAGCTTAACAACATCGATAATTATATGCTCGAAAATGGATTTACTTTATCCACAGAAAAAACGTACACTGTGCTTTTTAACAATGGCAGTAATCCAGATGACCTACCAGCATTTAGAATTGGGACCAAAAATAATTGAGTATAAAGACACCGTAAAGTTCTTGGGTGTTATTCTCACTTCTAAGCTAACTTGGAATGCACATATCGAGAGAATTTAACTAAGGCAAAGAAAGGCTTAAACTTTTGAAGATGGTAAGTAAACAGTTCTGGGGCCAAGACACATTAAATCTGAAATATTTAGCTACATCTCTTATTCGTTCAAAATTATCGTATGGTCAAGAGGTCTATTTCAGTGCTCCTAAGTATTTACTTAAAAAGTTACAAAGTATAGACTGCAAAGCATACAGGCTTGCTCTTGGTGTGCCTTATCACGCTTCAGCCCTGGGAACATATAACGAAGTCGGCATATTGCCTTTAGATGATTACCGTCAACTGGCATGTGCTAAATATTTGCTTAGAAACAAAACGACAGAAAACTTTATTTCAGAAGAAATAGAAGTAAAATCAGAATTTAATTTTCCTAAAAGAGCGAAATATATATCCTCTTTAATGCCCATAAGTACATATGTGTCTGATCTGGTACAAAACTCTGAAGTCAATCAACACAGCATGGACAACACGAGAAGCAATCTTACCTTGCCCATCATGGGAGATGAATAAAGCACACTTTGATATAGAGGTGTCTAATGTAAACAAGAATGACAATTTGAATATAATGGTTTCTGATGTCCGATCCCACATCCATCATAAATATTTTGACCATTTACAAATTTATACAGACGGATCACGTCTAGATAATCAAGAAACAGGTTCTGCTTTTGTTATACCAGCTTTAAAAATTGAAAAATCATATTATGTTGGTAGCTATCACTCGATATTTACAGCAGAACTTGTAGCAATACTAATGGGTATTACTTATATTCTTGATTTGCCGTTGTGTATATTTCAAATTCTTGTTTGCGTTGATTCTAAATCGGTATTGTATGCTTTAAAATCCCCAAGTTTCAAGAAAACTTCGAAAATCATATTAGAGATTAAGCATGTCATACATCTCCTAACCTTAAAGGGCATAAGTGTGAATTTTTGTTGGGTGCCTTCACACACTGGGTTCTTTCCAAATGAGTGGGCGGATAGAGCTGCCAAAAAGGGTGCAAAACATGGACGGGATGCAATAGAATTGCATGTGCCTTTATCCTTACAAGAAGGGTATAGCTTACTAGAAAAAAAATCATGGAAAAAGGTCACTGACAGTAATCAGCAAAATGAGAAACTTTTAACTAGAACTGCAATTAATACCGATAATTTAACAGTGGTGAACCATTCAGAAGTTAGTACAAGTGTTTTTACGTCAAGGAGAATTAATACTTTATTCTATAGAATGAAACTAAATGCATTGATAACCAAATTCAGCAAAAATGGTAAATGCCTGTGTGGTGAGAATATCACTAATACTCATATACTTTTTGACTGCCAGAGTGTAAAACCTTTCATGCCCCATTTTTCTGAAAACTCCCTCACCAGCATATTCAGCAATCTAAAACTAGCATTTGAAATTGTGAAAGGTCTTTGTCACAGTCCCATAGGACATTTGTTATAGTTACATTAACGTTAATGACTTTTTGTTTGTTTGTTTGCTTGTTAATGATTCTTGTTGCATTGCCAAGTTTCTTTTCGAGTTTTTTTATATTATTTTTATTATTATTATTTTTTTTAATAACACATCCACCTCACCCGTTTTTGTTGTTGTTTTTTTTGTTTTGTTTTTTTGTTGGTTTTTTTGGGTTTTTTTTGGGTTTTTTTTCCCGTCTAATATCACTAAAAGTGAACAGACGTAAAATTGAAGTCAACAACAACACACACACACACACACACACACACACACACACACACACACACACACACCACACACACACAACACACACACACCAAGATTCAAGATTTAATTCCTTTCACCCCTTTTGGGGTATGGAGGATTACAAACAAATTGAACAGGAGAATAAACCTAACAGCAATACACCCCAAAATAATATGAATACAAACAGGAACTGAAAAACAAGAGCTCATCATAAAATGATAAGCAAACAGTATACTCAATACTATTTTCTAAGTATACCCATTTCTTTAAAAGACGTAATCTACACTTGTGGAAGACAATTGAAATTTCAAGAAATATCTGCAAATCTTATGAATATTGAGAGCGACAGGAGAACTTTTTGAGATTTGCATTTCATTAGCCTACAAACATTATAACTGGACATGGGTTGAAGAAAATGTCGGGGAATGAAATCTTGTCATAAATGTTTGAAGTGGGGACATTCCATGATAAAATTAAATCCATCCCCTAAAACAGACATATTACATTTTGAACATATTCTTTCTGCCCTTGGTATATTATGGAAACGCCAACCTCAATAAAAAGCTTGGGGCAGCTACAACGAAACTTAAATAAGAGCGAAAACATATACATCTGGTAGACAAGTTATCTATATTTTCCATACCATAATTGATCTTATAGTTTTTGTAATAAAGGCATCTACTTTTAAACCCACAGCTCAGTTCTCCATTCATTAACAAAGTTTTCTATTAAGAGGCTTTGAAAACGTGAGCTTGTAGACTGAATACTTGAACAAAACTGTCTTCCCCAAACAGTCAAATCCGCTTTGTACTAAAAAAATATTTTGTATCTTATTTAGCCATGATGATTGAATCAAAAGATTTTTATGTAAATCTTTCATCATCTGATAAACATTTGAGGATAGCTTTTCAGACTGGATGTCAAGCAGCTGCATCCAGAAACGAACCATTCAAACAGAGACCAAAATAGACACAGGATATCTGTCCGTTTTTCCATATACTAGCGAAGTTGACGTTGTACGCTTTAAATGAAAAATATACTTTAAAAATCTTAACTGAAACTTATCAATCGTTAGGTTTTCATATCTCCAAATTTCACATCCATACAACAAAACAGGTTCAATGATTTTATCAAATGTTTTTTGTTTTCCATTATGTTTTTCGAATAAATCAAGTGTCACATGTATAGGTAGTTCTTTTTGCCATGCAGTGTTATCAAACTAAGCATAACTTTAATAGCTTAATCACACACACACACACACACACACACACACACACGTATACATATAATAAAACTTTATATGCATTGCCCATCAGTGATTGCATTCCCACTGTACAGTCATTGGCCTGACACCAGTGTGCAGTGTGAGGTGTGAACAGGAATAGGTCAGGGTTGCATACCCCTACACTTTTTCCACAATTTCTGCGGAAAATTGCGTGAAACTATGGCACTATGGTTTAAGTTAAAAACTATGAGTTTTGCTACATCATAAATACATTTTTTAAAATATAAAAGCAGGCAAGTAAAAACACAACACCCAAGTGTTTGGCAGAGCAAAGTTTTGGTTGATTTAAAACCTTCTTCAGGCTGAAAGATTGGCCAGCTGACAGTAAAAACCAAACACGAGTGAAAACACAGCCCCTGACACATGCAACATGCACTGACATGGTTGAACACTCTCACACCCACCCTTTGTGTGTGTGTGTGTGTGTGTGTGTGTGAGCTGCTGTCATTCTTGGAGGTGAGAGACTTGGCACAGCTGTGCTGTGAATGGCCGTTTTTTTTTTTCTGTGCGAAATGTGTTCATGTTTTAAAAAAATGGCGGAAAGTGAATAAAGTTTGCCAAATTAACTCTGCATTTGAAGAGACGACTGCACACATTCACTGCAGAACACATGTATGGATACAAAAACATGCCCGGTACTTCAGGCAGGTCATGGGGGTGTCCACTGATGAAATATATATCGTGAATTGTTTTGAGGGGGTTTTGTTGTTTCAGATTTATAATTATGTCACATAGCGCTTGGGAATCAGAAAAATCAGTTGTGACTAGATTATAAAATGAATTATGCACGATGACCCTCCATTGCTGTGGAAACCAATTCTGAATGGCCAACATGCAAACAACTCATTTGGAAAGAACAAAACTTGAAAGATGCTGTATACATATTATAATTTTGTCGTTGTTGTTGTTAGATAAGTTTTTACAGATGATTTCTTTATTTTTGCAGATTTGTTTTTACACTGAACAGTTCGCTGATTTTCTGTGGTTTTCTTTTTTTGTTCCTGGATTTTTGTCACAAGTGTGGCTGGATGCAGAATTTCAAATTGCTATAACTTCAGAAATTATTCATGTAAACACAAATAAATCTGTAGAACTTGATATCTTAACACAAACAAAAACACAAAAAAATTTCAATGTTATGTCTGTTTCTTGTTTTAAAAAGTGAATCTTCTAAAAAAAAAAAATGGTGGTAAAAAATGAAAAGTGAGAAACCGTAAAAAGAAAAAAGAAGCCTGCACTGACAAGGAAGACATAACTCCATGTAGTGGTTGTAGTCCTTAAAGTGACATGAGCTGTCTTTAGCTTTCTGTCATCAATTTTAAATCTACACAATTCCTGTCACTAAATATGGAAAAAAACATTTTTTTTTAAAATGGATAGGCCAGTATTCAGTAGCAGATTAGTAGTTATTTCCATCCGCGACAGCAAAAATGCAGAGATGGTTTGACTTTGTTACACTTCTGGCTCATCTTCATTTCAGTTTATAACTCAGTGACACTTCACTCCAGTCACACAGACACTGAGAAAGAAAACACTTGCTGTGAACAATATTAGTGATCCACACACATCACCATCTCTCCTGTCTTCTTCAATGGTCAGCTGTCTGACAACATTGTGCGGCATAGTTATCTTGTCCCCAGGACTGTCTGCTAACCATTTTAATGAAGAAAATTAATGCATTTCCTTGCTTTTGTTAAAATGTATCCAATATTCAGAGCATTCCAAGTTAATTTTTATGTGTGCGTTCGATTTCATTTTACATCTCTTCACAAAATGTGATATTAGACACATTAAGAAAAAAAAGAGAGGGGAGGGGGGAGGAATTCTGGGAGTGGGGTAAGGGATTAATGCATTAATTAGTTCTACACAGAACTGTAAGAAAATGTAAACACAAATAATTCTTGAGTACAGAATAATAAAAATCCCAATTTCTAACAGAATCTAACGAATGAACAGTAAAACTATTTGTAGCCGTAACCAACGAGAGAAAATCTAAACCGCAGAAGGTTAATGTCTTTAAAGTCCATAATATTCATAACAGTGAACCAATTTGACTATGCAATAATAATTTGAAAAAATTATACTTCAGTAAAAGATCACTGAATATAGCTGATGATGATGCTGAGGTAGGAACAGGTATGTCACTTTTCAGCATACTGCATATCAATATAGGATCAAAAGTTATACTATGGCCACATATGCCTGAAACATGTTCAACATATTTTGTCTTAAAACAATTCAAGTCCCATCTACAAGCCAGAGAAAAAATTTGTTTTACATGATAAAAATCGGTTTGATATATTTTTACAAAACACTCAAATTTCACCATCTCTTCACATACATTTAGACAACCAAGTCTCTTTTATTCACACTGGAATAACTTTTGCTGTGCTTTTTGCACGATTTGATAACATTGATTGGTGTAGTGACAAGTGGAGTTTTAATGTTGCCACGTCTGTCAATTTTTTGGCCCGTTTTTTTGCTAAAAGGTCTTGAAACCTTTTCATTGTGATGTACACCACAGTGAGATGGAATCTACAAAAAGTTATATCTGTGCCTTTTAAGGTGAGGAGATGAATGAAATGACAAATCTCTATTACTAGTTCAGATCTAACTTTTGTTTACATAGAGCTGATGGCTTGAATGACTGATTTTGAATCAGCACAAAAAAGTATTTGAAAAAAAGCTTTTGGAAAGTCAATTAAAAAAATTAAATGCCAGTAGTATAGCTACGAGTTCTGCTGTAAAAATTGAAATATTCTCCCCAAGATGAAACGGTTTTTGGGATTTTCAATCTGGTATAGTGTATGCAGCACCAGCATTATTGTTTAAGACTGATCCATCTGTAAAAACTTTTAAATGGTGTGAATAATGTTCTTCCAAATGAATTTTTGCTTTAGAAGAATTTATAGTACAATTCTTTATGAAGTCAATATAATTGATGTCAAACTGCGCTCTTTTGAGTTCCCACGTTGGGGTGGGGGATACTTCATCTCTTTTAGCAATATTTGTATATATGGAATCAATCCAGCATTTATACAAGTTTGAGACGTGTATGTACCCAGTGTGGTGTTAGAGGATATCATTTTGCTCTCTTTGGAAAATATCTATCAGACATAAGATTTATTGCCGGCTGCAAATCATTTTTAACAGTTAATGAGTCATACTTCTTAGGACAAATGTACAACAAGCAATCCTTCGGTGATTTTCTAATGGTAAAATTCCACATGTGCTATATGTTTTTATACAGGAGGCATGAACTGGTAGACCTAGAGCCAGTTTGTATCCTCTACAGTGTCTACACTTTGAAGTTTTCTTGAAAGATATTCTGCAGCATTAAAACATACTTCTTGGGCATACGTCACTTTTGAAGGAATTAAAGATGTTGAAAGGTGCAGTAAGGTCAGCATATCCTGACCCCATGACTGTTTTTCCAATAACTTTCAGAATGTTTAACATTTTCCCCTTGCTTTATTTAGGATGTACTCAATGTGGTGGTTCCAGTCAGTTTTGTTGTAAGAAAAACTCCCAAGAAAGTTGAAATGTTTGCTTTTATTCTTAAATTCCATTATCTATTTGAAAAACTGGGCATTAGTGTTGGATTTGATCCATTATTAAAAAAGCATCATGTGTGTTTTATCACTTGTTAGCAGTAAAACCATTTTCATTCATATAGTTTGATTTCCATATTCAGGTCATTTTGATACAAACTTTTTGATGTAATTCAAGGATCTCGTAGGTGTATTCTTTTTCATTGCTACCTTTTATCCCCTACATACATGATCGGCCTCTTGAGCATTCGACATTTCTTAGATAATGCGTTGGCAAGTCATGCATTAAATGTTGAATAATAAAGGAGCAATAACTGGACCCCTGTAGAAATGCCATTTGAAGAGACTTTATAGATGAATATGTAGTCCTTATTCTAGTTCTGATTTGTCTGTTTCCCAGAAAATCTTTTATCAAGTTATATATATATTATAAAATATATATATATATAAAATATATATATATATTATATAATATATATATAATATATATATAAATTTTATATGCCCTGATCATCCAATAGTGTTTAGTTTATTCAACAATTGTGAGTGCCGTACTTGGTCAAAGGCTTTGGTCACATCAAAACAGGTTGCCAAAAGACATGTTCGTCTGGCAAACTGATAGTTAATTTGAGTGGTCAGTTGAACAAGAAGATGGAATGGACGACCTTCCTTTTTCTGAAGCCTGCTTCGTTAACAGGAATGATGTTCTTCTTTCCACAGTAGTAAACACATCGGTTCAAAAAAAACCATTTTTTTTTCCAGCAGTTTACAACATGAGAAATTTTAAGTGATATAGGTCTGTAACTATTTATACTAGTGTTTGGCTTACCGTTTTAAGAATTGGGACAATGATAACTGTTTCCAGATTGTTGGTAAATGCCACTCTCCCCACACTGAAGAAACATATTCAGGGAGGCTGTTGACCCATTGGTCTGGTCAGTGTGGAATCATTTCATTGGAGACAGGGTCCCAAAGCCCCAAATGATGTTTTTTTTGGTTGTTAAGGAGGATGTAGCATCTGTCATTTTGAAGAGTGAATGGAGCAAATTCAGGAAAAGGTTATTGTCAGAAACAGGGTCACAAAAATATGAGTTTTCCCTTCCTGTTTCTCTAAAGTCTCTGTCTTTGAGATAGGCCCTCCAGTCTACTTATTTTGGAAAAAGAAAAACAGCAAATGCTTCAAACTTTTTCCTGTAATGAAGGAAATTTATTGTTTGGTAAACAAATAGGATAATCTGGAAAATTTTATACCTTCTTGCATAATCTTTAAAAATTTTCTTCATATCTTTTTAGTATCGTTTTGAATATGATTTAAAATATTTGGTGTGTGAGTGAGAGAGAGAGAGAGAGAGAGAGAGAGAGAGAGAGGGGAGGGGAGAGAAGAAAAGAGAGAGAGAGAGGGGAAGTGAGGCTACGTTCATACTGCCACTCACAACTGTAGAGCAAGCGTGAAACAAAAAGCATACATACCTGCATGTGTGAATTAGAAAAGGCGTTGATGCTTTAAATCTGCATGTATGAATTAGAAAAGGCATTGATGCTTTAAATCCGTATGTATGAATTAGAAAAGGCGTTGATGCTTTAAATCCGCACGCTCTGTGTCCATGAGAAAGAAGGGGGGCTGCTGGTTTTCCATCAACACAAGCGGCCTTGACCTTCAGCACACATGCACAGCAGCGTTTCAGGGTGAAGGCCAGGAGGATTTCTAGGGATGAACAAACATAGGACCCTTCCACTGGACCTTTTTTTTTTTTCCTGACCACACACACGGCTGACGTGGAGAAAGAATGCACGGGTTGTTTTGCGGGGAGGGGTTGGGGAGTGTGTGTGGTGTTCTGTGGCAGTGTGAGACCTTCAGCAGGGCAAGTAGAAAGAAAGAGGGGTTGGGTTGGGGGTGTCCACTGTCAGGCATTGTTGCCTGTCTGGTGAGTAGCGGTGATTGCAGTGTGAAGGCAGCCTTAGGAGAATGAGGGAGTGACAGACAGGAGAAAGACGGGTCCAGCAGACAGCGGTTAGACAGGGTCGGTTAGGTGGTTAGTTAGTCTGTAGTGGAAGGTAGAAAGTTAGAACTACGTCTCTGCTTCTTGTTCTTCTCCAAGTTTCTCCCCCCCCCCCCCCCCCCCCCCCCCCCTCCCTTCTGACATTCCTATTTATCAAACAAGTGGATTGTAATCGCTGATGACAATTGCGTTGTGGAAAGAGAAGGACACCCCTTTGTGTGTGTTGTAGCTTGGAATGAGAGAGACAGAGATGGATTGGAGTAGTGTGGTGTAGTTTTTGTTCCATGTTGTGCTGTCTGTTCTTTCCAGGGCACCCAACACAGCCTGTGGACTGTTGACATCAGATGTATCTCACTGCGATCAGTGACAGACTTGCCAGTGACAGCCAACTAGTGGACCAACTGTCATATTCCTTTTGGAGTCTGAGGGCCCCTCAACCCTCTCTGGCTGCTTCCTACTCTCCAAAGGTATGGGCCGTTGATTAACCAGAAGAGGAGAATGGTAAAGCAGCTGTAGCCATGGGTTTCTTTCTTTTTCCTCTTGCTAGTTTAGATTTCATCCGTGATTTTCCTTCCGTTTTTAAACGGAATTCTGCATTGGCAATTTTCAGATTTTTTTTTAGGGGACAGTACTGATCTTATTGACTTACGGTTTTGTAATTTGAAACTTAAACGAGACTTACCTTGGGAGGTCGAAGTTTGTGTAGAATTCCATGATGTAGTTTACCGGAACGGAGGGATAGGTGAGATGCCCATGCGTCGTAGTAGCCATATTTCACAGATTAGATCATCTATATTATTATATAGAGGATCTAAACAATTGTAATCCACCATGATATATTATTATATAGAGGATCTAAACAATTGTAATCCACCATGATAAATTATTATGTTTGTTCATGAATGAACAGTAATATAGATTTCCAATTAAAAACTAAACAACCAGTGATATAACTTAAGATAGACCTATATATATCCTGAATTGTAATATACATATAAT
The DNA here is from genome assembly GCA_028751875.1 of Rapana venosa. Lineage (NCBI taxonomy): Eukaryota > Metazoa > Mollusca > Gastropoda > Neogastropoda > Muricidae > Rapana > Rapana venosa. The sequence goes on from CM054143.1 coordinate 70,373,297, forward strand.
TCTGTACATAAGTGTTATGTGGGTGGTATAAAAAAAAAAGGGAGGGCACCTATCCCTCCGTTCTGGTAAACTACATCATGGAATTCTTACACAAAACTTGACCTTCCCCAAGGTAAAGTTCTGTTTAAGTTTCAATCCATTTCTTGTAGTTTACGAAACTACGTGATCGGTGAGACTTTAAAGTTTGATGTTTATGGTTTTTAAACAAAATATTGTCTTGATCCATACTCTAAAGATAAATAGCATTCCATAAATTCAAGGTCCACTTACTAAAGTAAGTGGTTCGCCTTGCATGCATTTGATGTGTATTTTTTCAATAAAGGTCATGTTTAAATGCATGAGAAAACCAAACGCATAATAACAAAATAATACTTCTTAAGTTCCCACATTCCCCACTTAGAGTAGAAGCCTCCATGTGCCATAGATACATTTTATACATAAATTATTTCGATTATAGGCTTCGTAAAATAATTGTTGGAGATCAGAAAATAGCACATCACAATTCGATAAACCAAAGAACATATTGTATTGTAAACACACTATATATGGGAGTATTTCTAAATCAATTCATAAATTCTTAATTCATTCAAATCACAAAGGCAATATTTTAGCCAACGTGAAAACAGAATCCTTTGTGGCAGGTCCATGCGGCATGTGAGTTAACACAACAACAGTTTGTCAGTCTGTGGAGTCGGTAGAGAAGCTGTTCCTGAATGTGCTCTTCAAGGCAGGCTAGAACACAAAGTTTTTTCTTCAGTGTATACTGGGTATTTCTAAGGGGGGGAGGCTTTGATAATGTCTGGTCTAGTGTGCTTCAACTTATCTTCTAACACAATAGTTACATCCTCTGTCCTGAAAATGTATGCAATATGTCTTTGAAATGATTGTCTGTACTCTCCTGAGCTGTTGTTATCATAATAAAGAAATGTTTCCTTGTTGAGATCTTTTAGCAACCAATTGCCATTGGTGTCATGTTCCCCTAAAATAATTTAACAATTTCGCACATCCCCATTTGCTGGTAGCTTGGTTGGGTGTGATCTCAGCTCAAAATTCCTTCATCAATCTGATGACTACCTCTGGATGAGACCCTACGATATGTTATTACTAGTCTGGACTACTGTGACAAAGCACTCCTAGCTGTGTTGATAGCACGTAACCTAATCCTGTTCATACAGATCTGTCGGGAAATTACTGGATAGTACTCTATTCAGAGATGTAGGAAAAGGGGATTTTCACTCCTCTCAATTACAGAACCCTTCCCAGCGCTTGAGGTAGGTTGAATACTGCTTTGGTTGCCCCACCGCCAGATGCGCGCACATATGTTGCAAGTCTGGCCATGAAAGTCCTTGTGCTTCGACGGCTTTCCTGACAATGGACAGCCAGCAGCTGCTGAAGTTCTTGTACAGCGGGTGTGGAAACCTTTGTGAGCCAGCTGCAGGGTTGTCTTGCCTCGGGGCAACTTCAGGGGGTTGGTGAATCAGAGGCGCACAATTTGTGGATACCCACGCTGTCGGCAGTCTGGAATGATAAGGATTCCCTCTGCTTGTTCCCTCTCCAGCTTGCAAAGGATCTTGCTGCATCACGCTGTAAGGAGGAAAGCATACAAAAACATGTTTTCCATCTAATGGTGCCAGCATCCATGTATATGCTTTGGGTCTGGTTTCCAAGAAAACATATGGCTTAACTTGATAAAGTCAGCCTTGATGCAAACAAATCTATGTCTGGCATACCAAACACTCACCACTTTTTGGAAGGATAGGTGGGTTCAAACTGCCATTCTGTGATGATCATGATTTTTCTAGACATTGTGTCAGCTTCTTATTGAGCTTACTGGAATGTAAGCGATAGTTATCTCAGACCAAAATTTAATTTGCACCACTGCCAAAGTCTTTTTGTGACATTCATTGCATTCAGAGAATGGGAACCCCCATGCTTTTTACATATGGGAAACAAATACTGCCACATATTGTCTGTCGAGGATATGTTCAATGCTTGTTCTTTACTTCCTGTTGAAAACCTTCCAATGCATATTCAATTGCCAGAAGTTCCAGCACATTAGTATGGCTAATTTTTCTCGTTCAGACCATCGTCCCCATTTTATTGCTTTTAGAATTACAGATGGCTCCCCATCCAACAGCTGTTGAAGCATCTGTTCTGATTTCCACTGACGGTTCATCCTTTTCCAAACTAACAGAAGATGTGATATTTTTAATCCACCACTCCAGTTCTCCTCTTCCGGCCTCTGAAAGAATGGTCATTGCTTTAAAATTTCCTTTGCTATCTTTAAGTGCATCAGATTTGTCTTTTTCTAGCTGCCTATAGTACAATGGACCCACTGTTCGGTGGAAAAGCAGCTACCATTTGTCCAATGATTGTGCTAGTTCTCTAATTGAGGTTTTTCTTCTTGCAACAGACCAATACATGAGGTGTTTGTTTTTCCTTTTCTTTCATCTGTGCAGTGTAACGGTCATCTTTCTGTACAAAACAAAAGCCTAAACTATTGAAGTTCTTTGTTGTGACAAGAACGATTTTTTGGAATGCACAACAAAACCTAACGGACTCCAACAGTTAGTGTTAATGTTTTGTGGACACTCTTCAATGTTATCCTGTTGTCATCGGTAAGTGTCGTCTAAACTAATGAAAATATTAACTTTTATAATCAGTTTGTATTGGATAATATCTGCATACTGAATTATTAGTTATGCAATAAAAAAAGTGCAGAATGAGAGGAACGAGGATATTATTGATTTTGTAGGGTGCATTTACGATACATAGCTGCCAAACGTTTCTTTTTTTCCAGAATTGCTGCAATTATGGTTTTCAGCATGTAAAAAAAAATCACCAGGGAAAATGCAGTAGGAACGTCTGAGGCATGCTGGTTTCCAGTACTGATCACCACGTCAGAGAACAGTGCAGATCAGAGGGTGTTCTCAAAACAAGGATTTCTCCATACATCAGTCAGTCTTCTGATGCATTCTGTGCCCATTGCAGTTGTCAACTTTGGCCTGGCAGACAAATGTCATGACTGCCACATGAGAAAGAGCAGGAGTTGTTTACCTTCTGAGTTTGTGTGTACATAGCAGTTCTGATTTCAGCTGATGAAGCAGGTTCAGAATCTTGAAAGACGAGATAACTGAAGTAGCAACAAATAGAATCGTGAAGAGCCGACAAAGTCTGGCCCTTAGATTTGACACTGGTGCTCGCAATCCTCTCTCCTAAGTCCAGCATTGGACTTTATCATTGTGCGCAACACGCAGCACACACACCATACACACTACAATGTGACAAAACAAACTTTCAGTCGCACATAAGCATATCCGGTTCTCCTACATTTCTCCTATCTGTTTCCCTTTCGTCTAATATCACTTACAGTGAAAAGGACGTTAAGTGACAGAACAAAATCTTTGTACTTTCAGTTCCACCTACGGCATTTCATTTCAAAGTGCAAACTCACACCCCATGAAATCTGGTTTTGGATGGAAGGTTGGCTAGCTTGCTAGATTGTTCACATATGGAAAGTTTGAATTTTGTAGCCAATACCCAAAATATTCAGTACGCAGATGTGTTGCAAATTGATGATGTTGCACATTCCCCAGTTAACCTCTGGGGGTCACCCAGAACGGGCACTTGACTCACTCATCCCACTGGGAATCCGCTGTGAGATTGAAATTGCACACTGCATGAGAAGTTTGCGTGTGTGGACTGTTTTTATGAACTCGCCATATAGGCAGCCATATCTGCCTTCAGGGATTATTGAGAGTGCAGGTTGTTATGTGAAGAGCTTGTCAGGCTGAAGGCAGAGACTGTCAGTGAGCTGAGTTAGGAGCAGTGTGACAGGAAAGGTTTTTACGAAAACCTGATTGATCCTCGTGCAATAGACTGTTTTTATAAAGTGAGTAATCTAGGGATGTTTGTATGTGTTTTTCAATGGGTTTAAATATTACAGAGAGAATTGAAATTGGCCTTAATTTGAAGGAAAAAGCAGTCACCTGATTTATGGACAGGTATAACTGTTGCCTTTTTAAACTTGAGAGGAAAAAAACCTTTCTCAATACACAAGTTGTATAGATATGTCAGTTTTTTCAACAATAACCGGACTAGCGAGTTTTATAATCCGAGCATCTAACTTGTCTAGATCACGTGTTCTAGAATTCGTTTGCATTTTTATGTTTTCTAATACTCAAAGGTTGTCATTGGCTGGAGATTAAAGGGAAAGTTAATATGTTTTGAGTTAATATATTTGTAGGTAATGAAGATCATTTTTCTCTTGATTGTCACATGTTTTTAACTTTATTTGCTACATTTGAAAAATGGCTGTTTAATTCATCAGCTGATATGTCTTTAATGAACTGTTGACTTTTTGAAACATTTTTAAATTACATAATGTTTTGATGGCTTTCCCAATCTGGCGAGAGTCACTAGGGTAATTAACAACTTTTTGAAAGTAATTACGCTTTGATCTGCTTTTAAATTTGGAATTCACTTTATTTCTTTTGTGTCCTAAATTGTTCATGTGTACCATGGGGTTTTTAGGGGGTTTCTTAAGTTTATCTCAGATTCTATGTCTGTTGTTATCCATGGAGGTTTGGTTTTTTTCTTTAATCTCTTTTTTTAAAGGGAGCATGTTTGTCAAACACTGAGATAAAGTGTTAACCCAAAATTCACAGCTTCATTGGGGTCTCTGATTTGGTATACATCGTGTAATGGTGAGTTCATCAGTCCGAAAGAAAAATTTTCCTCACAGAAGTGTTTGAATCGTCGGTAATATATAGTTTTATGCCCAACTTTAGGGAATTTTATGCGACGCTTAACCAAGTACAGCAGACAGGATTATGATCGCTGGGATCCACATGACGAGCACATACTTCAAACTATGTGCTGTTTTTTCGTTTGTGTATAAAATGATCCCAATTTAAAATTGCTGAGTTATCTGTTATACGTGTGGGTTTATCATTAGTTGTTCCCGACCAAGCATCATATAGTTGTGATTCCATTTCGGTTTAGGGTTTTAGTAAGTCTATGTTAAAATCCCAAGAATAATAGTTTCACAGTTTAAAAGAGCAACTTCATCCTTAGAGAATTGAATCGTCAAACCAATTAGTGGTTTTGAAAGGATTCTGTATATGAATCCTATCAAAAGTGGACTACTGTGCTTTAATTTGATTTCTACCCAAATCGATTCGATATCATACACATCAAAATTGTATAGCCTTTGACAGCATAATGAAGATGCAAAATATGTTAATAAGCCTGTAGTTTTTGGTTTGTAGGGATCTTGGCGAAATATTTGGTATCCTGGAATGTGCATGTCTGCATCAGTTATATTTGAAAAAGGCAGGATTCAGCAAAGCCAAACAAATGAAACTCATTCCCATCATTAAATAGTATGCTAGCAATGCCCATCTTTTTATTGGTTGCATTGTTTATGTTGAGGAGCCTACTCGTAACCATGTTTTATTGGTCCCCTTGTCTGGGGTAAGAGACATGATGTAGAGGGAGGAGTGCGGCTAATAACGCTGTGTTAGAATTTCAGGTTTAAGAGAGCAAACGCACAAAGAAAAAAACAAACAAAATAAACATATACAGAATTTAAAAAACCCAAAACAAACACGTAATTGAAATATAAGCACTCACTAAGATATACAGGTGTGATCTTACAATAATTGGGTCTGTAACAAAATTAACTAATTAACAAAATACATGTATACACATACACACACTAATTCAGGATTAAATTTTATACAATTGCAATGCAAAATCCTATAAAGTTTAACCAAAATATCATACAGGAGAAAAATGAGATCAAAAGGGGTTGGTGAGTGGGTGGTGTCTGTGGCAGTGTGAAGACCTTCAGCAGGGCAAGTAGACAGAAAGGGGTTTGGGGTGTCCCACAGTCAGCAAATTTTTGCCTGTCTGTGCAGTACGGTGATTGGCAGTGGGGAAGGCAGCCTTCAGGAGAATGAGGGAGTGACAGACAGAGAAGACGGGGCAGCAGACAGCGGTAGACAGGTCGTTAGTTAGTCAGTATGTAGTAAGGTAGAAAGTTAGAACTACGTCTCTGCTTTCTTGTTCTCTTCCAAGTTTGCTCCCCCCCCCTCCCCTTCTGACTTCCTATTTATCACCAAGTGGATTGTACATAGCTGATGACAGTTGCAGTTGTGGAAATGAGAGACACCCCTTTGTTTGTGTTAGATAGCGTGGAATGGGGAGAGACCGAGATGGATTGATTAGGTTGGGAGTTTTTGTTCCATGTTTGCTGTCTGTTCTTTTCCCGGCACCCAAACACAGCCTGTGGACTGTTGACATCAATGTATCTCACTGCCATCAGTGACAGACTTGCCAGTGACAGCCAACTATGGACCAACTGTAAAATTCCTTCTGGAGTCAGAGGCCCCTCAACCCCCTCCTGGCTGCTTCCTTCTCCTCCAAAGTCATGGGGCCCTTTTGATCACACAGAAGAGAGAAATGGTAAGCAGCTTAGCCATGGGTTTCTTTCTTTTTCCT
>CM054143.1:70380300-70410867 GCA_028751875.1 Rapana venosa
GTGTTTGTGCCTGTGTGTACATATGTGTGTCATTTGTATTTTCCAATGTATTATTTTATCAGTTTTCCTCTTTTTTACTGGTTCAATTTATGGGTAAAGGTTGCAATAATGTAGTATTTCAGTATTATCATTAAGAATTTTGTTCTTAGATAGATGGCTTGATGAAAAAAAGCAACTGCATTGCTTATTCAATGTACCATCTGGAAATAAAAATTTGACTTGACTTGACTTGACTTGACACACACACACACACACACACACGTGATTATTTTATTTCATTCTTTTATATCGAGGATTATGGAATAAGCACTTATGTGCTTTTTTACTTCCAGTCCCGTGTAAATGCAGTTTTGTAAATTTTGCCATCTGTTCCCACCGGCACGCAATGACCTACTCTTACGAAAAGCGGAGCAGGGTTTAACGTGCGCGCAAGATGTTCTGCGTGCGTTCTCACAGGGTGCCTCGGTTTATAGTCTCATCCGAAGGACTTTTGGGGAGAGTGGAGTCTGCACTGATGTTAACTCCAGGGGAAAATATCCCCTTGAACGGGAATCGAACCCGGGTCGTCAGATTGCGAGCCAATGTTCTAATCACTAGGCTATCCGTCACCCCCCCCCCCCACACCCTGTGTGTGTGTGTGTGTGTGTGTGTGTGTGTGTGTGTGTGTGTGTGTGTGTGTGTGTGTGCATGAGTATAATCAAAATGAGTGGTGATGGTGATGTGTACTGTTTTGAGAATTATATATTTAGTAGTATCTCTGAAACACACACACACACACACACACACACCACACACACACACACACACACACACACACACACACACACACACACACACAACTCACTCACTCACTCACTCTCTCTCTCTCACTCACTCTCTCTCCCTCTCTCCCTCTCTCTCTCTCTCTCTCTCTCTCTCACTCTCTGTTCGAAGCATGCAGAACATCTTGCGCACACGTTTAAATCCTGTTCCGCTTTCGTAAGAGTAGGCCATTGTGTGCCGGTGGGAACAGATGACAGAATCTACAAATCCGCATACACACAGGGACTAGATGTAAAAAAGCACATAAGTGCTTATTCCATTATCCCGGCATAAAAAAAAAAAAAATCTCTCTCTCTCTCTCTCTCTCTCTCTCTCTCTCTCCTCTCTCTCTCTCTCTCTCTCCTTCAACCCCCCCCCCCCCCCCTCTCTCTCCTTTTATTGTTTTGCTTATAGTTATAGTTGTTGTGTGTCCTGATGAAGGACGTATTCATACTTTATATTTTCAATATTATTTTGGGCTTGTTGACTGTACTTGAGTTCTAGTGAATGTTCTATTTCAATATCTTATTGTTACCTGTAACAACTATGTGTACCATTTTACAATGTGAAGATGTTCATTTTTATGACTTTTTGGCGTTTTGGCTTTAATTTTTTACATTTTTTTTTTACCTTTTTTGTTGTGTTTTTCTTTCGTTTGTTTGTTGTTGTTGTGGGGTTGTTGTTGTGGGGTTTTTTTTGGGGGGTGTTTTTTTTTGTTCTTTTATTTGTTTTCTTTTTAAAGTTTTTTCCTTTTCTTTTATTTCTTTGTTTTTTAAGTTTTTAACTTTTCCCCTTTGTTTCTACTGTGTGAGAGTATGAGTCTTGGGTTTATTATTAAGATATATCCCTACGGGCGGGGACTGGATGTAAAAAAGCACATGAGTGCTTATTCATTATCCTCGAAATAAAAGAATTTGTCATTGTCTTTGTCTCTCACTTTCAGGTTTTTTAAAAATCAGTTTCTCTCTCTCTCAGTCTCTCTCTCAGTTTGTCTCTCTCTCAGTTTCTCTCTTAGTTTCTCTCTCTGTCTCTCTCTCTCTCTTTCTCTCTGTTTCTCTCTCTGTCTGTTTCTCTTCTCTCTCAGTCTCTCTCTCTGTTTTCTCTCTCTCTCAGTCTCTCTCTATCTCAGTTTCTCTCTCTCTCTCTCTGTTTCTCTCTTTCTCAGTCTCTCTCTATCTCAGTTTCTCTCTCTTTCATTCTCTCTCTCTCTCTCAGTTTCTCTCTCTCTCAGTCTATCTCTCAGTTCTCTCTCTCTCTCTCTCTCTCTCTCTCTCCTCTCTCTCTCTCTCTCTCTCTCTCTCTCTCTCTCTCTCTCTCAGTCTATCTCTCAGTTTCTCTCTCTCTCTCTCTCTCTCTCTCTCTCTCTCTCTCTCTCTCTCTCAGTCTCTCTGTGTTTCTCTCTCTCTCCCTCTCTCCCTCTCTCTCTCTCTCTCTCTCTCTCTCTCTCTCTCTATCTATCTATCTATCTATCTATATATATATATATATATATATATATATATATATATATATATATATATATATATATATATATCAGTACACACACAAGCACATGCACACGCGCGCACGCTCGCGCGCGCACACACACACACACACACAACATTATCTCTTATCCTCAAGAATTTGTCATTGTCATTCTCTCTCTCCCTCCCCCCCCCCTCCCCCCGCCCCCACACTGTCTAATATCACAACTGTGAAAAGACGTTAAATGAATTTGAACGAGCACGCGCGCGCACAACACACATACACACACAAGCACATACACATGCGCGCGCTCGGGCGCACACACATATGCGCATGTATACACACACGCGCATTTATTATTGTTATCATCATCATCATCATCATCATCATCATGATCATCTATCATCATCAACCCCCCATATTTTATTAAAAAAATTTTGTTTGATTTTGATTTTAAACTTAAACACAAAACACACCCCACACACACGTGATTATTTTTATTTCTTTTTTTTATATGAGGATTTTTGGAAAAAATTAAGCACTTATGTGCTTTTTTCTCCCAAGGTCCCGTTTTTAAATGAAAGGTTTTTTCCCCCTTTTTTTTTTCCTTTGTTCCCCCCGGGCACGAAATTTGCCCAAATCTTACAAAAAGCGGAGCGGGGTTTTTTAACTTTGCGGGGCAAGATTTCTGCGGCGTTCTTCCGGGGTTTTCCCTCTTTTATTTAGTTCACCCGAAGGACTTTTGGGGGATTTGGGGGGTTTTTGCACTGATTTTAAAATTTCCGGGGGAAAAAATATCCTTAAGGGGAAATTTCAAACCCGGGGGGGCCCGTCGGTTGCGAGCCAATTTTTCAAACACTGGGGTATCCGTCCCCCCCCCCCCCCACACCCTGTGTGGGGTGTGTGTTGTGTGTGTGTGTGTGTGTGTGTGTGTGTGTGTGTGTTTTTTTGTGCATGAGTAAAATTAAAAATGAGTGGTGATGGGGGTGGGTATGTTTTGAAAATTTTTTATATTTAGTAGTACCCTCTGAAAAACACACACACACAAAACAAAAAACCACCACACACACACCAAACACCAAACACACACCACAACCAAAATCATCACTCACCACTCTCTCTCTCTCACTCACTCCCCTTCCCTCTCCCCCTTCTCTCTCTCTCTCTCTCCCCTTCTCTCTCTGTTCGAAGCATGCAAAAACATCTTGCCCCACACGTTAAATCCTTTTCCCGGTTTTTTCGTAAGAGTAGGCCTTTGGGTGTGCCGGGGGGAACAGATGACAATTTACAAAACGCAAACACACAGGGACTAGATGAAAAAAGCACATAAGTGCTTATTTTTTTTCCCCGGCATAAAAAAAAAAATTTCTCTCTCTCTCTCTCTCTCTCCTCTCTCTTCTCTCTCTCTCTTCTTCCCCTTAAAAACCCCCCCCCCCCCCCCTCTCCCCTTTTTAATTTTTTTGCTTATAGTTATAGTTTTTTTTGTGCCCGGGATGAAGGGAGGGTTTTTTAAAATTTATTTTTTCAATATTATTTTGGTTGTTGACTGTACTTGAGTTCTAGGTTTGTTCAAATTCAATATCTTTTTGTTACCTGTAAAAATAATGTGTCCCATTTTAAAATGTAAAAGATTTTTCCTTTTTTTATGTTTTTTTTGGGCGTTTTGGTTTTTTTTTTTTTACTTTTTTTTTACCTTTTTTGTTTTTGTTTTCTTTCGTTTTTTTTTGTTGTTGTTTTTGGGGTTTTTTTTGTTGGGGGGTTTTTTTTTTTTTGGGGGGGTGTTTTTTTTTTGTTCTTTTACGGGTTTTTTTTTAAATTTTTTTCCCTTTTTTTTTAAATTTCTTTTTTTTTTAAATTTTTTTTAAATTTTTTCCCTTTGTTTTACTGTGTGAGAGTTGGTTTGGTTTATTATTAAGATATACCCTTTTGGGGCGGGGATGGATTTTTAAAAAAAGACATGAGTGCTTTTTCATTATCCCGAAATAAAAAAAATTTTTTAATTGTTTTTTCTTCACTTTCTTTTTTTAAAAAATCGTTTCTCTCTCTCAGTTTCTCTCTCTCCGTTTTTTCTCTCTTCAGTTTTCTCTTTAGTTTCTCCCCTTTTGTCTCTCCTCTTTTCTTTCTCTTTTTTTTCTTCTCTGTTGTTTCTCTTTCTCTCTCAGTCTCTCTCTCTGTTTCTCTCTCTCCTTCTCTATCTCATTTTTCTCTCCTTTTTCTTGTTTCTCTTTTTCCCAGTCTCTCTCTATCTCATTTCTCTCCCCTTTCATTCTTTCTCTCTCTCATTTTCTTCTCTCTCAGTTATCTTCATTTTCTCCTCTCTCTCTTCTCCCCTTCCTTCTCCTCTCTCTCTCTTTTCTCTTTTCTTTTCTCTCTTCGGGGTCTATTTCTCGTTTCTTTTCTCTCTCTCTCTCTCTCTCTCTCTCTTTCTCTTTTCTCTCAGTCTCCTGTGTTTCTCTCTCTCCCTCTCCCCCTCTCTCTCTCTCTCTCCCCTCTCTCTTCTCTCTATCTATCTATCTTTATTTTATATATATATATAATATAATATATAATATATATTATATATATATATTTATTAAAATATATCGAAACACCCCAAGACATGCCCCCGGCGCCGTTTGCGCGCGCACACACACAAACAAAAAACATTATCTCTTATCCTCAAAAAATTTTGTTTGTCTTCTCTTCCCTCCCCCCCCCCCCCCCCCCCCGCCCCCCCTGTCAAATTATCACAACTGTAAAAAGGGAAGTTAAATAATTTGAACGAGCACGCGCGCGACAACACTTTACACACAAAAAGACTACACATGGCGCCCCTCGGGCCACAACATATGCGATGTTTACACCCAGGGCCCATTTATTATTTTTAAATTTCATATCATCATCTTCATCATATGATCATCTATCATATCATAAACCACCTTCATTGTTTTTAAAAATTATTCCTTATTATTATTATTAATTTTTTTTATTTTGATGAAAATGAATAAAAAAACCATGTCCCTTTTTTAAAACCCAGTCCCGTGTGCACGAAAGTTGTGTACTTTTTTTCATCCTTTCCCCACCGGCACACAATGGTTCTCTTCCGAAAAGGGGGAACCCTTTTGTTCTGGGTGCTTTGGGGAACGGGCCCTCGGCTTACAGTTTCATCCAAAGGGTTTTTTTTTAAGGGGGGAGGGGAGTCAGCACTGATGTTAATTTCCGGGGGAAAAACCCTTTTCTTAAAACCAGATTCAAAACAAACACAAAACACAGCCCCAAAAGCACGCAGTACGCCGCACGCACGCACGCGCCAAAAACACCCACACCCACACACAAAAACCCCAAAAGACTGGGGGGAAAGATGATTACAGGTTCAGTTTGGGAGGGAAATTTGGACTAAATTTTGTAAACAGAAATTTGGGTCTATGGGGTTTCCCTGACTTAAACACTAAGATTTTCATTTTCATTGTGAATACTTGGGACCAAAATTTTTTGGGTTTTACGGTTGTAGAAAAAGATTTAAAATTGTCTTTTTGAACATTTATTGGCGATAAGTGGTTTTGTTGGAGTTTGTTAGTTGTTTATTTAAAAGGGGCCCTTTTGGCAAATTTTTTTTGTCATTGTTCTTGCTGCAGTTTAAGCTGTTAAAATCCCTCCCCCCCCCCCCCTACCTCACCCCCCCCCTTTAATTTCTTTGTTTTTTTTTCTTTTATCTCTTTGCAAGACACTAATAGGAAAAACAAAAAACCACACACACACCCCACACACCCCAAAACACACACACACACACACCACGCACACAGCACGCACGCACATACACACACATGCACACACATGTTCTCTATTTATTGTAAAACTTTTTCTTTGGTCTAATATCCCTTGGTAAAACAGACTTTAAAATTAAAGAAAAAAACCCCCCATTTCCTTTCCTTTAATCATTTCCCCTCCCCTCAAATTCACTCATCACTACTACTCACTCACAACCCCCCACACACACACCCCAAAACACAACACCACAAAAAGAACAAAAAAAACTTTGTACATAAATTAAGGGAAAAATAAATTTTGATATATTCAAGCAGATAAAAATCGTTAGGGTTTTTGGGTTTGTTTTAAAAAGAGAAAAAAAGAGAAGAAAAATTTAAACATTTTTTTTTGTGTAAACCCTTTTACCCAAAAAATAGATAATAAAAAATGGGTTGATTTTTTTTGGGTTGTGTCAAATAAGTCTACATGATTTAAATGGCAAAAAAATTTTTCTAAATCTGAATTGAATCTGAATCTAAATTTAAAATCACCACGAACACACCACACACAAAACCCCCACAAACACCACACACACACACACCAAAATTCATCTTTTTGCTTTTCCTTTTCTCTTCATCAAGGTCATCTTTGTTCCCAAATTTTTTGCGGGGAAACATTGTAAAAACAGAAACAGCAAGAGGGGGCTATCCCCAGCTTACTTTTTCTGTTCGGGAGTTTGAAAACATTCTTGGTACTCAGTACGGCTTTCGAAAATCCTGTATAAAAAAATGGTTTTTTTGATCATGGATTGAATTTTAAAAGCCTTTCGAAAAAGTTTTTGTCAGAATAATACAATGGTTTTTGCGGTGAAAAAACTTTTCCAGGGTTTCATTTTTTGATATCGGGTGTCCGGGTTTAAAAAAAGTTCCTCCCAAACTTTTTAAAGTTTAATTTCTCTGCCGAATTTTTCCCCAATCCAAAGTTTTTTTTTGTGTGTGAGAGAGCATTGTCTCTGATGCCATCCCAGTATTCTCTTTTTTGGGAAAAGGGAGGGAACGTGGAATGGAAAACCCTTTACTGTCGCGATATCTTTTGCTTTTTGTTCCCAGCTTTTAAACGTATTTGGTGGGTTGTTCTTTTTGCAATTTTTGAGTTTTTTCCCATTGTTCTGTGTTTTTGTTATTTTTTCCCATTTCTTTGCTATGTTTTTTGCAGCTTTACTTATTGTTTAAAAGGGTTTTGGGAAAATCAATCTTTTATGTACAAAAATTCCCAACAACGCTTTCTTTTTTTTTTAAAGCCCTCTCTCACCCTCCCCCCTTCCCCCACCCCCTTCGTTAATGTCATTATAAGTGAACGGGCCTTTTAAAATCGAAGACACAACAACACACGCACCACCACACCCCAACACACACAAAAACCACACACCCCAACACCCCACACACAAAACCCCCACCCCCCCCCACACACACTTTGCGCAATAGGGTGTTATAAAATTTACGCGTAACAATAGCTTTTTGTTTGTTGTTTTTAAAAACAAGCCCTTTTGGGGGGGGAAAAAGCAGAAAGCAAACAAGTTTTCTGACATGCAATACAGGGCCTGGGGAATATCTCCAGAGAGAAAAATTGCCCCAACATAATGTCACACATTTTAGCCAACCTGCAAAACATGAAATTTGTGATTTAAAACGGTCAGGAATAAGTAAATTTATGGAGGAGGAGAGGGAGAGAGGGGGGGAGAGAGAGAGAGATGGGGGGGGGGGGGGGGAGGAGGAGGGGGAAAAGAGAGAGGGGGAGAGAGAGAGGGGAGAGAAAATGGAAAGGGGGAGAGAGAGGGGGGAAGAGAGAAAAGGGGGAGAGGAGAGGAGAGAGAGGGAAAGGAAAAGAGGGAAAAGGAGAGGGGGAGAGAGAGAGGGGAGAGAGGGGGGAAAGAAAAGGGGGGAGAGGGGGGAGTAAGGGAGGGGGGGGGAAGGGGGAAGGGAAGGGGGGAGGGGGAGGAGAAAAGGAGAAAAAGGAGAGGAGTGAGAGAGAGAGGGGGAGTGAAAGAGAGGGGGGAGAGAGGGGGGGAGAGATGAGGGGGGGGGGGAGGAGAGGGGGGAGGGGGAAAGAGAGGGGAAGAAGAGGGAGAGAGGGGAGGGGGGGGAGAAAGAGAGGGGGTGAGGGGGAGAGAGATGGGGGAGAGGGGGGGGAGAGAAAAGGGGGGGGGGGATAGAGAGAGGGGAGGAGAGGGGGAGAGGAGTGAGAAGAGGGGGGGGGGAGAGGGGGGGGGGGAGAGGGGGAGAGAGAGAAAGGGAGGGGGGAAGAGGGGGAAGGAGGGGGGGGGAGAGGGGTGGGGGAAGGAATGGGGAAAAATGAGAGGGGGAGGAGGAGAGAGAGGGAGAGAGGGGGAAAGGAGGGGAAAGGGGGGGAGGGAGGGGGGTGGGAAAGAGGGGGGTTGGGGGAGAGAGGGGGGGAGGGGGGAGGGGGGAAAGAGGGGGGAGAGAGGAGGAGGGGGGGGGGGGAAAAAAATGAAAAAAGGGGGGGGAAAAGAAACAAAGGGGGGGGAAAAAAAGTTTGGGGGAAAAGGGTTTAAATTTTTTTAAAAACGGAAAAAGGGAAAAAAAAGGAAAAAAAGGAGAGGGGGAAGAGAAGGGGGAAAAAGAGAGGGGGGGAGCAAAAGAGGGGGGGGGGGGGAAAAGAGAGGGGAAGGAGGGGAGGAGAGAAGGGGTGAGGGGGGGGGGGGGGGGGGGAGAGGGAGGGGAGAGGGAGAGGGGGGGAGGGAGGAGAGGGGGGGGAAGGAGGGGGGAGAAGAGAGGGGGAAAAAGGGGGAAAAGGGGGGGAGGGGGGGAGGGGAAAAGAACAGAGGGGAGAGGAAAAGGGGGGGGGGGAAGAGGGAAAAAAAATTTTTTGGGAAAGGGAAAAAAGGGAATGAGGGGGGGGGAAAGATTGGAGAAAATGAAAAAAGGGAAAAAAAGGAGAAGGGGGGGGGGGGAAGGGACAAAAGGAAGGGAGATTCCCGAAACCCCGGGAAATATTTAATAAAGGGAAAAATGGTTTTAAGCAAGGTTCTTTACACCCGCCCCCCAATGGGGAAAAAAAGGGGGGAAAAAAAAAAATAAAAAAAATCAAAAAGGGGAAAAAAAAAAAAAAACAATTTTAATGTTGGGTTTACCAATTTTGGCCTTTTGAAATCCTTTCCAAAATAGCCATTAATTTTTGGGGTTTTAAATTTTTAAAGGGGAAATGTAAAAAAACAATAAAAAAAACAAAGGCAATATAATTAAAAAAAAACCCAAGTTTGGAGGGAAGAAAAAGGAGGGGGGGGAAGGGGGAAGAAGAGGGAAAAGGGGAAAGAGGAAAAAAGGGAAGGGGGGAAGGGGGGTACGGGGGGGGAGGGGGGGGAAAGGAAAAGAGTTTTAAAAAAAAAAAAAAAAAGAAAAAAAAAAATTGGAGAAAAAAGGGGGGTAAAAAAAAAAAACCCAAAAAAAAAAAAAAAAAAAAAAAAAAAAGGGAAAAAAAAAAAAAAATAAAAAAAAAAAAAAAAAAAAAAAAAAAAAAAAGTTGGGAAAAAAAAAAAAAAAAAAAAAAAAAAAAAAAAACCCCCCCCCCCCAAAAAAAAAAAAAAAAAAATTTCCCAAAAAAAAAATTTTTTTAAAAAAAAAAAAAAAAAAAAAAAAAGAAAAAGGGGAAAAAAAACCCCAAAAAAAAATTAAAAAAAAAAAAAAAAAAAAAAAAAAAAGGGTTGGGAAAAGAAAAAAAGAAAGGGGAAAAAAAAAAAAAATAAGAAAAAAAAAAAAGGGGTAAGAAAAAAAAAAAAAATAAGGGAAAAAAAAGGAAAAAAAAAAAAAACCCAAAACAAAAAAAAAAAACCAAAACAAACCAAACCCCCAATCAAACCCAAAAAACCCCAAAAACCAAAATCAACTCAAAAAAAACAAACAAAAAAACTTTAAAAAAAAACCAAACCCTCCACAAAACCCAACAAACAAACCCCAAAAAACCCAAAAAACAAAACCCAAAAAAAAAAAACCCAAACAAAACCAACCCAAAAAAAATTTCCAAAAAAACCAAAAAAAACCCAAAACAAAAAAATCCACCCCAAAAAAAAAAAAAAAAAAAAAAAAAAAAAAAAAAAAAAAAAAAAAAAAAAAAAAAAAAAAAAAAAAAACAAAACAAACCAAAAACCAAACCCAACAGACCTTCCCAAAAAATACAAAACGAAACAAACCCAAAAAAAAAAAAAAAAACAAAAAGAACAACAAAACAAATACCCCAAAAAAAAACCCAAAAATCCAAAAAACAAAAAAACCCAAAAAAACCCAAAAAACAAACAAAACGGAAAAAAACTCGGTTTTTAGACCAACAAAACCCCCAAAAAAAACCCCCCAAAAAAAAAAAAAAAAACAAACAAAAGAAAGAAACGATTGGGGTTTGAAATTCACAGCAAGGGCCAGTTGTGTGGAGATGTTTCTTGATCGGGTTTTTAAATTTAAGTTTTTTTGTTGGGGTAACCCACGGTGTCGTCTGAAAAGGTTAGAATTTTTTCCCTTTGTGTTTTTTTATTTTTGTTTTTTGTCTGCCTCCCTGTTTTGTTTTTTGATCATTTCAATGGAGTGTTGGTTTTTCCCTGTTTACTTTTTATTTTTTTTCTTGATTTCAAGAAGGAAAGGTTTTTTGGGGGGAAGGGGTGAGGTTTTCTTTCTTGTTTTTTTTTTTTGATCTCTTTCCCCCCGGACTCTATTTGAACTTCCCTGCCTTCTTCTAAATTTTTTTAAATATTTTTCCCCTTTTCCCTGCTTTATTTCTCTCTTTTTTTGGGTTTTATCAACGTTTTCTTTTGTTAATATGTCCGATCATTTTTTTGGGTTTTGGATTGAAGACATCTTTTTCGTTAGGTACAATTTTTTTTTTTTAAAGCTTTACGTTTATGTGGAATTCGGGTTTTCTGAAAATACAAAAACTTTTGTTTGTTTACTGATGTCATTCCCTGGCAGCTGATCTTTTTGATGACGAAGTTTACAAAAATTTTGGCCCAAAAACGCATTTTTCGACGTCATTCTTCTTTTTAAGAACACATAATGTTATGCACGACTTCTTGCAAACAGACTTTACACGCGTTTGGCGGCGAAAAAATACAAACATGAACGCACGACACACCGCCCCTTGCTCGCACCCCCACGAAAACCAATAAAACCATCCCTTAAATGATGGATGCAACAGGCAAACATCCATCCACCCATCCATGACACTGAGAGGAGAGAGAGAGAGAGAGAGAGAGGGGAAGAGAGAGAGTAGAGAGAGAGAAAAAAAAGTGGGGGGGGGGGGGGGGGGGGGGTTAAAGGGGAAAAAGGGGAACCGGGTGTGCTGTGTCGTTTCGGGAAAGTTAGTCGTGGGGGGTTTCCCGCTTGTGTGTGTGTGTGTGGGGTGTTGAAAGTTGTGTGTTTTTTGTTGGTTGTGGTTTTTAAAAGTTGTGTGGGGTTTGTGGACTACATGTGTGTAAATTTTGTGTGTTTGTGTGCTGTTTTGTGATTTTTTGTGTCATTATGTGGGGATTGCTGTGGTGGGGACTGTTTTGTGTGCGTGACTGCATGGTGCACGCGCCCACTTAATAAGAGAAAACTAAACCTGGGACCATAAATGTTTAGGCTTACTGCGTCACCGAAAAAAATTTTCCACCGCGAGTCCCTTGTGTCGGGAAAGATAGGCTTAAAAAAATCAGTTTTCACCAAAATGTAATTTTTGGGTTTTTTTTTCTAATTAGATGGTCACAACTTTTATTGTAGTAGTTTTTCTTCTTCTGCCTAAGCCCTGGACCCCGAATTTTTGAAGGGTGTGACTTCGAAAATGAGGGTTTTTAAATCGAAAATTCCCGGGCCAACAGAGTTGTTTAAAGGGGGAAAAATTTTGTCAGTCATGTAACAAAAAAAATTACAAAAGGGGGGAAAAAAAAAAAAAAGGGGGGGACAATAAAATGACAGAAAAGGGGAAGGCACATAAAAAAAAGGAAAAGGGAAAATATGCGAAGGGCAAAATTGAAAAAAGCCCGGAAAAAAAAAGCAAAAATTGGAAGTTTAAATTTTTCCAAGAAATATTGGCAAAAGGAAATATGAAATTTAGCTAACGGTGCAAAAGTCAGTGGTCTCTTCTTCCCCCCTCCCTTTTCCCCCCTCCCTCCCTTTTCTCTCTCCTTTGCTCTCTCTCCCTCCCTCCCCCCCTCCCTCTCTTTTCTCTCTCTTTTCTCTCTTTCCTTTTCTCTCTCTCTTTTTTCTTCTCTCTCGTTCGCCGCTCGCTCGTTCCCAAAACCCCACTGCCCCGAACACAAACTTTAGCACGCAAAACACGAACCCAGGCTTTTGCATGCAACCCCCACTCTCGCTCTCTCCTTTTTCTCTCTCTCTCTCTCTCTCTCTCTCTCTCTCTCTTTTCTCTCTCGCACGCACACACCACCAAAAACAACACAAAACACACAAAACCCCCACCACACACACCACACACTCACACACACACAACCCCACACAAACAGCTTTACCCGAAAAGGGGCTTACAGACTGTGGGGGGGAAGGTTGCTGGAGGCAGGGTGAAAGAAGCCCTTTAGTCCCCTGTTTGTTGGGAAAAAACATCCACGAGTAATTTCCCCACTCCCTGAAAACCAGTACAGAGGGCAGCTGTGGTTTTTCACTTTTCCTCCACCCCCTTCCCTTTCCATTGGGGAAAAATTTCAATGCCCCCGGGACATGGCCTGTGTTTTCTTGTCCCTTTATAAAAAAAACAACAAAAAATGGGGCAACGTCACTGCATGGAGGGGAAACCCCCCAAAAAGGGGAGGCAGGCAGATTGGTGTGTGCCCCCTCCCCAAAAAACTTGGGGCAAAACTTTTTTGGGAGGTCCTCTCCCCCAAAAAATTTTTTTCCCTTTTCCCGTTGAATCCCCAATGGCCCGAATTTGGGAGGCCTCTGTTTTTTTGTCCACACATCTGCCAGTGATGGTCGTTGTTCTGAAACCCCTCAGTGACCCCCCCTGTTGGTTTAGCCAAAACCCCCATGTCAGTTCCCTTTCCAATTTGGGCCCCCCCCAACGGGTGAGCGCCCGACAGTGAAATGTCACAGCCCGTGCTGTGTGTGCTGTGTGCTGCTGTCACTGGGCCCCCTCCTGTTCTCCTTCCCCCTCCGGGGCCCCCTCGCTGCTTTGGGAGATTTCTCTTTTTTAAAAAGAATTTCAAAATTTAATCCCGTTTTGTGGGCAGAAAATGTTTTGCAAATTTGGGCCACCTTTGTCTCCCCCAAAACCGTAGGTTTTTAGTTTTTCAAAAATTTTTTTTTAGTCAAAATCGGGGGCAGAGTTTTAAAATCTTTTTTTATGAAGCCCACATCGCCTTGGTCGATGACTGTTGGGCGTGGGAAATGGCATGGACAGGTGACCTGGTGTCTGACATACAGTCTTGTAAAACCCCCACTTTGGGGGAAATTTTCCCTCAACTTTTTGCCTGTAAACCCTTACAATCGCCGTCCGCTGTTTTAAAAATAGCTTTTCATCTTTTTGGGTGTTACTTTTTTGGTCACTATTTTTCACACTTTAAAAAGCTCCTCCGCTGTTTACCCCGTAGCATGTCATCTTTGGCGTTTCTTTGTGGTCAAATAATTTTAAAACGGGTTTAAAAGCAAATCCCGCTGTTTTTTGGGCCCCAAAAGTAACATGTCATCTTTTGTGTTACTTTGTGGGCCCCTATTTACACACGGGGGAAAAGTCCTCCCGCTGTTGGCACAGGAAAAATGTCTCTTTTGCTTTTACTTTTTTTTTGGTCAATGTTTACACACGTTAAAGCTCCTCCGTTTTTTTACCATGTAAATGTCCCCTTTTGTTTTACTTTGTGGTCAAGGGTTTTCACACGTTAACAGTTTTCCCGTGTTTTTCCCCATGTAAAAAAGTCCTCTTTTTCTGTTACTTTGTGGTCACTTTTTAACACCGGGTTTAAAGCTCCTCCCCCTGTTGACAAGGGGAGCTTGTAAACTTTTGTGTTACTTTGTGGTACTGTTTTTCCCCCGGGTTAAAAAGCTCCTCCCCCTGTTTTAAAAAGGTTTTCAAGGGGTTGTGGGTGTTTCTGCGGGTTTCACCCTCTCTCCCCTGTTCCCGTGTGGGGCCTTTTAAAAAGTCCAAAATTTTCCCCGGGCACTGGTCACTGTCCCGTGGCTGGCCCCACCCGACTTCCTAGCCCCGACCCCCAAAAGTGATGGGAAAAAGACAGCAGCAGAGTCACGTGCAAAGGTAGCCATGATTTTTCCCGCAAGTCAAGTCAAAAAGATCTTTTATTTTAGGGTTTTAAAAATTTAAAAAACCAACTTTTTTCCCCCCTCCTGCCCTCAAAAAATGAAAAGAATCAAGAAAAATTTTCATAGAAAAACCCCAAACAAAGAGCGTTTGGGGGTGACTGGGCTAGCGCCCCAAAGCCCCCCACTGCAAATGGGAAAGCAGCAAAAACACACACACACACACACACCCACAATACACACACCACACGACACAAACACGACACACACACCCCACACCAGACACCAAAACAACACATACCACAACCCCAAAAACACACACAACAGACACACACCCCCATACACCCCAAAAACCCCACACAACCCCCACACAAAAACCAAAAACACACACATACCCCACACACACACACACAAAACCCCTCACCTAATATCAAAGTTTAAAGTGGAAAAAAATTTAAAATTTAAAAAAGAACAACACACCCCACACACACACAAAAAAAACCCCAACAACACACACACACACACACACAAAACACACACACACCACACAAAACCCACACACACACAACAGAGGCGGTTTTGTTTGTCCCTATGGGGACAGTGTGTGGCGCTGAAAGCAGACAAACCAAGTTCTTTTTTTTCTGGGGTTTTAAGTTTTGTTGCTAAAAGAAAATTGTAGTCTTTTTTTCTTCTGTGTATACATCAAATTTTGTTGTTTTTTCTCTGTCTTTTTGTTGTCTGTCTGTTTCTGTTTGTCTGTCTGTTGTCCTTTTCTCTTCTCTTACTCTCTCTGGGGGGGGGGGGGGGTTTTTTGGGGGTTTTTCCCCGTTTTTTTTTTGCTTTTTGATTTTTTTTGTTTGCTTATTTTGGTTTGTTTTTTTGGTTTTTTGTTTTTTTGGGGAAGGGGGGGGGGGGCTTGTTTTTGGGTTTTTTTGTTTTATTTTCCATCTCCCCCCCTCCTCCCCCCTTTCCTACTTACTTTCTGACCCTATCTTCCCCATATTACTCCCCCTTTTCCCCCCCTTCCCCTATCTCCATCCCTCCCTCCCTCCTCCCTTTCCCTCCCTCCCCATCTCCCTTCCCCCCCCTTCCTATTTTTTCCTTTTCCCCCCCCCTTTTTATTAACCTACCCCCCTCCTACCTCCTTTTCTTTCCTCCCTTCCCCCCTTTTCCCTTTTCTTCCTACCTCCCTACCTCTCCCTCCTACTTTTCTAACTCCCTCATCTTTCCCCATTCCCCCCTACCTAACTTTCCCCCCTACCTATCTACTACCTCCCCCTCCCCATCCCTCCCCTTCCCCCCTCTACCTACTTTTCCCCCCTGCCCACTTTCCCCCCTACCTAAACTCCCTACCCTTTCCTTCCCCTCCCTCCTATTTTTTCCCTACCTACCTCCCTCCCCATTCTCCCCCCCTTCCCCCAAGTATTTCCCTACCCTCCCTACTATCTCCCTACCCCCTTTTTTCCTGCCCATCTCCCTCCCTACCTTTTCCCCAACTCCCTTATTTCCTCCCTTTTCCCCTTCCCTTTTCCCTCCCTCCCCCCCTCCCCTATTCCCCCCCCTCCCATTTCTACCTCCCCCACTCCTATTCTTTTCCCCCCCTCCCCCTACTCATATCTTTTTTTCCCCCCTTTTTTAAACTCCCTCCCCTTTCCCCCCCTATCCCCCTTCCCCCACTTCCCTTCCCCCCTATTCCCCACTTCCCCATATTCCCAATCCCTCCCTTTACCAAACCCCTTTCCCATCCCTCCCCCCCTATTCCCTCCCCCCCCCCCCCCTACTCCCCCCCCCTCTCCCCCTTTCCTCCCCTTTCCTACCCCCTTACTCCTTTCCCCCTCCCTTTTCCCCCCTACCCACCCCAGGCCAAACCCCATTCCCTCCTTTTCCCTTTGGGGGGGGTTTTTTATTTCCCTTTTTCCCCCCTCCCCCTTTTCCCCCTTTCATATTTAATTTAAAATTTTTTTAGGTTTATTAAAAATTTTTTTATTCGCCCCCCTTTTTCCCCCTTTTCCCCCCGGGGGGGGGCCAGGGTTTTAACCTTTTTTTCCCTTTTTTTTTTTTCTCCCTTTTTTTTTTTTTCCCTCCCCTTTTTTCTTTTTTCCCCCCTTTTTTTCCCCCCTCTTTCCCTCCCTTTTTCCCCCCCCCCGCCAACCCGCCCGGGCCTTAGGAATTTTTTGTACCCGTTGGGGGGAGGGGGGTTTGGGGATTAAACCCCTTTGGCCCGGGTGGTTGGGTTTTTTGGCTTTTTTTAAGGGGTTGGGAAAAAGGGGGGGAAGGTGGGTTGAAAGGGGTTTGGGGGTGGGTGGTGGTTGGTTATTTTTTTTTGGGGTTTTTGGGTTTTTTTTTGGGTTTTAGGGGTTTTGGGTTGGGCTGGTTGGTTTTGGTTTGGGGTTTTTTTTTTTTTTTTCCTTGTTTTTTGTTTTTAAATTTTTTTTATGTTTTTTTGGGCCGGCTCCCCCTTTAATTGTTGGGTTTTTTTCTGTTCCTTCTTTTTTTAACTATTTTCAGTTTTTTTTTGTAAACCCTCCCTCCCATTCCTAAAAAATTTTTCCCTTTCCTTTTTTCTTTGGGATCTTTGGGGCGGTTTTTTGAGGGATTAAACGTTTTCCCGTTGCAGGGGGGGGGGGCTTTTCCAACTGGGGCCCGCCCCACCCCCAAGTAAAACCCCGGGGAAAAGGGTTTAGGGGGCAAAAGGTTTTTGGTTAACCCCGGGGATTTAGGGAAAAAGGAAAAAGGGGGGGATGGTGGGTTAGCAGGGTTTGGGGGAAGGGGCCCAGGAAAAAAAAGGTTTTGGTGGCGGTAGGTTTTTGGAAAACCTTTTTAAAGGGTTTGGTTTTGGGGGAAAAATTTAGCTGGGTGCCCCTGGTCCTTTTAAACAAACCATCCCCTCCCAACCCGGGGGGGGTCCCCGGGTTGGGGGAAACAGTTTTTTAGGAGGTGGGTCGGGTTTTTTTTTCTTTGGGGGAATTGGGGGCCAGTGGGGGAAACCCGGCGGCGATAGTTTGGGTTGTTTCTTTTTTTTGGGGGGTTTACCAATTAGAAAAAACGGTTTTAATTTGGGGGCAACAGGAAAAGGCCTTTTTGTTAAAAAACGTAAGGGGGGTTTTTGGGGAAAGGGCAGGAGGTTGGTGGGGGGGGGGGTTTAGGGGGGAAACAGGAAAAAAGAGGGACGGGGGATATGGGGAGGGGGGTCAGGGGGAAAACCACAGACCAAGTTTTTAAAGGCGGTCAGGGGGAAAAAATTTGGGTTTAAAGGGACGGAACAGGGGAAATTTTAATAAATTTTGACACGGGATTAAAAAATTTTAAAAAAATTTTTTATCAGGTCACGGCAAAGGTTGGGGATTGGGGAAAAAAATGTTGGGGGAAATTTTGCGGAAGCGGGTTATGGTTTGGTTTGTTCAATGTTTGGGGGAAAAAAAAAATTATGGGGGAGAAAAAAGAAAATTTTGGGGAAAAGGAAGGCGAAATTTTAAAATCGTTCTGGGTTCCTCCCCTTTTTTTGGGGTGGGTTTTGGCCCAAAGGTTAAAAAAACCTGTTTAAGGGAAATTTTAAAAATTTAAAAACCCCTGAGGACAATCCATTCAAAAAGTTATTTCATTAGATTTGGGAAAAAATGGGGCATTTAAAGGGGGGGGTTTTTTTTTTATGGAAAAATTTCCCAAAAGGGGGGGTTAATGGGTTCCAAACCCACAAAAATTTAAGGTGGCAAATCCTTCGTTCATTAATTTTACAAAAAACAGATAGGTGAAACACAAATTTAAAAAGTTTTAAAATAGTGTTTTAAAGGCCCCAGGATCAGGTTTTTCCAAACTTAAGCATGGGTTTCTGGCCCGAGGATCAATGTCAAATCATTTTTTTAATAATTTTCGAAAGGGCCGCAGGGATAAGGGGAAAAATTTTTTTAATGAATTTTTTACGGGAAACAATTAAATTGGGAAAAACAATTTATTCATTTAAAATTTTAAATTTGGTTAAAAAAATAAACTTTTTGTGGAAAAGGTTTTAAATTTTTATTTCTATTGAACTTTAAATTTTTAAAAAATTGGGAAAAGATAGTGAACGGAAAAAAAATTTTGAACTTTTTCCCTTTCTGGGTTAAAAAACCCTTTTACAATGAAAACTTTTAAAAGGGGCCGTAAAGAAAAACAAAACTTGGATTAACCGGAGAATTTTTAAAATTTTCTTCCACCAGCGAAAGGTGGAAAAAAAATTTCAAAAAAACCCTGAAGGGGTTTTTAAACCCCCTTAAAAAGGGGGTGCAGGTTTTTAAAAATTTTTACCCTAAAATTGAGCCCCAAAAAAATAAATTTCGGGGGTTCTATTTTTGAGGAAATTTTAAATTGATGGTTAAGTTAATTTTTTAGTTCCTTGTTTGAAAATTTTATGATTTTTGTTTTTAAATTGTTTTTGTTCTTTTTTAATTAAAATTTTTGATAGGATTTTTTTGGAAAAAATTTTTTGTTTTTTTATTTTTGTTGAAAAAAAAAAAAAAAAAAAGGGTTTTTTTTACTTTTTTGCTGGGTTTTTTAAAAATGTTTGGGGTTTTTTCAATGTTTTCAAAAAGAATTGGCCAAATTTGTTTGTAAAATTTTTTTTGAATTTTTTTGTTAGGCTTTTTATTGGAAAATTTTAAACCCCTAACCAAAAAACAAAAAAAAACCCCAAAACAAAACACAAAAAAAATTCCAAAATATGGTCACAAAACAAGGTTTGGGCAAAACCAAAAAAACCCCTTTTTAAAAATTTTTAAGGGGCAAAATAAATCCTTTTAAAATGTCCAAACCCCTAAAAAAAACCCCAAGAAATACCGGCAGGCCCCGGAAAAAAAAATTTTTTTTAAATTTTTCTTAATGTTTCTTTGATTAAAAAATTCTTTTCTATCCCTAAAGGGGTTTCCTTTTTTTGATATCCTTTTAATTTTAAAGATTCTGATGGTTCTTTTGAAATTTCGGGGAATCGTTTGTTACAAATTAGTTATAAAGGGGTAAATTTTTATGGAAAAAAAAACCCTTTTAAAACCTTAAAATTTTTTGGGAAAAGCTTTAAAACCCCTTTAATGCCGTGGTTTTAACTTTTCCCGAAAAATCGTTACATGTGTTTTTCCTTTCCCCAAAAACTAAACTTTTCGGCTTGTTTATAGTATCTGTTGTTAGTTAATTGTTATAGTATCTGTTGTTAGTTAATTGTTATAGTATCTGTTGTTAGTTAATTATTATAGTATCTGTTGTTAGTTAATTGTTATAGTATCTGTTGTTAGTTAATTGTTATAGTATCTGTTGTTAGTTAATTGTTATAGTATCTGTTGTTAGTTAATTGTTATAGTATCTATTGTTAGTTAATTTTTGGAGGGTTTTTTTTCTACTTGTTATCCTTGACTGGTTCTAGATTTAGAAACATGATCTTGATTAATCCCCAATAGTCCTTTCAAAAAGCTAGGCCCTAAGTTGTTGTTTTTTTATAACTGTATGTTGCTTAGGTCATTTCATTGGCACTCACTCACTCACTCACTCACACACACACACACACACACACACACACACACACACACACACACACACACACACACACACACACACACACACACACACAAACACACACTCACCCACTCACAAACACTCCATGCTCACATGCAAACAAGCGTGCGCGCACACACACAAACACACACTCACACACATACATACTCACACATAATATAGGCATGCACATATAACCATCCAATTTCTCAATATATTTACACACACCACACACACACACACAACACACACACACGCACGCACGCACGCACGCACGCACGCACGCACGCACGCACACACACACACACACACTTTTATATTAAAAGCTTTTTGACTAATAGAAGTATACAGGTTAGAGTAGCTAAATCATATTCTAGTTTTAGATCTCTTCATATGGGACTTCCCCAAGGTTCTGTAATATCGCCTCTCTTATTTAATGTTTTGCTGCATGATCTTCCTATGAAATTGTCGAAGGAAGTCGTCTTAGTACAATATGCAGATGATATATGTATGTGGATGAATGTTTCTATGAAACGAAACACACCAAAAAGAGCGTTAAACTACATTAAAAAGGTATACCAGAACCAGCTTAACAACATCGATAATTATATGCTCGAAAATGGATTTACTTTATCCACAGAAAAAACGTACACTGTGCTTTTTAACAATGGAAGTAATCCAGATGACCTACCAGCATTTAGAATTGGGACCAACATGATTGAGTATAAAGACACCGTAAAGTTCTTGGGTGTTATTCTCACTTCTAAGCTAACTTGGAATGCACATATCGAAGACAATTTAACTAAAGCAAAGAAAGGCTTAAACTTTTTGAAGATGGTAAGTAAACAGTTCTGGGGCCAAGACACATTAAATATGAAATATTTAGCTACATCCCTTATTCGTTCAAAATTATCCTATGGTCAAGAGGTCTTTTTCAGTGCGCCTAAGTATTTACTTAAAAAGTTACAAAGTATAGACTGCAAAGCATACAGACTAGCTCTTGGTGTACCTTATCACGCCTCAGCCCTGGGAACATATAACGAAGTCGGCATATTGCCTTTAGATGATTACCGTCAACTGGCATGTGCTAAATATTTGCTTAGAAACAAAACGACAGAAAACTTTATTTCAGAAGAAATAGAAGTGAAATCAGAGTTTAATTTTCCTAAAAGAGCGAAATATATATCCTCTTTAATGCCCATAAGTACATATGTGTCTGATCTGGTAGAAAACTCTGAAGTCAATCAACACAGCATGGACACACGAGAAGCAATCTTACCTTGCCCATCATGGGAGATGAATAAAGCACACTTTGATATAGAGGTGTCTAATGAAAACAAGAATGACAACCAGAATATAATGGTTGCTGATGTCCGATCCCACATCCATCATAAATATTTTGACCATTTACAAATTTATACAGATGGATCACGCCTAGATAATCAAGAAACAGGTTCTGCTTTTGTTATACCAGCGTTAAAAATTGAAAAATCATATTATACTGGTAAACATCACTCGATATTTACAGCAGAACTTGTAGCAATACTAATGGGTCTTACTTATATCTTTGATTTGCCGTTGGGTATATTTCAAATTCTTCTTTGTGTTGATTCTAAATCGGCATTGTATGCTTTAAAATCGCCATGTTACAAGAAAACTTCGAAAATCATATTAGAGATTAAGCATGTCATACATCTCTTAACCTTAAAGGGCATAAGTGTGAATTTTTGTTGGGTGCCTTCACACACTGGGTTCTTTCCAAATGATGTGGGCGGATAGAGCTGCCAAAAAGGGTGCAAAACATGGACGGGATGCAATAGAATTGCATGTGCCTTTATCCTTACAAGAAGGGTATAGCTTACTAGAACAAAAATCATGGAGAAAGGTCACTGATAGTAATCAGCAAAATGAGAGACTTTTAACTAGAACTGCAATCAATACCCATAATCTAACAGTGGGGAACCATTCAGAAGTTAGTACAAGTGTTTTTATGTCAAGGAGAATTAATACTTTATTCTATAGAATGAAACTAAATGCATTGATAACCAAATTCAGCAAAAATGGTAAATGCCTGTGTGGTGAGAATATCACTAATACTCATATACTTTTTGACTGCCAGAGTGTAAAACCTTTCATGCCCCATTTTTCTGAAAACTCCCTCACCAGCATATTCAGTAATTTAAAATTGGCATTTGAAATTGTGAAAGGTCTTTGTTACAGTCCCATAGGACATTTGTTATAGTTACATTAACGTTAATGACTTGTTGGGTTTTTTTGTTGTTGTTTTTTAATTCCTGTCGCATTGCCAAGTTTTTCGAGATTATTTATTATTTTTTTTTTAACACCACATCCACATCTCCCGGTTTTTTTTGTGGTGTTTTTGTTTGTTTGGTTTGTTTTTTTGGAGGGGATGGGGGGGGGGGGGGGCGTCTAATATCACTAAAAGTGAACAGACGTAAAATTGAAGTCAACAACAACACACACACACAAGTCCTTAGGTAAGGTAAAGGTAAAGGAGTCCCATAACCTATAAGGTGGTAGGGGAGGAGACCTCACTTCTCTAGGGGCCAGCATATTGAGGGCGGCGCCCATCTCCCCTCCCTCGCTGCTCTACCTTCCCTGACCCTAAAGAGGGCAGGTACCCAATGACAGCTGGGGGAACTGGGGGAACTGTACTGAAGCCAAGGCGCGCAAACGGTCACCCATCCAACTGGTAACCACGCTCGACGCTGCTTAACTTGGCTGGGGGAAAGCGAGTGCTCCGACCACTGAGCTATCCCGTCCCCTTAGGATGAGACTATAAACTGATCTCCTGTGTTCGAATGCACGCAGAAATCTTTCGCACACGTTAATACCATCATTTTTATGCAGATGTCTCTCAGATTCTTAGCACTGATACTCCTGAAAATCTGCCTTCTCTCTTGACAAATAATTATAGACTACAGCCTTCAAGATATCCAAAATTGGATGATAGAGAACAAGTTACAGCTAAATGCAGATAAAACCGAAGCATTGCTTGTAGGGACCAAACACAAACTCTCTTCCGTCACAACAGCTTCAATAGAATTCGGCAATACGTCTGTCCCTCTATCTACTGCTGTGAAATATCTAGGGGTCGTTATCGACAACACAATCTCCATGCAAAAATTCATCACCCAAACCTGCCAGTCGTGCTACTATCAATTACGGCGCATCAGTGCAGTTCGAAAGTACCTGTCCACTTAAGCAACATCGAAACTAGTCACTTCTCTCATTCTCTCACGTCTGGACTATTGCAATTCTCTTCTGGCTGGTCTGCCAGCATCATCTATCCACCCTCTTCAACGTATACAAAACTCTGCAGCTCGGCTAGTTCTCAGAAAGAAAAAATCTGAACACATTGCTCCTCTCTTGTGATCGTTCCACTGGTTGCCTGTGCCACAGAGAGTAAACTATAAGATCTGTACCCCCTGTTACAAATGTCTCCACAAAACAGCACCCTCCTACCTCTGTGAATGTCTTCACCTGTACACTCCTTCACGTTCCCTCCGCTCTGCTGCAGACACCTTGTGCTAACAAATACCTAGATTCAACCAGTCCACTGTTGGCCGTGGCTCTTTCTCTGTTTCTGGTCCATCGATCTGGAATGGCCTCCCTCTCTCTCTCCGCCAAAAGCCTACTTATGATGCTTTTAAATCCAGCCTAAAGACACATTTATTTCAAACCTAAGATTCTCCCCTCTTGTTTCATCTCATCATTTCTGTCCCCGCCCTCAACAACCCCCCCCCCCCTCCATCACCCTGCCGGAGTGTACCACCTGTATGTGTGTGTGTGTGTGTGCGTGCGTGCGTGCGTGCGTGTGTGTGTGTGTGTGTGCATGTGTGTGTTTACATTTGAGTTTGTAAAAACCATGTACGTTTACATTTGAGTTTGTAAAAACTATTAATTGTGTGGGCATGTGTGTTTACATTTGAATTTGTAAAAACTATTGTTTGTGCGTGCGTGTGTGTTTACATTTGAATTTGTAGTGTTTACATTTGAATTTGTAAAAACTATTATTTGTGCGTGCGTGTGTGTTTACATTTGAATTTGTAGTGTTTTACATTTGAATTTGTAAAAAACTATTTTTTGGGTGCGTGCGTGTGTTTTTTACTTTTGGTTTTTGAAAAAAATCTTTTAAATTGAAAACTGGCGCTTGGGGAAAAAAGACTGGGTTTAAAGGGAAAGCGTTTTGTTTTTTTTTTTTTTTTTGGGGGGGGGGGAAAAGATAAAAGTGTTTGTAAATTCCATGTTTTTTAAATTACTTTTAAATTTTTTTTTTATTATTATTATTATTATTGTTTTTTTGTTGTTTTTTTTTTTGTGTGCCAGGGGGAAATGGGGGAACAAAACTGAAAAAAGGGGTAACACATGGGAACGGGAAAAAGTATTTATTCCCACCCTTTTTGAAATAAAAAAAAAAATTATTTTTTTTTTTAAAAAAAGCTTTTCCCTGAAAAAAGTTCCCCTTTCCAAAAAAGGGCAGCTTAAAATCAGGTCAGGGGCCCAAAGGCTGTCAAAATCCTGGAAAATTGGCGGGTTTGGGTTGCTAAAAAACAAAAAAAAACACCAAATAAAAAAAATAAAAGTCAAATGTAAAAAAGAAAAAAAATTAAAAAAAAAAACCCCAAATTAAAAAAATAAAAAAAAAACCCAAACCCCCTTTCTCCAAAAAAAAAAAAAAAAACAAAAAAAAAAAAACAAAAAAACAAAGGGAAAAACCCCTGAAAAAAGGGAAAAAAAAACCCTCCCATGGCCCCAAAAAAAAAATCAAGCAAAAAAATTCTGTTATAAACTGTAAAGTAAAACATGACAAAAACACACAAACAAAACCACGCACGAAAAGGCACGCCCGGAAAACGAAAAAAACCGAAACCCCCACACCCCAAAAACAAAAACACAACCACACTTTTTTGATCCTGCACTATTGAATAAAAACCAAAAAAAAACAAACCCTAACCCTCTCTCCTTCTTTTCCTCCTATCTCTACTTCTCTCTCCTCTCTGTATAATATATAAAAATATTATTTATAACAAAATATAAAATTTATTTTATATATATTTTATTATTTTATAAAATATATGTGTTTTGTGTGTTTGTGTGTGGTGGTGTGGGTGTTTGTGTGTGTGTAAAAAACTCAGCAGGTCGGGCCCAAAAGGCATGGCCCTTATAAAATTTTTTCCCCCAAAAAATTTTTACCTTTCAAAGTTTTTTCCTGTATTTGACTTTTTTTCTCAAAATCTTGAAACTAAAAAAATTTTTTTTAAGGGGAAATGAATTTGAAAAATTGGGTTTTCCTGAAATTTTGTTTTTCCTTTTCCACTTTTTTTTTTTCTCAATTACAAAAAACCCCCAAAAACACACACACACACACACAACACCACCCCACACCACACACAAAAACACACACACACACACACCACAAAAAAACAACATACTTTTACAAACAAAACAAACACACACTTCTTAATTTACATACATAACATAATACATACAAAACAAAATACGGCCCCCAAAACCTAAACCAAATTAAAAATTTTTTAAAATATATAATATAAAAATTTAATTTAAAAAATAATAATACAGGGGAATTCATACACCCCTATTCTTGAAAAAAAAACCAAATCAAAGCGCTTTCATTCATCTTAGTTTTTTCAATGCACCAAATTTTCAGTTAATAGATTTTTTACAAATTCAAATGTAAAACAAATCCAACATAAAATCCCTTAAAACTACAAAACAAAAACAACAAAATAAAACAAACCCAAATTTTACATACATACAAACAAAACATACATACACACAAAAATAAAAAACATACATACACACACCCCAACCAACACAAAACAACAAAAAACACACACACACACAAAAACAAAACACAACACACCCCACCCACACACATGCAAAACCACTTGTCTTGATTAAAAAAACCAAAAACCCAAAAAATTCTGTTGGGCAACCCCCCCCCTTTCCCACACAAAAGTTGAGGGTAAAAAACAAAAAACTGTAATAAAACCCAAAAAAACCTGTTTTTTCCAAGCAAATTTCTTTTAAAATTTTAAAACACATTCAGAAAAATTTTTTTGCTTCTATTCGGGAACCTTTCTTTAAAGACTAAATTTGGATAACAAAAACATTAAAAACCAAACTTTTAAAAACGATAGATTTTGTTTTTTTTTTCCCGAAAAATTTAACCCCCCCGGGATCGGGTCATTTTCCCCCTGGATATCCCCCCCCCCTTCCCCCCCCCCCCCCCCTTAGCCCCCTCCCCCAATTAAACCCCCCATAAAGGGGGTGGGTGAAACTTTTTTGAAAATTTACATATTTGATATTATCTGGAAAAAACACCAAAAAAAAAACCCCCCAAAAAACACCCCAACCCCCACCCACACACACAACACAACACCCCCTGACCCCATGACACATGGTCAAATTTTAAAATGGTAAAGGAAATCAATAATTTTGAAAATTTCAGTAAATCAGTAAGAAATTTCCTTCTTAGATAGATGGCTTGTTTGAAAAAAACAAATGCTTGCTTTTTTCAATGTCCCCTCGGAAAAAAAACATTTGATTTTGACTTGATTTGACTTGATTTTGACTTGCCCTTAAACAAAACCACAAAAAAACACCCAAAACACACCAAAACCCCACCAAAAACCCAACCAAAAAACACAAAACAAAACCCCCCAACACCCCCCCACCCCCACCCCCCCTTCTCCCCTCTCCCTCCCCTCGTGTCTCTTCCCCTTTTTTATCTTTTTTTGCTTAAGTTATGGGTTTTTCCTGATGGAATTCCTTTACATTTTTATTTTTAAAAAAGGGTTTCATACTTTATTTTTTTTTCAATATTGGATTGGACTTGAGGGCTTACTTAAAAATTTTTAATAAATCCCTATTTAAAATTCTTATTTTTATATTTTAACAATATTGTACCATTTAAACAAATGTTTAAAAAGGTTTAAAAATTTGTATGACTTATTTAATTTTTGGTTGTTTTTTTCCCCCCTTGGGTTTTTGGGTTGCTATTTTCTTGTTGTTTGTCTCTTTTTTCCCTTTTTTTTTTTTCTTTTTTTTTTTTTTTTTTAAAAATTTTTTTATTTTGTTTGTTTGTTTTTTTTGTTTTTTTTGGGTTGTGTTTTTTTTTTTTTGGGGGGGGGGGGATGTCTTTTATGGTTTTCTTTTATTTTTTTTTTGGGTTGTTTTGTGGGTTTTTTTTTTTTTTTAGGGGGGGGGGGGGGGGGGGGAAAAAGGGGTTTTTCCCCTTTTGGTTTTCAAACGTGGGAAAAGTAAAAAAGGGTATTGGGTTATTTTTAAAGGGAATTTTCCAAGGGGGCGGGAATTGGATGTAAAAAACCAATTTAAGGGGCTTAAAATTATCCTCGAAAAAAAAAGAAATTGTCATTGTCATTGTCCCCCAAAACCTCCCACACACTCTTTCTTACCCCCCCAACTTTTTCCAAATTAAAAATAATTGTTTAAAAAAGTAAAGACAGGTTTCCCAAACCTTTAAAGAATAGGACATATCAAACTTTAAAAAAAACCCCTTTAAATTTTTCAATAAAAGCTAGAAAAAAACTCCCCCAGAATTTTAAATATGCCGGCTTTGGGAAA
Source organism: Rapana venosa (assembly GCA_028751875.1). Taxonomy (NCBI): domain Eukaryota; kingdom Metazoa; phylum Mollusca; class Gastropoda; order Neogastropoda; family Muricidae; genus Rapana; species Rapana venosa. Next base: position 70,407,684 of record CM054143.1, read on the forward strand.
ACGAAAAAAATCAAAAGAAAACAAAACCAAAATGGTTGTTGACTTTCCCGGGGCTCTATTCCCCGGGCCCAAAGGCAATCTTGGGTTTAAAATTTTTCGATTTACAAAATTTGGGGGAAAAAAAAAAAAAACCCAACAGAAGGGTTTTTTTGTCGCAGTATTGTTTTTTTTCGCCTTTTGTTTTCCTTTTGCAGCATTTTTTACTTTTACCCAGTAAGTACATGTGCTTCGATTTGAAATTTGGTGGAATTTTAAACTGGTGAGGGGTGGAAATTTTCAGAAAAAAGCCAGTAAAACAAGTTGTAAAAGAAAATAAGAAAAATGGCTTCCTTTACCCGAGTAGATGGATATCCAACTTTGTTCAGATGTATGATTACAAAGTTGAATTTTTGGGTTTGGTTTTTTTTGGGTTTTTTTTTAAAAAGAAAAACTGAAGAAAGTCTAAAAAAAAGCAAAAAAAAAACTTAGTAATTAATCTCTTTTTTCTCACTATAAAAACTTTTAAAAAAAACTCCCCTAAAAAGCCCGACCAATAACATTTTACAGTGAGTAAAATCAAAAAGTCAGAAGTTTTTTGTAAGTTTTTTGTTTGAATTCAGGAGGGGGTGTTTAAGGAACGTAACATATTAAATTGGTTTTTAAAATTTTTTATTTGGTTTGGCCCACCCATGGGGGTGTTCTATTTCAAATCATTTATTGCCAAACCCCCAAAAACCCAATTTGGGGAAAATTTATTTGACCTTTCGTGTAAAATTTTATATAAATTCATTTTTCAGTAATATCTTTTTCTCTCTCCAAAAAGAAAATATATTTAATAAGCCAAAGCATTTGCTGTGTGTTTTTGGGGGTGTGTGGTTGGGGTTTTTGTTTGTGTGTGGTGTCAATTTTGTGTGTGTTTAAATGTGTGGGGTTTTGTGTGGGGGTGGGCACTTGTTGTGTTTAAATGTAAGCGAGAGAGGGGAGCAAATGCTTTTTGTGTGTGGTAGGGCAAGGGATGTGTGTGGCACGGCTTGCTGAATTTTGTGTTGTGGGTTGGTGTGGGGGTGTGTGTTTGTGTGATGCCCGTGCAAATTGTGAAAGGGAGAGATTGTTTCCAAATTAAAAAAATCTTAAAAAGGTTTTTTGAATTTTTAACGGGGGGAAAGGTTTTGAATTTTAAAACCCCGTAAATGGCTATACTGTATTATAAAAAAACCTTTAAACCGCGGCATTTGCTGTTTTTGGAAGACAAAATAACCCCGGTCTCCCCCACACTGGGGGCCAAAGAGCTCTTTTCCGGGAAAGTTGGGGCCTTTTTTGTCCCGACTTTGCAAAAGTACATTTTTTTATATTATATTTTGTTAAAATTTTTTAAAGCATACTAAAGATACTGTTAATGTATTTTTAATCTACAAATTTTTTCATTTTTCCTTTTTAAGAGAAAAATAAAATTTTTTTGGGTACAAAAAGGGTTTAGAAAATTTAAAATTTACCCTTTTTTTTTTCCAGCAGTCCCCCCAATTTGGGTTTTTAAAATTTCCCCGGCAAATTGGATTTTCCCTTTTTATATTTTCTATTTATTAAAAAACCAAAAAACCTTGGCAGGACAAGGGGTTTGTGGGGAAAATTTTCAGGGGACATGCTGGGCAATCCCCCACAATTTTTAAAGACTTTGTAAAAAATTTTTTTCTCCCAAACACACACAAAACCTTTCCAGCACTTTTTTCCCCTTTACTGTTTCGGTTTTTTCAGGCAGTAAAAAAAAAGGGTTTTTTGGTATTTTTTTCATTTTTCCCGAGGGGCAGTTTGTCAGATTTGAAAAAAATGCTTTAAACTTCAGAGGGCAAGCCCCCCCTGACCCCTTTTCTTTTTTGGATGGGAAGGGGGGTTTTAAAAAACCTCTTCCTTTGATTGACAAAACCACTGTAATATTTTCCCAAATTTTTAATTTAAAAAGTTTTAGTCTGAAAGGTTTGGTTACTTCATTAAATTTTTGGCCCGTCCCATTGTACATGTAGCTTTCATGCTTCCCGGGGATTCATTATACTGTTATTGGCCTAATTACTAAAAAACATCTTTCTTTGCTATGATTTTATGAAAACATTATTTTATTTTGGCAAACACTGGCTTTGGGTTTAAAAAAAAGAAAAACCCGTATTTTGGGTTACTTTTTTAAAAAAACACCCCGTGTTTATAAAGTGTTCAAAAAGATGTTTTTGCGTTTCGTTTGGACATGGGGCCCTTGTTTTTTTTAGGGCTCGTTTTCCCCAAAAGGGCTTTTCCGGGGAAGTGGAGTTTAGTATGAAATTTAACTCCCTCCGTGAAAAAACCCCTCAAAAAAGAAAAAAAACAAAAAGGGGGACCCCTGTGGTGGCTTGATCCCGGGGCCTTTAGATTCCCGAAGGGCCAAAACGCCTCTGACCCTAGGCTTTTTCCCGCCTGGGGGCGCCCGCCTCATTGTCAAATTTTTCCTTTGGGGGTGAAAAAGGTCCTGCGGGTTGGTTTAAAATGGTGCTGTGTGTTGTTTTCGTGAACCCGGTCAGGACCTCCCGGGATCCCAATTTACCATGTCTTCCCCCCCCACCTTGCCCGGCCAAAGGGAAAAAGAACCCAAAACCCCTACCTTACCTCAGCCGGGCCCCCGCGTGTGCTGCCCCAAACGCTGAACAGTTTTCCCCCCCCCCTGCGCGGCTTCAAAAGGGTGGAGGAGGACCCGGGCAAATGTTTCACCCCGTAAGTGGAAAGAAGGGCTTTTTTCCCCGTGGAATTGGGTTGTACAGTGTCATTGAATTCCCGGGTTTTTTTTCCCCTTATTGTTTCAGTGTTTAAATTTAATTTTCCCTGTTTTTTTTTCCCTCTGGGGAAATTTTATTGCTTTTTTCATCTCTGTGTGGACAACCCTAAACCCCAAAAAAACAGGGGAAAAATAACCCGGGAAAAAAAATTTATGATTTTTTTTCCATTTTTCATTTAATTTTTGGCCCAGAAGTGTTTTGATGACAATTTGGTAAGGAAAACCAAAGGGCCACCACTACTGGGAAAGCGTAAAGGGGAAAGCACCGGCCCAAATTTTGACCCATGTGCCCCCAAATTTTTTCAGAATACAGACCCTTATCAAAAAAAAACTTAAACACCCAAAAAACCAAAAAAAATTTAAAAACAACAACTCAACATCTGTAATATTGTTTTGGCCCGAATATGACTT
>CM054143.1:70411367-70436232 GCA_028751875.1 Rapana venosa
CGAAAAACATAACTGGAAAACAAAAAATCATTCGATAAAATCGTTGTAACCTGTTGTGTGTATGATGTGAAAATGTTGGAGAATATGAAAACCTAACAATAATTGACAAGTTTCAGTTAAGGATTTTTAAAGTATATTTTTCATTAAAGCGTACAACGTCAACTTCGCTAGTATATGGAAAAACGACAGATTATCCTTTGTCTATTTTGGTCTCTGTTTGAATGGTTTCTCGTTTCTGGCTGCAGCTGGCTGAACATCAGGTTCTGAAAAGCTATCCTCAAATGTTTATACATCAGATGATAAAGATTTACATGAACAATTCTTTCGCATTCAATCATCATGGCTAAATAAGTTACAAGACATATTTTTCAGTAGCAAAGCGGAATTTGACTGTGGGAGAGACAGTTTTGTTCAAGTATTCAGTCAGCTACAAGCTCACGAATCAAAGCCTTTCTTAATAGAAAACTTGTTAATTGAATGGAGAACGAGCTGTGGAGTAATAGTAGACCTGTATTCCCAAAACTATAAGATCAATTTATGGTACATGGAAAAATATAACTCACTTGTCCTACCAGATGTAATAATTGTACGCTCTGATGAAGTTTTGGTTTTGTAGCTGTCACAAGCTCCTATTGGAGGTTGGACGTTTCCATAATCCACCAACAGGGAAGAAAGAAATGTTCAAAAATGCAGTATGTCTGTTTTTAGGGGATGGATTTCATTTTTATTCATGGAATGTCCCACTTCAAAACATTTATGACAAGCTTTTATTCCCCAACATTTTTCTTCAACCCATGTTCCTGTTATCATTGTTGTAGGCTAATGAAATGCAAGATCTCGAATAGTTCTGTCCGCTCTCAATCATCATAAGAATTTGCAGACCTGTATTTTCACAAGTGATGGGCAGAAGCAACGATGGACCTTCTTTTCTGTAACGATCCGCAAGACAATATGCGCTGTTATCTCTCTTCTATCCGGATCATCCTTAGACCACGTCCAGCCCTCACCGAGTTCGTACACTGGTGTGACGTAGGCCGCATATCTGGAGCTAACTGTTTCTAAAACTAAAGATCTGGCCTATCAACTTCAGAAGATCAGGGCATACTCCTAAGAAATAATATTATCCATAATCACGGAAGTTGAAAATCGTGTTTGAACTATAAGTATCAGGGAACTGTTTTTGACCACAAGTAAAACAGGGAACGTTAACACTGACGCTATTGTCAAAAAGGGCAACAACGTCTGTATTTTCTGAGGAAACTGAACTCCATTTTTTGTAGACCAAAAAGATTCTTTCCTTTTTTTTACAAGTCTTACATAGAAGTAGTCTAAGTTTGTGGTTTTCATTAGTTGGTACCAATAACCTGAGTGTTAAAATCAAGATGGCCTGCAGAGTATTGGTAAGATTCATGCTTAAAATTAATTGGAAAAGAACAAAGACGATCCTCATGTCGTCTGCAATCAACAGCTGTACGCAAAGCCACTGCCATTTGGCTGATCTTCCATGCTTTGTTTCCAGAATTTCAAGTTGTTTGCCATCGGAACGCCGTTTTCAGTGTCCCCATCAGCAAAACAACAGAAAAAAGAAATTATTGTGTGCCAGTATGCCATTCGAATTTTGATTTCCACAAATGATCTTGACTACGGAGTTTTTTACATTTTCTCAGAATTACTTGCCTGAACTGGTCATTGTTATGAGTGTATCAATACATAATTATGTGTGTGGGGGTGGGTGCATTTGGGTGTGTACAATAAGTCTTCTTCTAGTCAACGTCTTAAAACATTGAAATTCATATATTGGTGTAGGGTGTGGGTGTGCGTGGGCGTGTTCGCACACACACACGTACGATGCGTGTGTACGTGCGGCGTACTGCGTGCGTAAAATAAGTTTTTATGTCTTCTAGGCAATGGTTTAAAAATGGTTCACATTGATGTGTGGCATGCGTGCGTGTGTTTGTGTGTGTGTGCACGATGCTCGGCGTGAGATGTATGGTGTGTGTGTGTGTGTGGGTGTGTGAGTGTGTTCATGACATTTTAATGGAAGTCATTTGAAAACCAATTTTAAACATAGAGCTGTTTGTCCTTTGATATGTTGATGTTATCAATGTGCCAGTCACCAATTGTAATTAGCCTCTTCATGGGATGATAAAGTGTTTATTGACTTGACTTGACTTCTTGAAATTTCAATTGTCCTTGTCACACAGTGTAATTATGTATTTAAAGAAATGTGTATACTTGAAGAAATAGTATTGAGTCTTTAATACTGTTTGGCTTATCATTTGCAATGAACTCTTGTTTTTCAGTTCATGTTAGTGTTGGATTATTTTTTGAGGTGTATTGCTGTTAGGCTTTCTCCTGTACAATTTGTTTTGTAATCCTCCATACCCCAAAAGGGTGAAAGGAATTAAATCTTGAATCTTTTTGTGTGTGTGGGTGTGTGTGTGTGTGTGTTGTGTGGTTGGTGTGTGTGGTGTGTGTGGTGTGTGTGTGTGTGTTCTCGTGTGTGTGAGTTGTGTGTTGTGGGTGTGTGGTGTGTGTTGTATATGTGGTGTTGTGTGTGAGTGATACAAAATAATACAAAACCAGCAATTTACTTTGTGCACAATAAAAGCATTACAAAAGTTACTCTCCCAGTCTCTCTTCGTCTCGTTGTCGTTCCTTTTTCTCCGCTCTCTCTCGCAGACGAGCAGCGCTTATCGCCACTTATCAGATTTCCTCGCGCGCCAAATCTCTCTCAGATCTACAATGAACGCCCAGTGTGCTACGAGCGACACAACTTGGGCGGGGACACTCAGCAGCGCAGCGTTCTCTCCTCCGCTAGTGCGTGATCTGTGAGACAACGCGCCAATCTTAGACCGCACAGACACTTGACCCTACACACCAACACCGTCTCTCGTATTCTACATACTCACACTTCTTCACGCCCACGACATGACGCTACATCTACTGCACACACTCACCAAGGACAAATGGATCTCTACTCTCTTTGCACTCCCTCTATGCCCACCACTGTCGATCGCGCGAGCACGACCTTCCATAAGTCTAGCTAATTCCTCTAAATCTGTTACACATCACCACCACGTACCATCCCTCCACTTAACACACAACACATTTCAGCAGCCTGCGTTCTGCACCAGCGCGCACGGTCGCAGCGCGCGCGCTCCGCGCCGCGCGACAACACAACACACTAGACCAGACTCCACACACCACCCACATCCCATCAACACACAGCGTCTTCACATGTCTTCTCATCACAACACTGCTACGACACGAATTTGCTGAGCTAGCCGTATCTCTATAGTCTCCCAATATCTCTCTTTCTGATCCTATAATCAGCGACATGTCCTCTATCCGCAATTAGCCATACTCTCCCGAGAGGTCAGCCACTTTGTGTTAGTATATTATCTCTCTGACACTACACACAAATGTCACCGTGCTGCGCTACACTCCACGCTACAGAGGTCTCTGTGTAAAACAACAATCACAAGCGCGCAGTACACACACAATCCGTTCACCACTCACACAACTCACAGCACTCACGTTAGCTCTTCAACACATCACTACCGAGAATGAGCGCCACACGCGCATATAACAATGTGATGTTCTTTCCTTCACTCATAGCGGGTGCAATCATCTCTGTTACACCGACCGGGAGATTCGCAATAATCAGAGCTTGACACACCAGTCGGCACGTCCAGCGCTCAAGTACCCGCTTATTATTACCGAGTGTGAGCGGATGGTGCGTCAGCCACCATGTCTCATATATCTACAACATCCCAATGTGGTCAGCACACATCCTAACAAAGTTACTGATTAACTTCTCAGACTTCTACGATACACGACAATCTTCACATTCTGAGATTCCAACTCTCGACTACAACTCTCACACATACTCTCACGTCCAAAAACCTTCAACAGAGCCAGTTCTCCCACTCCTTCACATACTAGCGTAGCATCACTGCTCCCACGCTACTACAACAAACTCACAACATACCTCCTTGCTTGCGTGCAAATCCCAGACTCACACACCACACGCACACATCGTGGTCGTTGGACGCACGGAGTCACCATGTAGTTTAGTAAGAAGAGGGGCGTACTGATGCAATGAGAATGGAAATCATCAAGGAATCTTCTACTATCTATCTGTCCCGTAAGTCGACGACCGTGGGGGAATCCCCTAATAGCGCTGGACAACTAACCCACCGGTCACCTCCTCCCAGGCTCTACGCGGGGATGACATCTGTGAGCTCCATACCCGAACACATGGGAATAATGATAGTGCAGATAGGACTTGCGCAAATATCAAGCTCATCTACTAACTTCAACAAGACTAATCTCACGATAATAAGCCGACACGAGATAGCAGACTCAGTCACCTTACGATAGTATCTGCTCGCACATAGGTGATCCCAGAGAGTAGGTGTCTGGCATACACAGTACGCTAAATGGGTAAAGGACGAGGCATGTGTGGCGAAGAAGAATAAGCATGGTGCACGCTTATTCAAGAGGGATATTGAGCTCTGAGGTGTGGTCTGCGAGGGTAGTAGAGTTCACGAGAGACACCAGCGGCGCTGATGTTCTTCTTCGCGATCTTACGTTGTTTGTCGATCTCAGGATAGGCGGGAAACGAGAACGAGGGCTAGATGAGAGGCGAACGCACAAGAGTGTAGATGATGCAGAGCTGCATGAGGTCTTCGTCATTTTTAGAGGCATAAGAGCTTAGGGACAACGCAGAGACGGGACAGGAGGCTGTCTCGACGGGAGGCAGGAAGGTAGTGGTGGCGGAACACATCGTGTCTAGATCATGAGAGATGGACTACATGAGCGGAACACTCTGAATGAACATCTGGACACTTACTAGAAGAATTGATGAGTATATAATAGACACATATGGTGATAGAACATGCAATACAACAAGGACTACGCAAATTATAACAGGCAATGATAGAGCACTTGGGGGTTCAGAACGAATGGACTGTGTTATCTAGACTTGTCTCATGGGAGACGAGTCAGAGCTAGAGTTTCAGTCTGAGTCGATTTGGTTATGTGTTTACGTAAGGCTTGTGGTGTGAGTCTGTGATGCAGTGCTGAGTGACTCTGATAGTCTAGTAGGTCATTAGGATGTGCGGGATCGCGTCTCTCTGAATGGGATACTCGTGGTGGAGTGGTCTTGGGGTCTTCAGTGTCTTGGTGGTGGAGAGTTATCTCGTTTCATAGCGTGGGTGTGGTTAGGGTCAGGGAGTCATTGCGAGAGGTGGGGGTCTCGCGTGTTATCACATGACGAGGAGATGGAAACGGGAGGTTAGATGAATCGGGTGTTCGTGGATTTGTGTGGATTCGAGTACTGTAGAAGATATCGTCTATCTGGTCTGACATGTGTCTGACATGAGTGATGGCTGTGTGTATAGGGTGGGAGAAGGGGTGGATGAGATTCTGAGGAGGAGGGGTCTGTCTGAGCGGTTTTGTCTATGTGTGGTGAAGAGCGAGGTAGTAGAGACATTGACTGTTTGGTGAGGTTGGTCTGTTTTATCAAGCTGTGGGGTGGGGGGCGTGGTCGGCATACTCTGGGCGTGTGGAATGTTAACAGGAATGAGAGTCGGTGTAGGACTGATGTGAACAGAGCGGAGGCAGCAAGCAGAGAGAGTCCCGGAGGAGCATTTGTGCCGAGCGGAGGTTGAGTGCTATAGAAGAGAGGGCTGGAGTTTGGAGAGGATGTCTGTGGTAGACTTCTCTAGATCGCGGAAATAGGGTGTAGAGCTCATACAGGGAAGTGGATGTTAGTTTAGTGGCATCTTCGGTAGGGGGAAAACAGACGGACGCCCACGATGATACAGTGAATAGAGAGTATATGGAGACGAGACAGGCGGCGTGAGAAGAATCACAGTTGAGTCGAGAGGCGACTGGGCGATGGATAGGCGATGACATACGAGTATCGACACAGGTTGGGGTCATGCAAGTAGGCACGATGCGCTGCGAGATGATATGAGAGGGACATGAGGTTTGAGGGATGTGACAGGTGTGCAGACAAGGTGTGTAGTACACGAACATACGTCGGGGAGGGTGAGTACAGAGAGAGAGTGGTGGATGATGTGTATAGGATGTAGTTCTAGAGAGTCTAGGGACTGATAACTATAAGAGGTGCGGAACAGTCTGTGAAAGTGAGAGGGCATGTATGGAAGGTACGTGCGCACGGAGATGGGTCAGAATACAGTGGTCCGAGAGATGTGGAGTCACATGCGGACGAGACTTGAGCCCGCAGCTAGTTGTGTGATAGCGCCAGTGAGTGTAGCGAAGCCAGGCGAGTGAGGTAGATGTCACGCGCCACTGTCACCTGGGAGGGGCCGAAGAGAACTAATAAGTCAGTAAACGATAGGAGAAAGAACACAAGAAGTCAGGGGAAGGAGTAGTACATAGGTGAACACACGTAATGATATTCACTGGTGGGTAGAGAGTTCTCTGGAGATCGGTGGGTGTGAGTGATGGTTGAGTGTTGGTCGCTAACCACGGGGTGCAAGACTAGCTGGAAGAATTACGACATAAAACAGTTGCGCTCACAGGAGACTGGAAGAAGGGAAGCCAACAGATGGAAGAGCAATGACACGACTATATGCGCGAACATACCTCACGCCAGACAGGGACACAGCATGACCCGTGTCCCCGTGATATACACAACTCATGACGAGGTGTGACAAGCAAGCAGAAGCCACACCACACCGTCATGATAGCGCAACATGGACGCGGTGCAATCGAGCAGCAGAATGAGGGGGAGGTGACGCGTAGCTCAGATGCAAGAGACATAGGTGCGAGGAGAGAGGACAACACTGAGCGCGATGAGGGGCCCTACGGCCTGAGACAGTATGCATCAGGGGGGCCAAGGGTATCCTACAGAACTGAGCAGTAGAGATCAGTTAGACGAGCTGAGGAGCGCACAGCGCAGGCGTGAGCCCTGGGGGTGCTGGAGTGTGAGAGAGACAGGCTGTGGTGAAGGAGAGGTCGGCTGCACCACTAAGGACGGAGTACGGACAGGGCGCAGCCAGCGATAGATACAAGCGACGTGGACACACAACACAGAGCACGAACACACAGTCTATAGCGTGCGGCCCAGGTGCGAGCACGACAGATCGCAGTCAAGCCGCCACTCATCACGCGCGGAAATGGTCGCCGGACACAGACAGGGCCGCGACTGCCCAGGCCAGGCACAATGACCGATGCGGGGGGGAATAGCAAGACACGTGACGCGTCAGGAGTCCACAGCAGGATCGAGGGATCATGGTGACACCGACGTGATAAAAGTGTCGCAGCGCCAGAATGACAGGGGTGCAACGCAGGAGAGAGTTGCGCGTTATGTATCGGGCTATTCGTCTAAGGTGGCGATACTGGTATAGACTGAACACGCGCAGATAGGGCGTGACAGGTATTCACGATCAGGAGACGGCAAAAGATCACATGGAGCGCCAAGGTCAGAGGGTCCAGACTGTTGGATACGAACTCGAGATACAGAAAAAAGCAAGAGCCCGCAATGTGCAAACGCCACGGGGCAGAACGAGTCCTTGTGTAGCGACAGAACGCAGAAACTTAACTAAAACTAGAAATCGCGCAGGGGTGAATTTTAATAAACAAATAAAGTCCAAAGACTGGGTGTTGCTATGCTTTTTTCACATACTTTGTAACCATACCAGTGGGAGAGATGGCCCAGATACAGATACATATGGCGAGGTCGAAAATTCGATACAGGCAGCCGTAAAAGGTGATGTCCACATGAATTACGGTTTAGCACGGCCAACAGACCGAGTAACACGACGGATTCGTAGACAAACACGCGCGCAGGAGGCATGGACAAAGAGAGCGAACCTGAGGCACAAGAGTACACAGATAGCAGCGCAAGACGCGAAGTGCTAAGACACAACTGAGACCACAGACCATTAGCGGCAGACTCAAAGCCGATTTATATGAGAGAGTGCAAAACGAACTGGAGAACATGCACAAGGACAGGAAGCTGATACAGTTGGGATGGAGTCACAGAGAGAGTGAGACTGCAAGGGCAGAGGGGGAGGCTAGGACCCACGTGCCCGCCACACGAGAACAACGCAAGTGATTCCAGGTGCACAAGGAGGTGGCTGTACGCGCGATCGAGGAGAAGCTAAGACCTAGTTTCGCTTCAAGACACATAGAACACACGACTATCGCTGGCGGAAGTGGTCATAACACAAGACACCGCAAGCACGGTATTCAAAGAAGTGCCAAGAGGCACTCAGCCCGACGACAGTCTTCACTAGCAAGCAGAACATATAGCCAACGTCAACATGCATGGGGGGCGTGACTTATTGTACGCAGGCCAGGGTTAGGAGTATGTCTACCTCGAAGAATATGTCCTCCAGTTAAACCCGTAGCCTGCCGAGAGGTATTGTCTCGTGCAGTGACTAGTAGACTAGAAGAGTACAGAACTATTCAGAGGGGATTAATCCCGTTTTGGACAGGGGAACTTTTCGTAACGAGCAAGGGGTGTGGAGTACATGGATCTAGAGATTAAAAATTACTGGGTTATGAACATGTCTGTGAATGAGACGAGTGATTGATAGAAGCCGAGGGCATGACAAGAAGTACAGTAGAGCCGCGTGAGAGATGGAAGTGTGAGAACACAGTGGAAACGAATGTGTATACATGAGAAGAAAACCGGGAAACACAGTACTCACAGACATGATGCAGAGAGCGATTAGCGAGATGAGTGGCTTCTAGAGAAGACAGCTGTGAGGACCTAATGAGTAAAGATATGTACTTCAGCATAGACTAGAGGACCGCGATGACAGCAACTAAGAGTACAGCGGAGGAAAGAATAGTCTCCGGGGGCATGGTGTGACAGGTACGATGGGAGCTGGACAGACAGCCTGCCATTCCAAGGCGACTCGGCAAATGGCTGCAAGCATGACACAGTGTACAAGATCACAGACACTACAATACAAGCAAGTGCGGCCGAGTACAGGGAAGAGGACAGAAAGCGAGTGGTACACACACAACAGCGTGTGCTGCGCGTATGAAAGAACAGATAGAGCACAAAGGACTTTGGGGATGTACAGGATACAGTCAGGGGGGAGAAAACGTAGAACACACAGGCCGGCGGGGAGGCAGAAAGACATGCGAGGCACACACACAGCGACGAGCGAAGCAGATGGGGCTGCCACTCAGAGAACAGGGAACGACAGCGGAGAGAGAGCGGAGCAAGACGGGGAGAGAGCAGGGGAAGAGACGATTTGGGGAGAAGCTCAGAGAGGCAGGACACACACACCGACTCCGGCGAGAGGCAGCAGAGAGGGAGAGAGACAAAGAAGCCTCATCTTGTGCTGTTAGCTGCGACGTTACACACAACAGTATCAAGACGACAATCTGTCCAAATCACACAAACACACATACACACCTCGAGAAGAAAGGCAGAAGTAATGCGAAACTGGCTTACGCTCACGAAAGGAGTATCCTACTATAGTGGCAAGGAGAGAGATATAGTTACATATTACTTGACTATAGTTTAATACACATAACATGACACTACAGGCTACTTAATTACGTGACGTGCAAAAGACAAAGTTTGGAGGTGTAGACAGACAGCGGCTGGTCGGCGAACAATCACGCATATAATTCTAAGAGAGATAAAATGGTATAAGTACCATAGGGCTTTATCTTTGACAACAAACGCCAGGCCTCTCATAAAATGTGCAGCAACAAGGCACAGATACATAAACGTTCCGAGGAACTGGAAAAAACGGAGAGGAGGCCGATGAGGTCCGCACACGGTCACGGGAGATCCCATAACCTCTAAGGTCGTAGGTGAGGCGAGCGATCAACCTCACTTCTCTGCGGGCCAGCTATATTGAGGGTGACGATGAGGTATCGGAGGGAGCCCCGTGCGACCGCCCCGCTCGTCCTCTCCTACATGCGGCTGCTTTAAACCGTCACTTCCCTGGACACGCTAAAAGAGTGGCAAGGTACCCCATTTACCCCAAGCTGGGTGAACTGGGGGCACTGTACTGAAGCCAAGAAGGCGCGCAAAACGGTTCACGCCCATCCCAATTATGTCCAACTGGTTACGGGTACCACGGCTCTGATAGGGCTTGAACGAACTAGGCTGGGGGAAAGTCCGAGTGACTGTACTTCATCCGAAACGCACTGAGCTATACCCGCCCCCTTGATAGCATAGATAGGCTTCAAATACAGATTAATATGATATTTACTACTGCCCTGAATCACACCTCCCCAATGTTATGGTCATGCGTAATGCTTTATAGTTTTTTTGTTTTTCATAGTGGAGAAATGAGATTATTTCATTTTCACTAAGTTTCGGGGTTTAAAAAATGATATGAGGTTATGACCTAACGTCTTCCAGGTTTCCGATTTTAAAAAAAAAAACCAACCACACCAGCACGTTCATAACAAACTAAGGCTATATTATATCTTAACAAAGTTGGATACCCCCATCTACTCAGTAAAGGAGCCATGTCTTATTTCTTACAACTGCTTTACTGGTCAGGTTCTAGCAAATCTACACCCGACCAGATAAAATACACCAACTTAATCAAATCGAAAAGCACATGTACTTAACTGAGGTAAGAGCAGTAAAAAATGTCTGCAAAATGAACGAATACTAGGTGACAACAAACTCTGTTGGATTTTCCCCGCCCAGTTGTAATCGAGAAACGAAAACAGAGTTGTGATAGGCGAAGTAGAGGAACCGGAAGTCATAAACCATTTTGGTTTTGTTATTGCCTTTTGACTTTACGATATTCCAGCCAGCATATTTCAAGAGTCCGGCTGACTTTTAGTTTCTAGCCTTTTTATGATATAAATTTGACTGCATATTTAGTATGATATGTTTCTTATTCCGTAGGTTGTGAAACCTGTCATTACATCTTAGCAATTATTTCCGGAAGAGAAGAGAGTGTGTGTGTGTGTGTGTGTGTTGTGTAGGGTGCGGATGGTGACAATGCCAAATGACAATGACAAATTCTTTATTTCGGAGGATAATGAATAAGCACTCATGTTGCTTTTTTTACATCAAGTATCGCCGCCCGTAGGATGCATCTTAAATAATAACCCAATAACTTAACTCTCACACAGTAGAAACAAAGGGAAATAACCCTTTTCCCACCCACCCACCCACCCTTAAAAAAACAAACAAAAAACCACCGCAAACAAAAGAAACCCTAAAGACCAAGTACCCCCAACAATAACAACCAAAAAAACAAAAAACAAAACCGCCCCCCCCCACGATAACCCCCGCCTCCCCCCCTGAAGCACCCCTCCAGCCACCCCCCGCCACGCCACGCGGCCCCTCGGCACGACCCGCTCCCCGCCCCGCTGCCGGCCCCCACCAACCCCCCACGCCCAGACCCTCGCCCGAGCACCCCGGGTTCCGGCCCGCCTCCCCCCCGACCCAAAACCCCGGCCCGACACACCCCGCCCCCAAAAAAAAAAAAAACCCCCAACCAAAACAAACAAACCCAAGTAAAAAGTTAATTTAAAAAACAGAACCAACAAAAAAGAAAGAAAAGAGAAAAAACACACAACAAGAAGAAGAATTGAACGAACAAAACCAAGAAAAATCTAACAACAACCAAACTTAATAAGTCATAAAAATACAACATCTAAACATTGAGTCAAATAGTACACTTACTGTTATCATATAACATAAGATATTGAAATAGGGCATACATTAAAAACTACTAACAGCCGACAAGACCCAATAAAGTATTGACAAATATAAAAGTATGAAAAATCCGTTATCAGAACACCTATAAACTATAAGCAAAATGATAATAAGGCGTGAGAGAGAAGACAGACAGACCAGAAGAAGAGAAGCGAGAGAGAGAGAGAGGACGAGAGGCAGCGCGCGCGATAGCGATGTGATGATGTTGTGTGGAGTTGTGTGTCTGTGGTGAGTGTGGGGGGGTGTGAGGTTGTGTGAGAGATGTGAAGTCCAGGTCACGTGAAAATTTTATTCCAGAAGGGGGAGGTCGGTTTTTTACCTTGAATAAGCAACGCAATTTGCTGTTTTCATCAATCCATCTGAATCTAACGAACAATTTCCATAATGATAATACCTGCAAGCAACATTATTGCATCCATTACGATTAGATTAACACCATTGTGTGTGTGTGTGATGTGTGTGATCGTTGTGTAGATGTGTGTGTTGTGTGTGGTTGTGTGTGTGTGTGTGATGACTGTGTGTGTGTTCATCACGAGATAATATCAAAATATATAAATTACTCAAAACAGTACAACCCTCACCATCATGAGGGGGTATGAGGGAGCTGGGGGGATGGGGGGGGAGATATCCGGGGAACCAGACCAAGAGCTGGTAGTGTGATTTTTCTGAACAAGAAAAACAAAAATCCATCAGTTTTAACAGTTGGTTTTACTGTTGATGTTGTCCATTCAGCCTTAAGAAGCTTCAGAATAGAAGGGAAAATGTGCTGATGTGTAAACTATAAAGAGAAATGAAGCTGACCACAGTTGTGTTTTCAGTACAGTTTTTCTGTTTGACCTCAACTGTGTGCTGGAGGGAGGGGTGCCCAACAGAATTGTGGGGTGTTTTTTTAAAATCAAGACACGTGTGTGTGTGTGTGTGTGTGTGTGTGTGTTTACATTTGAATTTGTAAATATCTATTACTTGTAACTGGCTGCATGTGAAAGACTAGGATGAATGAAAGCGCTTTGATTTGTTTTTAGCAAGATATAGGGCTGTATAAATGCCATGTATTATTATATATGTATATAATAATAATAATAATAATAATAATAATAATAAATGGAATTTATATAGCGCTATATCTTGTAAAAAACAACAAACCAAAGCGCTTGCATCCATTCCACTCCTACACATGCAACCAACAATGATTAATAGTTTAAAAAGTTCAAATACACACGAACACACGCGCGCACACGCGCGCACGCACGCACACACACACAAACACACACAGGTTATATGCTTCAGCAGGGTGATGAGAATTTAGGCCACTGAAGGCAAGGACAGTTTAATTATGAGATGAAACTGTAGGGGGAGGTCTTAGGTTTGAAATAGGTATGTCTTGAGGCTGGATTTAAAAGTGTTGTAAGTAGGCTTTTCGCGAAGGGAGAGAGGGAGGTCATTCCAGATCGCTGGACCAGAAACAGAGAAAGAGCGACGGCCAACGGTGGACTGGTTGAATCTAGGTATTTGTAAGCACAGGGTATCTGCAGCAGAGCGGAGGGAACGAGAAGGAGTGTACAGGTGAAGACATTCACAGAGGTAGGAAGGTGCTTTTTTATGGAGACATTTGTAACAGAGGGTACAGATCTTGTACTTGACTCTCTGTGGCACAGGCAACCAGTGGAGAGATCGCAAGAGAGGAGTAGTATGCTCAGATTTTTTCTTTTTGAGAACAAGTCGAGCAGCAGAGTTTTGAATTCGTTGAAGGGAGTAGATAGATGATGCTGGCAGACCAGCCAAAAGAGAATTGCAATAGTCCAGACGTGAAAGAATGAGAGATGTGACAAGTTTGGATGTTGATCAGTGGAAGGTACTTTCGAATTGCACTAATACGCCGTAATTGATAGTAGCATGACTGACAGGTCTGGGTGATGAATTTTTGCATAGAAAGCGTGTTGTCGATAACAACGCCAAGATACTTGACTGTGGTGGATAGAGGAACTGTTATATTGCCAAACTCTATTGAAGCTGTTGTCATGGACGAGAGTTTGTGTTTGGTTCCTACAATCATGGCTTCCCTTTTATCTGCGTTTAGCTGTAATTTGTTTTGTATCATCCAGTTTTGAATATCTTGGAGGCAGTGTGACATATTTGTCAAGAGAGAAGGCAGATTTTCCGGAGTATCACTGCTTTGAATCTGAGAGTCATCAGCGTAGAAATGATGGTTGATCTGGTGACGGTTTATTATATGTGACAGTGGAGCAGTGTAGAGAGTGAAAAGAACAGGGCCCAGAACGGATCCCTGCGGGACTCCGCATTCCAGTTTGGCAGGTATTGATTGAATCTTGTTTATTGCAACTGTCTGGAATCGGTCTGTGAGGTATGAGCGAAACCAGGTGATGGCTGCCCCTTTAATACCAAACGTTTTTGGAGACGGGCGAGAAGAATAGAGTGATCTATAGTGTCAAATGCTGCAGATAAGTCGAGAAGAGTGAGAAGAGAGGATTTTCCCTGAGTCAGAAGCGTTTAGAAGCATGTTTAACGTGTGGACTAGGTGGTTTCAGTGCTGTGGTTACGCGATGGGCAGACTAAAATGCGGGAAGGGACTATTTGAATAAAGATGGTATATTTTTTTCAGAACGATTTTTTAAGGCCCTGGGTAAAAGGTGGGTTTAAAAACGGGCCCCTGTAATTCTTCAAAATTTTAGGCGAGGTGGGTTTTTTTGAGTGAGGTGTAATAATTGCAGTTTTAAGAGCGAGGGAAACTTTCCCTGAAAAAAGAGATGATTTTCTATTTTTGTGATATTTTGGTATCGCTGGGGAAAGGCACGTTTGAAAAGAAAAGCGGTACAGGATCGGATCGCATTTTTTTGGTCTTTCATTTAAAATGTTCCGGTTTTCTTGTCGTTTTGGCTGAAAGGGAAAGGAGGGGTGCCAGTGAATTGGGGGATCGGGGGTACAGGTTGGAAAGGACTGATCCAGTCTGGAGCGAATGTTACGGACTTTTCAGAAAAGAACGGGGAAAATAATCAGGAATTTCGAGTGACTGTGGATAGTAGGCGGGGGATTGTCTTTGAGACCCAAGAAGGTTGAGGTGAGGAAAAAGAGATTTCATGGAGTGGTCAAAACTTGAGAAAGGAGTTTTTGTCTTGTGAGGGATTAAGTTTTGACTTTTTTGGTTTTTTCGAAAAAGCTTTTTTGTTTTTTTAGTTTTTTTTTTCCCCATTGCCGTTCTGTTGTCGGCTTTGGCTTTCCCACCAGTATCATGGTTGTACCAGGGGCAAAGGGCCTATCGGGAAAAAATGGTTAGTGGGAGGTGGTGCTCATCAAGCATTGGCTGAGAACAGTTTAAGTGTTTGGGATCAGTAAGGTCGGGTTTGGAACAGGATTTAGCAGCTTTTAAGAGACGTATTATTGTTAGGGGCCTTGGGGTTTCAAAGGGGTGATGCACTTTTTTTTTCTGATAGGCTTTGCGACATTAAGGAGAAAAGAATAGGGGAATGATCAGAAAGCTTTGGTAGTGAGGGAGCGAGGTGAAAGACATTAAAAACATCAGAATGAGCCAGTCAAAGATTGACCTGATCTATGTGTTGCTTCGTTTACTAGCTGGGACAGAGGGGGGTTTGAAAAAGAAAGGAAAGGTTTTGACATCAGAAGAGGAATGGTTGTCGTAGGGGAAATTTAAGTCCCCGAAATGATGAGTTTTTTGGGGGAAAAGCGTAATGATCGAGGAGAGTTGGAATTCTTATGGAAAACTGAGATGCAGGTTGTTTTGGTAGGAGGGGGCGGTAAAGACACGAAAGCAATAAAAAATGGGGGAAAAGGTGGGGTTTTGAGTTCACAAACTTAAAAAAGATTAGGTGAAAAAGGTGGGGAGGGGCAGAAAGAAATGGGCTGAATGCAGTGTGTTTTGTAGATGATGGGAATGCCCCCTCCACGGGAGGGGCGAGGGAAAAAAAACGTTTTTTAGCCCGGTGGAGTCAGTTTTTTTTTTTGGTTCGCCCTTTTAGGTTAAGCCAGGTTTCTGTGAGAAAGATAATATCGTGTTCTTTTAGATTGAAAACGGAAAAAAAGGGCGGGTTTACATCAGGGAAAAAGATTGGGGATTAAGTTAAAAAACACGTGAAGAAGGTTTTAGGGGGAGAGAGGTTGAAGATGAAAATGGTGATGAGGTTATATCAGAGAAAGAGGGCGGGGGTGAGGTAAATTGCGCAGGGAAGAGAGACCCAATTGAATGGCGGTCAGGGTGGAAAAACGGTGAAAGAAAAGGGTTTTTAAAGGAGGGCTGTAGCTTTTGCCACTGTGATACCATTGCTGCACGAGTCACAGGGGGAGAGGATGGGGCATTGGGGGGCAGAGATGTGGGTGTTGCGTGGTTATGGTCGTTGTGGCAGTGACGTCAGAGGGAAGGGGGGGCAGATGTAGGGGAAAAAACGACAAGGCGAACGTCGCCTGCGCGTGTTCCCCGCTTGTTTTGCGGTAGTAAAATCCCCAATTTTTAAAACGCTGTTTAAGTTCTGGGTATGGGGGAGAATCCCCGTGGGACAATGCCTTTATGTTTCAAAAGTTATTGTCATAGTTGGGGGTGGGGAACATGGGTGGTTTGGTGGGGGGGATTTGAAATGGGATCACGTGAAAAGTTCAGGCTGCGGAGGGTCGAGTTTTAAAGGGTCGCAAGGGCCGACGACAGGTGAAAAACAAAACATAAGTCGCTGAAAATTTGGAAAAAAAATATTATATCAAAAAGGGTGAAAAAATTTTTAATTTAAATATTTCGAAAAATCAATGATGATGAATAAAATGGTTTGAAATACGTTTTTGCGTTCCAACACAAAAACCACGATGCAAAACTTTCTTGAAAAGACGCGCAGAAACACAAAAAATTGGCATTCAAACACAGAGACGAAACCATGCTGCCGCCAGGGGCAAAGGCCCAAAACCATCTTTATATTATATTTATATTAATTTTTATATAATTAAAATATTATATATATTTTATTTTTTATGGTTTGGGTTTATTTTTTGGGGTTTTGGTTGTTATTCAGAGTGCAGATCAAGAAAATTTTTGTGGAAAATCAAATTTTTTTTTTTCCCGATGGTAAATTTAATGGGAATGCATTTGCTTTTTTCATCAAGCCCTCATCTAAGAACAAAATTTTTTAATGGGTTTTTACTGAAATACTACTTATTGAACCTTTTCCAATCAATTTAACCAGGTTGTGTTGTGGTGTGGGGTGTGTGTGTGTGTGGTTGGAAGGGGTGGTGGGTTGTTGTGTTGTGTGGGTGTGTTTTTGTGTGTGTGGTGTGTGTGGTGTGTGTGTGTGGTGTGTGGTGTGTGTGTGTGTGTGTGTGTGTGTTTTTGTGTGTGTGTGAGTGAGTGATAGTGAAGTGAGTGTGTGTGGTGTGTGGTGTGTGTGTGTGTGTGTGTGTGTGTGTGTGGGGGTGTGTGTGTGTGTGATGTTGTATTTCCAGTTATAACAGATTTCTTGGCTTGTTTTTTTTTGGTCAAGGTAGGGTTTTCTCTTCTTTTTGGATTTTCCCAAATTTTTTTACTGTTTGTTTTTTTAGGGGAGGGGGTTTGTGTTTTTCATTTAAATTTGCTGTTTGTTTTATTTTTTATCTTTTACATAGACTATAATTATTTATGTGGTGCTTTGTTTGTTTCAGCAACAACCGCCATTCACGGGATTTCTGACAGCATTGGGCATGACACTGATTGAAGTTGCCCTTTTGGAAGGCACATTCCTTCAGGTAACTTAAAAAAAAAATAAATCGTTTATTTCGAGGATAATGGAATAAAGACTCATGCCCTTTTTTACTCCGGGTTCCATGTGTATGCAGTTTGTCAATTTTGTCATCCATTCCCACCAGCACCACAATGGCTACTCTTCCCAAAAGCGGAACTGGTATTAATAATACTAATACATGGAATTTATAGAGCGCCATATCTTGCAAAAAACAATTCAAAGCCCTTTCATTCATCCCACTCATTCACATGCAGCCAGTTATAATTAATAGTTTTTACACATTCAAATGTATACACACACACACACGCACGCACGCACGCACGCACGCACGCACGCACGCACGCACGCACGCACGCACGCACGACGCACGCACACACACACACACACACACACACACGCGCGCAACATAAAGGTTAAACACTGCGGCAGGGTGAAAGGGGGGTTTGGCTGTTGAGGAAGGGGCAAAAATGAGATGGAACAAAGAGGGAGAAACTTAGCTTTGAAATAAATGTCTTTGAGGCTGGATTTAAAAGCATCTAAGAAGGCTTTGGACCCTCGTTCCAGATCCATGGACCGAAACAGAGAAAGAGCGACGGCCAACGGTGGACTGGTTGAATTAGGTATTTTAACCACAAGGTATCTGCAGCAGAGTGGAGGGAACGAGAAGCATTTGTAACCGAGGGTACTGATCTTATAGTTTTATCTCTGTGGCACAGGCAATGATTGGAGAGATTGCAAGAGAGGAGCAATGTGCTCAGATTTTTTTTTTTTTGGGATTAGTCGAGCTGCAGAGTTTTGTACACGTGAAAGGGGGTGGAAAATATGATGCTGGCAGACCAGCCAGAAGAGAATTGCAGTAGTCCCGACGTGAAAGAATGAGAGACCTATGAGTTTGGTGTTGCATAGATTCAGAAGAAGAAGAAGAAAGATTCAGATTCAAAATATTTTTTTTTCCCTTTTTTTTTTTTTGCATCAGTGGACGTTATTTTTCGAACGACGGGCGCGTAATGATAGTAGCAGGACTGGCGGGGTTTGGGTGAGGGATTTTGCATGGAGAGTGTGTTGTCGTTTAAGCCCCCTAGATACTTCACAGCAGGGGATAGGGAAACGTACCCTTTTCCCAAAATTCGTTTTGAAGCGTTGTGATGGAAGAGAGTTTGTGTTTAGCCCACAAGTGGTTTTGGGTTTTTATTGCTTTCGTGTGGGCCCCTTAACTTTTCGTATATCCAATTTTGGTATCTTGAAGGCAGTGGGACATTTAATAAAGAGAAAGGATTTTTGGGGTTTATCCCCCACAAGAACTGAGAGTCATTGCATAAAAATGATGGTATTAAGTGTGCGAAAATTTTGCATGCTTCCCAACGGGGCCTCGGTTTTGGTGTTTTTGGGGTGTGTGTGTGTGTGTGTGTGTGTGTGTGTGTGTTTTGTGTGTGTGTTTGTTGGTTTGTTTGTGGCTGGGCGTGCTGTGCTGTGCTGTGCTGGCGTGCTGTGGTGGCGGGTGGTGGGGGGTTTGGGGGTGTGTGAGTAGAGTAGTTCTTCTTTAACGCCCTTTCCCAAGCGAAAATGATTTTTGGACGGAAAAGTGTGTGGTGTGTGTTGTGCGTGTTGGGTGTGGTTTTTGTTTGTGTGTGTGTGTTTTGTGTGTGTGTGTGTGTGTTGTGTGTTGGTGGTTGTGGTGTGTGTGAAGTAAAGTCAAAGTCAAGTAAAAATGTTTTTTTCCCGAGGTACATTGAAAAGCAATGCATTTGTTTTTTTTTTTCATAAAGCCTCTATCAGGAACAAAAAAACCCAACTTGATCAATTATTAACTAATTATTACCGTCCAATAAAAATTAACTAATTATTACCAAAACCCAAAAATAATAAAACTAACTAAAAAAAAAATAGAAACAGAGAAAAAAGAAAGAAAAAAAAACACAAACCCACCCAAGCCGCACGCACCTAAAACAAAAAAAAAAAACCCCCTCAACAAAAAAAACATTCCCCCCCCCCCCCCCCCCCCCCCCCCCCCCCCCCCCCCCCCCCCCCCCCCCCCCCCCCCCCACACCCCCCCCCCCCCCCCCCCCCCCCCAACCCCCCCCCCCCCCAAAACCCCCCCCCCCCCCCCCCCCCCAAAACCCCCCCCCCCCCCCCCCCCCACCCCCCCCCACCCCCCCACCCCCCCCCCCCAACAAACCCCCCCCCCCCCCCCCCCCCCCCCCCCCCCACACCCCCCCCCCCCACCCCCCCCACCCCAAAAACCCCCCCCCCCCCCACAAAACCATTGAAAACCCCCAAAATTTTTTCCCCCCCCCCCAAAAAAAAAAAAAATGCCCCCCCCCCCAAAAAAAAAAAACCCCCAAAACAACCCCCCCCAAAAAAATTTTTTTTTTTTTTTCGGGGGCCCCCCCCCCCCCCCCGCCCCCCCCCGGGGGGGGAAAAAAAAACCCCCCCCCCCCCAAAAAAATTTTTTTTCCCCCCCCCCCCCCCCCCCCCCCCCCCCCCCCCCCCCCCCGGGGGCCCCCGGGGGGGGGGGGGGGGGGGGGGGGGGGGGGGGGGGGGGGGGGGGGTTTTTTTTTTTTTTCCCCCCCCCCCCCCCCCGGGGGGGGATTTTTTTTTTTTTGGGGGGGGCCCCCGCCCTTTTTTTCCCGGGGCCCCCCCCCATTTTTTTTTTTTTGGGGGGGGGGGGGGTTTTTTTTTTTTTGGGGGTTTTTTTTTCCCCCCCCCCCCCCCCCCCCCCCCCCCCCGGGGGGGGGGGGGGCCCCCCCCCCCCCCGGGGGGGGGGGGGGTTTTTTCCCCCCCCCCCCCCCCCCCCCCCACCCCCCCCCGACCCCCCCCCCCCCCCCCCCCCCCCCCCCGGGCCCTTTTTTCGGGGGGGGAACCCCCCCTTTTTTTTTTTTTTTTTCCCCCCCCCATTTTTTTTTTTTCCAAAAAATTTTTTTTTTTTCGTTTCACAACAACCCATTACCACACAAGGGGGAATAGAACTCCCCGGAACAACCCCCCAAAAAAAAAAAAAAAACAAAAAAGGAAAAACCCCCAAAACCCAAACAAACCCCCCCCCCCACCCACCCCCAAAAAAAAAAAAAAAACAAAAAAAAAAAAAATATAAAAAAAAAAAAAGTGCTGTTTTTGGGGTCAGTGTTTTGTGGGTGCTTTTGGGGGTGTGGGGGGTAAAGGGGTTTGTGTGTGTGGGGTTTTGTGTGTGAGCGCGCCGCGCCGCAGGGGTTTTTGTGTGTGTGTGCGTGCTTTCGTTTGAGTCAGGGGCTGTGAGTGTGTGTGTGTGTGTTGTGTGTTGTGTTTTGTGTGTGTGTGTGTGTGGGGTGTGTTGTTGTGTTGTGGGTGCGGGGTTTTTCCCAGGGGTTTTTTGTGTGGGTTGTGTGTATGTGTGCATGTTTTGTGTGCGTGGTGAAACGTGTGTGTGTGGGGTGTGCGTGTGCTGTGTGTGTGTGTGTGTGCTTTGTGGTTTTGGTGTGGCGCGGCATGTTGGGGCTGTGTGGTCATGTAGTATTTCCAGTTATAACTGATTTTTTAGGCTTAGTTTTCTTTTTTTTTTTGTCAGGGAAAGGTTTTTTCTCTTCTTTTTGGATTTTCCCCAACTTTGTTGTTTTCGGTTGTTGGGGTTTTTTTTTAGGGAAGGCGGTTTGGGTTTTTTTTTTTTCAATTTGCCTTTTGTTTTTATTTTTGTCTCTTACCCGGGACTTAATTATTTTTTTTGGGGTGCTTTTTTTTTTTCAGCAACAACCACCATTCACCAGGATTTCTGACAGATTGGGCGGGAACTGATTGAAGCGGGGCTTTTGGAAGGCAACATTCTTCAGGTAAGGGTTTTAAAAAAAATAATTTATTTTTTATTTAAAGGGAATTAATAATAATTCCCATCCATTCCCTTTTTGTGTATGCATTTTTGGGTCGGGTTTTTGTCCCCCAAATTCCCACGGGCCCAACAACAAAAAACAACAACATAAAAATAATAAAAATTTAAATAAGAAATAAAAATTAAAAAAATTTTAATAATAATAAATAATAAAAATAAATAAAAATAAAAAAAAATACAGGGGAAATTTATACGCACTATATCTTGCCCCCCCCCCCCCCAAAAAAAAAATAAAAGCGTTTTCTTCATCCTAGTTTTTTTAAAACATGCAGCCATTTCCCCAATTAAAAGATTTTTCAAATTAAAATGAAAAAAACACACGCACGCAAAATTAAAAATTTTTTAACAAATTCAAAGAAAAACCCAACATGGTTTTTAAAAAACTCAAAGTAAACACACACACGAACAAAAACAAACACCACACGGGGGAAAAACACGCACACAAAACAATACACACCCCACACACACCACCCACACACACACACCACGCACGCACACATACCAAAATAAAACACAACACGCACACCCCAAACCAAGCACCCCGCACCCAACGCACGAAACCACACCACACACACACGCACCCCCACCCACACACACACACACACACACCACGCACGAAACGCCATACACACACACACACCCACACACACACACAACGCACACGCACCACGACACATACACACACACACACCACGAAACACACGCACACACACACCCACCCCCACACACACAACACACCTATATACGGGTTTGGCCACTCCGGCGGGGTGAGGGGGGGTTGGTTTTTTGAGGGCAGGGACAGAAATGATGAGATGAAGCAAAAGGGGAGAATCTTAGTTTGAAATAAATGTGTCTTTAGCGGATTTAAAGCTTTCAAAAGTAGGGTTTTTGGGGAAGAAAAGAGGGGAGGGCCCTTCCGATCGATGGATAGAAACAGAGAAAAAGCAACGGGCAACTGGATTGGGTGAATCTAGGTTTTTGTAAGCCAAAGGGATCGCCCCAGAGCGGGGGAACGTGAAGGAGGTACAAGGGGAAAAAAAATTTTTACGAGGGAGGCGGGGGCTTTTTTTGTGGAGAATTTGTAACAGGGGGTACAGATCTTTTAATTTTTTCTCGTGGCACAGGAACCAGTGGAACATCGAAGGAAAAGGGTTTAAAGTGCTCGATTTTTTTTTTCTGAGAAATAGCCCAGCTTCAGATTTTGTATACTTGAAGGGGGGTGGAAAGATGTGCGGGGAGACAGCCAAAAAATTTCCAAAAAAAAAGTTTCCCCCCCGACGTGGGGAAAAGAGACGTGACTAGTTTTTGATGTTGCATCAAATGGACAGGTTTTCTTTCGAACTGCATGATGCGCCGTAATTTATAAAACCCGCACGACCCGGAAAAAGGGTTTTGGGGGATGAATTTTGCATGGAAAAGGGGTTTGTTTGATAACGACCCCCAAAATTTCACACAGTAGATAGAGGGAAAAGAATAATTTCCAATTTTTATTTAAGATGTTGTGATGGAAAAAGAGTTTGTGTTTGGGCCCCAAAAAGCAATGCCTCGGGTTTTTCTGCATTTAGCTTTTAATTTTCTCTATAAACCAATTTTGGGTATCTTGAAGGCAGTAGTCTATATTTTTTCAAAAGGGGGAAGGGAATTTTCAGGAAATACAGTGCTAAAATCGAGAGACATCTGCATTTAAAAAAGAAAGGGATTTTTAAAAGTGCGAAAGATTTCTTTTCGTACATTCGAACACAGGACTCAGTTTATAGTCTCATCCTAAAAGGGGGGGGGATAGCCCCAGTAGTTTGGAGCACTCCCCTTTCCCCCAGCCAAATTAAAAAGCTCGAGCATGGTTACCTTGGAAAGGGTGGGCCGTTTGCGCGCCCTTGGGTTCAGTACTTTTTCCCCAGGTTTAACCCCCCGCGTAAATTTTGGGGACCTTTCCCTCTTTTTGGGTTTAGGGGAAGGGAAAGCACGGGGAGAGGGGAGGGGGCCCCCCAAAATGCTTTGGCCCCCAAGGGAAAGGGGGTCCTTTCCCCCGCTCCCCTTTCAACCTTTTTGGTTTTTGGGAATCCTTTTCCCTTTTTACCTTACCTAAGGACTTGTGTGTGTGTTGTGTGCGTGCGTGCGTGCGTGCGTGCGGTGTGTGGTGTGTGTAAATATATTGAGAAATTGGATGGTTATATGTGCGTGCCTATTATTTTGTGTGAGTATGTATGTGTGTGAATGTGTTTGTGTGTGTGCGCGCACGCTTGTTTGCATGTGAGCTGGGGGTGTTTGTGAGTGGGTTTATGTGTGTTTGTGTTGTGTGTGTGTGCGTGTCTGTGCGTGCGTGCGTGCGTGCGTGCGTGCGTGCGTGTGCGAGTGTGTGAGTGAGTGCCAATGAAATGACCTAAGCAACATACAGTTCTTAAAAAAAAAAAAAAACTTAGGGCCTAGCTTTTTGAAAGGACTATTGGGGATTAATCAAGATCATGTTTCTAAATCTAGAACCAGTCAAGGATAACAAGTAGAAAAAAAAACCTCCAAAAATTAACTAACAATAGATACTATAACAATTAACTAACAACAGATACTATAACAATTAACTAACAACAGATACTATAACAATTAACTAACAACAGATACTATAACAATTAACTAACAACAGATACTATAACAATTAACTAACAACAGATACTATAACAATTAACTAACAACAGATACTATAACAAGCCCAAAAGTTTTTACTTGGGGAAAGCTAACACATAGTACGGGTAGATATGTGCACCAAAGCATGGGGTAAACAACACAGGGATTAAGAGAGGTTTAACAGAACAGGGCATGATGATAAGCTTTGAAAACAGGGTGATCCATCACAGGAAGATACCGACTGGGCTGTGAAGCAGACATTCAGAAATTCTGCAGAGAAGTCTATCATTGTTTAGGATACTTTTAAGCATTACAGATGATTCTAAAAGTAACGGATCTTTCACTGTCATAGAAATTATTTCTTTAATTCTAGGACAAGTAAGCAGATGCCTGACAATAAATTTGTTTTCCGCACATGCATAGTTTGTTCTTGCAGTATTTTGTGCAAAGAGCATTTAAACGGAATCTATATGCCAGGCTTGAGATATTTCTAAATGCAGACCTAGATGGCTTTGTACAGAAACACTTAATGTTTTGTACATCCAATATTTAGGCAATTTTGAGTGTAATAACAATCAGAATTTTGCTCTTTATTAATTGCCTTTTTATAGGAAGTATACTTTAAAAATTCATAACCCTCTCGCAAGTCTAACCGAATACTGACTAAAAGTGATCCTTCCAACATTGCACAGCTCTTCACCCATTCATTAGGAATGATCCCCCAGGGAAGGACCCAGCAAAAGTAACACTGTTGCCTTCCAAAGACAATAAAATGAACAGCATGTTTGATTTCAGTGATAATTTCTAGTCTAGTATTTTGATTTAATGAATTTAATGCGCACAATACGGATTTAGAATCAAGTCATAGTACAATTTTCAAATCTTTGTGAGGAAATGGAACAAAAAAGTTGAGAGCCATCAATGTTGGGAAAAGCCTGCAAAAAGAAAAACGCC
Source organism: Rapana venosa (assembly GCA_028751875.1). Taxonomy (NCBI): domain Eukaryota; kingdom Metazoa; phylum Mollusca; class Gastropoda; order Neogastropoda; family Muricidae; genus Rapana; species Rapana venosa. The sequence continues at coordinate 70,436,221 of CM054143.1, forward strand.
CCCCGTTAAACG
>CM054143.1:70436732-70455990 GCA_028751875.1 Rapana venosa
TCAATTTTTGTTCCATTCCTCACAAAGATTTGAAAATTGTACTATGACTTGATTCTAAATCCGTATTGTGCGCATTAAATTCATTAAATCAAAATACTAGACTAGAAATTATCACTGAAATCAAACATGCTGTTCATTTTATTGTCTTTGAAAGGCAACAGTGTTACTTTTTGCTGGGTTCCTTCCCACTGTGGGATCATTCCTAATGAATGGGTCGATAGAGCTGTGCAATGTTGAAGGATCACTTTTAGTCAGTATTCGGTTAGACTTGCGAGAGGGTTATGAATTTTTAAAGTATACTTCCTATAAAAAGGCAATTAATAAATTGCAAAATTCTGATTGTTATTACACTCAAAATTGCCTAAATATGATGGATGTACAAAACACTAAGCGTTTCTGTGCAAAGCCATCTAGGTCTGCTTTTAGAAATATCTCAAGCCTGGCATATAGATTCCGTTTAAATGCTCTTTGCACAAAATACTGCAAGAACATACTATGCATGTGCGGAAAACAAATTAGTGTCAGACATCTGCTTACTGGTTGTCCTAGAATTAAAGAAATAATTTCTATCACACTGAAAGATCCCTTACTTTTAGAATCATCTGTAACGCTTAAAGCATCCTAAACAATGATAGACTTCTCTGCAGAATTTCTGAATGTCTGCTTCACAGCCCAGTCGGTATCTTCCTGTGATGGATCACCCTGTTTCAAAGCTTATCAGTCATGAACTGTTCTGTAAACCTCTCTTAATGCCCTGTGTTGTTTACCCCATGCTTTGTGCAGATATCTACCGTACTATGTGTTAGCGTTCCCAAAGTATCCACTTTTCGGCTTGTTATAGTATCTGTTGTTAGTTAATTGTTATAGTATCTGTTGTTAGTTAATTGTTATAGTATCTGTTGTTAGTTAATTGTTATAGTATCTGTTGTTAGTTAATTGTTATAGTATCTGTTGTTAGTTAATTGTTATAGTATCTGTTGTTAGTTAATTGTTATAGTATCTGTTGTTAGTTAATTGTTATAGTATCTGTTGTTAGTTAATTGTTATAGTATCTGTTGTTAGTTAATTGTTATAGTATCTGTTGTTAGTTAATTGTTATAGTATCTGTTGTTAGTTAATTGTTATAGTATCTGTTGTTAGTTAATTGTTATAGTATCTATTGTTAGTTAATTTTTGGAGGTTTTTTTTCTACTTGTTATCCTTGACTGGTTCTAGATTTAGAAACATGATCTTGATTAATCCCCAATAGTCCTTTCAAAAAGCTAGGCCCTAAGTTGTTGCTTTTTTTATAACTGTATGTTGCTTAGGTCATTTCATTGGCACTCACTCACTCACTCACACACACACACACACACACACACACACACCACACACACCACACCACGACACGCACGCACGCACGCACGCACGCACGCACGCACGCACACAGACACGCACACACACACACAAACACACACTCACCCACTCACAAACACTCCATGCTCACATGCAAACAAGCGTGCGCGCACACACACAAACACACACTCACACACATACATACTCACACATAATATAGGCACGCACATATAACCACCCAATTTCTCAATATATTTACCACACAACACACACACCACACACCACACACACACACACACACACAACACACACACACACACACACACACACACACACACAAGTCCTTAGGTAAGGTAAAGGTAAAGGAGTCCCATAACCAATAAGGTTGTAGGGGAGCGAGGCGTCAGAGACCTCACTTCTCTAGGGCCAGCATATTGAGGGTGGCGCCATCTCCTCTCCCTCGCTGCTCTACCTTCTCTGACCCTAAAGAGGGCAGGTACCCATTTACAGCTGGGTGAACTGGGGAACTGTACTGAAACCAAGGCGCGCAAACGGTCACCCATCCAACTGGTAACCACGCTCGACGCTGCTTAACTTGGCTGGGGGAAAGCGAGTGCTCCGACCACTGAGCTATCCCGTCCCCTTAGGATGAGACTATAAACTGATCTCCTGTGTTCGAATGCACGCAGAAATCTTTCGCACATGTTAATACCATCATTTTTATGCAGATGTCTCTCAGATTCATAGCACTGATACTCCTGAAAATCTGCCTTCTCTCTTGACAAATATAGACTACTGCCTTCAAGATATCCAAAATTGGATGATAGAGAACAAGTTACAGCTAAATGCAGATAAAACCGAAGCATTGCTTGTAGGGACCAAACACAAACTCTCTTCCGTCACAACAGCTTCAATAGAATTCGGCAATACGTCTGTCCCTCTATCTACTGCTGTGAAATATCTAGGGGTCGTTATCGACAACACACTCTCCATGCAAAAATTCATCACCCAAACCTGCCAGTCGTGCTAATATCAATTGCGGCGCATCACTGCAGTTCGAAAGTACCTGTCCACTGATGCAACATCGAAACTAGTCACTTCTCTCATTCTCTCACGTCTGGACTATTGCAATTCTCTTCTGGCTAGTCTGCCAGCATCATCTATCCACCCTCTTCAACGTATACAAAACTCTGCAGCTCGGCTAGTTCTCAGAAAGAAAAAATCTGAGCACATTGCTCCTCTCTTGCGATCGTTCCACTGGTTGCCTGTGCCACAGAGAGTAAACTATAAGATCTGTACCCCCTGTTACAAATGTCTCCACAAAACAGCACCCTCCTACCTCTGTGAATGTCTTCACCTGTACACTCCTTCTCGTTCCCTCCGCTCTGCTGCAGATACCTTGTGCTTACAAATACCTAGATTCAGCCAATCCACTGTTGGCCGTGGCTCTTTCTCTGTTTCTGGTCCATCGATCTGGAATGGCCTCCCTCTCTCTCTTCGCCAAAAGCCTACTTATGATGCTTTTAAATCCAGCCTAAAGACACATTTATTTCAAACCTAAGATTCTCCCCTCTTGCTTCATCTCATTATTTCTGTCCCTGCCCTCAACAACCAATTCCCCCCCCCCCCCCCCTACCCTGCCGGAGTGTACCACCTTTGTGTGTGTGTGTGTTGTGTTGTGTGTTGTTGTGTTGTGTGTGGTTGTTGTGTTGTGTGTGTGTGTGTGTGTGTGTGTTGTGTGGTTGGTTGTGTGTGTGTGTTGTGTATGTTGTGTTGTGTGTGTGTGTGTGGTGTGTGTGTGTGTATGTGTGCGTGGTGTTGTGTTGTCGTGTGTGTGTGTGTGTGGTGGTGTGTCGTGGTGTTTGTGTTGTGTGTGTGTTCATTTGAGTTTGTAAAAACATGTGGTTTACATTTGAATTTGTAAACTATTATTGTGCTGTTGCTGTTGTGTGTGTTACATTTGATTTGTTTTTTTGTGTGGGTGATGTGTGTACTTTAGTGTGTAAGAAAGCGCTTGATTTTACATTTATTTTAAATATTATTGTGGTGGTGTGTGTTGTACATGATTGTAATAATCTGTATTAATTTATGGTGCATGTAATGATTAGATTATTGAAAGCGCTTTGATTTTTTTGTTTTGTGGCGTGGGAGGGCAAGCAAGATATGGCTGTATAATTCCATGTATTTAATTAACATTATTATTATTATTTTAAAGCTATTATATGAAGTTGTTAAAGATTTATTGTTGTGTGCCAGTGGGAACTGGAGGAAACAACGACAAAAGGGCATAACATGAACTGGATGTACTTATTCCATCATCCTTGAAATAAAAGAATAAATTATATATTTTTAAAAGCATTACCTAAAGGAATGTTGCCTTCCAAAAGGGCAGCTTCAATCAGTGTCATGCCCAATGCTGTCAGAAATCCTGGTGAATGGCTGGTTGTTGCTGAAACACAACAAAGCACCAAATAAATAATTATAGTCTATGTAAGAGACAAAAATAAAAACAAACGGCAAATTGAAATGAAAAAAACCCAAACCACCTCTCCTAAAAAACAACAACAACAAAAAACAACAACAAATGGAAACTCCTAAAAGAAGAGAAAAACCCTACCATGACCCCCAAAAAAAAATCAAGCCAAGAAATCTGTTATAACTGTAAAGCTGACACAACACATACACACACACACACACACACACACACACACACACACACACACACACACACACACACACACACACACACACACACTTCTTAGATCTGCACTCTGAATAACAACCAAACCAAAAACAAACCCTAAACCCTAACTATATATATATATATATATATATATATCTGTGTGTGTGTGTGTGTGTGTGTGTGTGTGTGGTGTGTGTGTGTGTGTGTGTGTGTGTGTGTGTGTGTGTGTGAAACTGCAGTCAGGTCAGGCCAAAGGCATGGTCCTTACTCAAATATTCCCCTAATGCTGCCTTCAAAGTTTTATCCTGTAGTGACCTTTTTTTGTTTTGAATCTTGGACTAAAATCATTTTTATGATGAGAATGAAGTTGTAACTGGTTACCTGCACTTGTTTTTCCTCACTCTTTTTTCTCAAATACACAAAACACCACACACACACACAAACACACTCACACACACACAAACACACACACACACACACACACTCACACAAAACACACACACACACACAAATTTACACACACACACACACACATAACATACAAAAACATACATACATACAACATACATGCAATGCATCCTAAACCATAACCATATATATTGTATATTTTTTTTTTTAAAGATATATACAAGAATAATACAAAAATAAATAATATAATACATTGGAATTTGGTACATCCTTATAGTCTTCTTTGCTACAATCAAAAACAAATCAAAGCGCTTTCATATCATCCTAGTCTTTTTTTCACATGCAGCCCAGTTACAAGTAAATAGATATTTACAAATTCAAAGTAAAACACAACACACACACACACACCGACACACACATAACACACACACGTGTCTTGAATTTAAAAAAAAAAAAAACACCCCACAATTCTGTTTGGGGGGGGCCAACCACCCCCTCCCTCCAGCACCCAGTTGAGGTCAAACAGAAACACTGTACTGAAAACACAACTGTGGTCAGCTCAATACTCTTTAATAGTTTATAACATCACACAACAGGAGGTCAAAACAGACAACTGAACTGAAAACACAACTGTGGTCAGCTTCAGTTCTCTTTATAGTTTAATACACATCAGCACACAGTGAGGTCAAAACAAAAAACTGTACTGAAAACACAACTGTGGTCAGCTTCATTTCATTTCTCTTTATAGTGTTAACACAACAAGCACACAGTGAGGTCAAACAAAAAACTGTACTGAAAAACACAACTGCTGTGGTCAGCTTTTCATTTCACTTTATACGTTTACACATCAGCACACAGTGAGGTCAAACAGAAAAACTGTAACTGAAAAAACACCACTGTGGTCAGCTTCATTATTCTCTTTCTAGTTTACATTTACACATCAGCACACAGTGAGGTCAAAAACAGAAAAAATGTACTGAAAACACCAACTGTGGTCAGCTTCATTTCTCTTTATATTTTACACAATCAGCACAAACATGAGGTCAAACAGAAAAACAGTACTGAAAACACAACTGTGGTGCAGCTTCATTTCTCTTTTAAATTTACACTCAGCAAAACAGTGAGGTCAAACAGAAAAACTGTACTGAAAACACAACTGTGTCAGCTTCAGTTTCTCTTTATCTAGTTTTACACACACAGCACAGTGTGAGGTCAAACAGAAAAACTGTACTGGAAAACACAACTGTGGTCAGCTTCATTTCTCTTATTATTTACACATCAGCACACAGTGAGGTCAAAACAGAAAAAGCTTACTGAAAACACAACTGTGGTAGCTTCATTCTCTTTATATATTTACACATCAGCACACAGTGAGGTCAAAACAGAAAAACTGTACTGAAAAACAAACAGCTGTGGTCAGCTTCAGTTCTCTTTATATTTACCCCACATCAGCACACAGTGAGTCAAAATACAGTTAAAAACCTGTACGAAAACAACAAGCTGTGGTCAGCTTCAGTTCCTTTAATAGTTTACCCACACAGCACACAGTAGGGTCAACAGAAAAACTGTACTGAAAAAACAACAAAACATGGTCAGCTTCATTTTCTCTTTATAGTTTTTACCACATCACACACAGTGATGAGTTACATTCAACACCTAAAAATAACAAACTTCGTTACTGAAAACAACACTTGCATATCAAGCTATTCAAGTTAACATTCTCTTTACTAGTTTTACACATCAGCACATTTTCCCCTTCTAATTCTGAATTCTGTAGCTTCTTAAGGGGCGACATGACAACATCAACAGTAAAACCAACTGTTAAAAAAAAACTGATGGATAAATTGTTTTTTTTTTTTTTTTTTTTTTTGTTCAAAAAATCACCTCTCCAGATCTCGGTCATGTTCCCCAGGATATCTCCGCCCCTCCTCCTCACCCCCATCGTCCCCATCTCCCATCTCATCTCTACTATCTCCCCTCCTCATTCTCCCCGCTCCCCCATCTCCCCCTCCTCCCCCCCCCTCTCCCACTCCCAATCTCCCCCCTATCTCCCCGGATATCTCTATCTCCTCCCTCCCCTATCTCTATCTCCCATCCATAATCTCACTTACTCGCCCCCCCCCCCCCCCCTCATCCCTTCACACCAATCCACCCCCTCCCCCCAGCCTCTCGCACTCCATACCATAACCCCCCATGAATGGTGATGGTGTAATTATAATGTACTTTTTGAAATATTATATATTTATAGTAACGTGAAACACAACACACACAAAACAACTACAAAAAGCAACAGAACCACAACACACACACACACACACACACCAACACACACACAGTCTAATTTAATGTAAAGGATGCCAATTAATGTAATTTCAGTATAATCATTAAGAAATTTGTTCTTAGATAGATGCTTGATGAAAACAGCAAATTCATTGCTTATTTCAATGTACCATCTGCAATAAAATTGTCACTTGACTTGACTTTTTCATCACACACATCACACACACCCACACACACACACTTCTCCTCTCTCATCTCTCTCCTCTCTCTCTCTCTCTCTCCTCTCCTCATCTCTTCCTCTCTCTCTCCATCTCCTCTGCCTCGCTCTCTCCTCTCTTTCTGTCTCGCTCACCTTTAATCATTTAGCTTATAGTTATAGTGGTATCCGGGATAAGGATTCATACTTTATATTTTTCAATACTTTATTGGGCTTGTCGGCTGTACTTAAGTTTTAATGAATGCCCTATTTCAATATCTTATTGTTATATGTAACGAAGTATGTGTACTATTTGACAAAGTTTTAGATGTTTATTATTATGACTTATAAGTTTGGTTGTTGTTGATTTTTTCTTGGTTTTTGGTTGTTATTCATCTTCTAGTTGTTTGTTTTTCACACATCTTTTTCTCACTTTTTTTTCTTCTTTTTGTGGTTTGTTTTTTTAAATTAATTTTACTTTGTGTTGTTTGTTTTGGTTGGGGGTTTTTTTTGGGAGGGGGGGGGGGGGGGGGGTGTCTTTAATGGTTTTCTTCTTTTGTTGTTGGGTTTTTTGTTTGTTTTTTTTAAAGGGTGGGGTGGGTGGGTGAAAAGTGGAGTTATTTCCCTTGTTCTACTGTGTAGAGTATAAGTATTGGGTTATATATTAAGATGCATCCCTACGGGCGGGGAACATTGATGTAAAAAAGCACATGTGTGCTTATTCATTATCCTCGAAATAAAAGAATTTGTCATTGTCATTGGCATTTCGTCACCATCCTCACACACATCACACACACACACACACACACTCTTCTCTTCCCAAAATAATTGCTAGAGAAACTAATGAACAGTTTTCAAACACAACCTCACGAATAAGATCATATCATAACTAAAAATGCCAGTAAATAATATCAGAAAAGCTAGAAACTCAAACTCTCAACACAGACTCTTGAAAGTATGCTGCTGGAAATCGAAAAGTCAAAAGAAAAACAAAACCAAAATGGTTTTTTACTTCCGGTTCCTCTCTTTCCCCAATCACGAACTCTGTTTACTTTCTCGATTACAAATGGCCGGAAAATACCAACAGAGTTTGTTGTCACAGTATTCGTACGTCCTTTTGCAGACATTTTTACTGCTTACCTCAGTAAGAACACCATGTGCTTCGATTTGATATTGGTAGTATTTAGTCGGTGAGGTAAGATTTGCTAGAACATGACCCAGTAAAGCCCAAAAAAAAAGTTGTAACGAAAAATAAGACATGGCTCCTTTACTGATTAATGGGGTAACCAACTGCTATTATGTTATGGAAGGTGCGGTTTTTGGTTTTTTAAAATAAAACCTGAAGACGTTTGTCCTAAACTCATATCAGTTTTTAAACCCGACTAGTGAAAATGAAATAATTCTCAAGTTTCTCACTATAAAAACTATAAAGATACTACAGCAATGACCATAACATTTTGGAGGTGTGATTCAGCAGTAAAAATTTCATATTAATTGTATTTGAAGCCCTATCAATGCTATCTTGGGGGACGGGATAGCTCAGTGGTCGGGGAGCACTCGCTTTCCCCCTGCCAAGTTAACATCATCGAGCGTGTTACCAGTTGGATGGTGACCGTGCGCGCCTGGCTTCAGTACAGTTTCCCCCAGTTTCACATCCAGTTCACCCCAGCTGTAATGGGTACCTGCCCTCATTAGTGTCAGGGAAGGTAAAGCCTGCGAGGGAGAGGAGATGGGTGCCACGCCCTCAATAATCTGGCCCTAGAGAAGTGAGGTCTCTGTACCGCCTCGCTCACCTACGACCTTATAGTTATGGACTTCCCTATACCTTTCCTTACCTATGCGTGCTCTAAATCATTGATTGCCACCTAAAACACAATTGGCAATTCATAAGCCTTATGTCATGTTATGTGTATTAACTATAGTATATATGTAATATATACTCTCTCTTCACAAAGATATATTGAGTCAGCTGTCATTTGTTCTGTGTGTGTATTGTGAGTGTGTGTGGGTGTGTGTGTTACTGTGTGTGTACTGTAAGCAAGAGAGTGAGCGAGTGTATGTGCGTGTGTGTGTGTGCACATGCTGCGTGTGCTGTGGTGTGCCGCATGCTTTGAGAGGATTGTTTCGCTTAAGTTTCTGAAAAAGTCCTTTGAATTTTAACAGAGAGGTTTGAATGAACCCTGTACTGGCTATCCTGTATTAATATAATAACCTTTAGCTTGCAGCATTTGCTGTTCGGAATGGCAGATAAACCAATGTCTCTCACACGCCACAGCTCTTTTCAGAATGTTGTCAAGTGTCCTGAACTTTGCGAAAATACATTCTTATTATTAGAGTCAATAACTTTCTTTTAAAGCATACCTATTGATACTAATGATACTATTACAGTATTTTAATCACATTGTTCATTTTTCCCTTTAAGAGAATATACTTTTATGGGTAAACATTAGTTCAGAATTTAATTCTCAGTATTTTTTTTTCAACAGTCCACCATTTGTTCCCGAAAGTTCCCCTGGCAAATAGGATTTTCCTATATTTATTATAAGCCAAAATCCTTGCAGCTAGTGTTAATGGGGAAAAATTCTTCAGGCACAACACTACATGCTACAGAAATCCCACACATTTTGAAAGACCTTTGACTGTGGCTGTTTTTCAGGCATAAAAAGGATTTGAGTGTTGTTTTCATTCAGAGACATTTGTCTAATTGAAGAAAATGCTTTCAGCTTCAGAGGCACAGCCCCCTGGAGAGATGAAAGAAAAGAGAAAAAGCAATAAAGAGAAGAAGAGATAAAAACCCCCCTCCCTTATTTTTTAGGAGGGAAGGGTCCACACCCTTCCTTAGACTTGACAATTCCACGGTAATATACCTAATATTTAAAATTTTTGAATAATAAATGTTGAGTCTGAAGGTTGGTTACTTCATACTTGCTCTGTCGTATTGTATCATTAGCTTGCATGCTTCTGGTATTCAACGTAAACAGTTGATGGCCTAACTACTTAGACATCTTTCTCTGCTATGATTGATAAGCAGTATTATTTGGCAAACATTGGCTATGGTAATAAAGAAGAAAAAGCAGAAAACCAGTATTGGGATTTTTTTTAAAAATCACGCCCTGTGTTTCTAATGTGTGCACAAGATGTTCCTCTGCGGGAGTTTGGCACATGGTCCTTGTTATAGTCTCGTCCAAAGGACTTTCAGGGGAGTGGAGTCAGTACTGATTGAAACTCCAACTCCAGGGTAAAAAATTTTCCCCCTAAAACCGAAAAAGTAAAACGGCACCTCTGTGGTGGCTTGATCCTGGGCCGTCAATCCTGAGTGCAGCGCTCTGACCCCCTAGGCTTTCCTGCACGTCCCCCGCATTGTCATTGCTGGTGGTGATGTGTGTCCTGCGCTGTCAGTGTGACTGGTGGGTTTTTTGCTGTGAACATGGTCATGACATCAGGATCACCACCATGTCTCTCTCCCCACCTTGCCAGTGTCAAGGAAGAAGAAGCCACCAGACCCCTGACCTTGACCTCAGCCTGGGCCCTCAGCGTGTGCTGCCCATCTCCTGAACAGTTCCCTCCCCCTGCTGCTGCTGCTTCATGGATAGAGGAGGACCAGGATCACTGTGCACCAGTAAGTGGAAAGAAGGGCTGCCCCTGTGGAGATGGATTGTACAGTGTCATTGAATCCGCGTTTTTCTTCAGTCTGAGGGAAATTTTATTGCATTTTACATCGTCTGTGTGGGCATCATAACAGCAGAAAACCTGATGATGTATTAATGATTTTTTTTCCATGTTAAGTAGTTCTGGCCCAAGTGTTTGACTGACAATAGGTAGACCACGGCCACCACTAGCTGGGAAAGCGTAGCTGAAAGCACAGGCAAATTTGACCCACTATGCACCCCAGTTTCTTCATGAATACAGACCTATATAAAAGAAAACTTAAATACAATATACCAGTAAAAAGTTTAAAGCATCAACTCAACATCTGTCATATCATTTTGCAAGAATGATGACTACTTGCTGAAAGCACGACCTGCTGAATTTTCGTGCTTCATCTTCTATCATGTTCGGGGACCTATCAACACCACAAACTTATTCATAGCGCACACCATTGGAAAGAAGAAACTTCCCGCTAACTGATGATAGGGGGGATTTTTGGTGAAGTTTGTCAAATAGATGTAAGTAATAAAACACTAATATTTTAAAAAACACATACAGTTTGCAGATGTTTGTAGAAATTTAAGTATAATTCGTTAAGGGGGTGGACAAAAAATTCCAGAACATGAATAAGAAAGCTCATTTTTTGAGAACAAATTAATACCTCATTTGAGTTTATTGCTTAATTCCCTTGATGATTTCCATTTCTCATTTGCATACAGTACCCTCCCTCCTCTTCCCCCCACCCCTCCTCCCATCCTCTTCTTACTAACTAAAATAAATGGTGACCTCATTGAGTCAAATAACCGATGCTTTGGACTTGGGATTGTCAGCAGAGATTTTTTATATGTACAGCACATTACTCTGACATTTGAAGAAGTAAATGCTGTGTTTTTGTTTTGTACATAGTTACTACTGAATCTCAGTGATTTTAGAATTAAAAACTTTTAATCGTTGCTCACCAAGTTTAACCTGGACTGGGACGCACATGGATAACAAAGAAACTAGGTCATCGGGGGTGCTCTCAGAATTTCATGAACTGGCATGACATTTCTCCGTCAAAACAACTAATTCAGCAATAATTCTGTTAAAAAATAGCTGTAGTAGTGTTTTTTTTTCCTTCTTAGTATCTGTATCTTCTATTTGTTGTCTCTTGTCAAAATGGTCGGCGAAACATCGTGAAAACAAATGCAGAATGACAACTTTTTCCGCCTCAGATTTCATTGAATCGTTAGAAAATGTTGACTGATCTTGGTTACCGTTTGTTGTTTGTATGTGCATGTCAGATAGGCATTGTTTTAACAGAAATATTTATACAACATAACATAAGAGAACACACATGAAGGCATCCATTAAAGTGTTCATGGCAGATCACAACTTTTTTTTCTGAATCAGAGGATGCAAGTGCTAAAGAAATGAATAAACTTGTTTTGTCAAGACTCCTCATTGCTTTCACATTGAAACAGTGCAAGCATTTTCTTCACTGTTTTTTTAAAAATCAAGTTTGGTTGCTTATCCAACATGCAGTTTGAAAGAAACACACACAACAACTGGAAACTTTTTGTAATGCACTTTTATTGTGCACAAAGTAAAATTTCTGTATTTTATTATTTTCAACACTCGCACTCACACACAACACACCCACACGCACCATAAAGAACTGATTGAAATAATCCCAAAATACACACATACTCGCACTCACACACACACACAAACACACAACACATACTCGCACACAACACACACCCACACAAATTCAAGATTTAATTCCTTACACCCCATTTAGGGTATGGAGGATTACAAACAAATTGACAGGAGAATAAACCTAACAGCAATACACCCCAAAATAATATGAATACAAACAGGGACTGAAAAGCAAGAGTTCATCACAAAATGATAAGCAAACAGTATTAAAGACTCAGGCTATTTTTGCAAGTATACACATTTCTTTAAATATAAGACATAATCTACACTTGTGAAAGACAATCAAAATTTCAAGGAAAACCTGCAAATCTTATGACTTTTGAGAGCCACAGGAGAACTTTTTGAGATTTGCATTTCATTAGCCTACAAAAATTATAACTGGACATGGATTGAAGAAAATGTTGGGGAATAAAATCTTGTCGTAAAAATTTGAAGTGGGGACATTCCATGATAAAATGAAATTCATCCCCTAAAACAGACATATTGCATGTTGAACATATTACTTCTGCCCGGGTATATTATGGAAACGTCCAACCTCAAGAGGAATCTTTGACAGCTACAACGAAACTTCATAAGAGCGTAAACATGTACATCTGGTAGACAAGTTATATATTTTTCCATACCAAAATCGATCTTATAGGGTTTTTTTTTTTATAATAAAGGCATCACCATAATTCCACAGCTCAGTTCTCCCATCATTTACAAAGTTTTCGATTACGAAGGCTTTGATATGTGAACTGTAGAATGAAACTTGTACAAAACTGTCCCCTCCCATAAACAGGCAAATCTGCCTTGTACAAAATATTTTGTATCTTATTTATCCATGATGATTGAATCAAAGATTTGTCATGTAAATCTTTCATCATGTGAGTACACATTTGAGGATAGCTTTTTCAGACTGATGTCAAGCAGCTGCATCCAGAAACGAACTATTCGAACGAGACAAAGTAGACCAAAGTATATCAGCCGTTTTCTCATATATTAGCAAAGTTGACGTTGTACGCTTAAACATAAAATATACTTTAAAAATCTGAACTGACACTTATCAGTTTTATTGTTTAGTTATTCATTCCCAAATTTCACATCCAATACAACAAAACAGGGGGGGGTTACAACGATTTTACCAAATGTTTTTTTGTTTTCAATTAAATTTTGAATCAAATCAAGTGTCCCACATGAGTAGGAAGTTCGTTGCTGGCAGTCCCTTATCAAACTAAACATAACTTTAGAAGCTTTATTCACACACACACACCCACACACACACAAACACACACAACAAACACACACACACAACACTCAACACAACACCCACACACACCACAACACACACACACACACCACACACACACACATTATCCTGATATAAAATGAATAATGCAATAAAAAATAAAACAAACACACACACATAATAAAACTTATATATAGCATTGCCCATCAGTGATTGCATTCCCCACTGTACAGTCCTGGGCCTGCCACCCAGTGTGCAGTGTGAGGTGTGAACAGGAATAGTCAGGTTTGCATACCCCTACACTTTTTCCAAATTTCTGTGGAAAATTGCGTGAAACTATGGAACTATGGTTTATGTTAAAAACTATGACTAGTATGAGTTTTGCTACATCATAAATACATTTTTAAAAATATAAAAGCAGACAAGTAAAAACACAACACCCAAGTGTTTGGCAGAGCAAAGTTTTGGTTGATTTAAAACCTTCTTCAGGCTGAAAGAATTGGCCAGCTGACCAGTAAAAACCAACACGAGTGAAAACACAGCCCTGACACATGCAACATGCACCTGACATGGGGTGAAACACTCTCACACCCCACCTTTGTGTGTGTGTGTGTGTGTGTGTGTTGTGTGTGTGTGTGTGTGTGTGTGTGTGTGTGTGTGTGTGTGTGTGTGTTGTGTGTGAGCTGCTGTCATTCTTTGGAGGGAGAGACTGGCACAGCTGAGCTGTGAATGGCCGTTGTATTTTCTGTGCGCATTTGTTCAGTTTTACAAAATGGTGGTTCAGTGAAACAGTTGCCAAATTAACTCTGCTTTTGAAGAGTACGACGCAACACATTCACGCAGAACACATGTAGATACAGAAACGATGCCTGGTACCTTCAGGCAAGTCATGGGGGTGTTCACTGATGAAATATATATCGTGAAGTGTTTTGAAAGGGGTTTGTTGTTTCAGATTTATAATTAGGTCACATAGCCTTGGGAATCAGAAAAATCAGTTTTGTAACTAGATAATAAAATGAATTATCATGATGACCTCCATTGCTGTGGAAACCAAATTCTGAATGGCCAACATGCAAACACTCATTTGGAAAGAATTACAACTTTGAAAGATACTGTAATACATATTTTTAATTGTGTTGTTAGATTAAGGTTTTACAGATGATTTCTTTATTTTTGCAGATTTGTTTTTTACATGAACATTTGCTGATTTTTCTGTGAAGTTTCTTTTTTGTTCTTTTGGATTTTTGTCACAAGTGTGGCTGGATTCAGAATTTCAAATTGCTATAACTTCAAAGTTATTCATTAATCACAAATAAATCTTTAGAACTTAGATCTTATCACAAAGAAAAAACATTCATATTTTCAATGCTCTATCTGTTTCTTGTTTCAAAAAGTGAATTCTTCTTTCAAAAAAAGAAAATTGGTGGTAAAATAAAAGAAAAGGTGAGAAACCGTGAAAAGAAAAACCAAGCCTGCATCTGACAAGGAAGACTAACCTCCATGTAGTTGTGTAGTCCTTGCAGGGACATGAGCTTCATTAGCTTTCTGCATCAATCTTATCTACACAATTCCTGTCACTAATTATGGAATAAAACAGATTTTGTAAATGGATGAAGCCAGTATTCAGTAGCAATTAGTAGTTGTTTATCTCATCCGTGACAGCAAAATGCAGAGATGGTTGACTTTGTTACTCTCTGGCACACCTTCATTTCAAATTCTATAACTCATTGTACACTTCACTCCATCAACACAGACACTGAGAAAGAAACACCTGCTGTGAACAATATTAGTGATCCATTACACGTCACCATCATCTCCTGTCTTCTTCAAGTCCAGCTGTCTGACAACATTGTGCGCATAGTTATCTTGTCCCCAGGACTGTCTGCGACCATTTTAATGAAGAGAATTAATGCATTCCCTTGCTTTTTGTTAAAATGTAATCCAATATCAGAGCATTCCAAGTTAATTTTGATGTGTGTTGAGAGAGAGAGAGAGAGTGGAGGCCACGTTCTAGTGCGACCACAACTGGTAAGCAAGCATGAAACAAAACCCTACCAGAACCTGCAATGTATTAACTAGAAAGGCGTTTATGCTTTGAATCCATATGTATTAACTATAAAGCTTGATGCTTGAAATCCCGCATTTATGAATTAGAAAAGGCCGTGATGCTTTAAATCCGCACGTATGAATTAGAAAAGGCCCTTGATGCCTTTAAATCCGCACTATGAATTTAAAAAGGCCTTGATGCGTTAATATCCGCACCTTGAATTAGAAAAGGCCTTATGCTTTACATCCGCACGTATGAATTAGAAAAGGCCTTATGGCTTTAAAATCCGCACGTATGGAATTAGAAAAGGCTTGATGTTTAAATCCGCACGTAATGAATTAGAAAAGGCGTGATGCGTTAAATCCGCACGTATGAATTAAAAAGGAGTTGATGCTTTAATCCGCACGTTGTTTAGAAAAGGCGTTGAGCTTTAAATCGCACGTATGAATTAGAAAAGGCGTTTGATGCTTTAAATCCCACGCTCTGTGTCCATGACCTGTCTGTGCATAGCGGTGAATGGCAGTGTGGAAGGCAGCCTTAAGGAGAAGAAGGGAGTGACAGACAGAAAGACGGGTCAGCAGACACGGTAGACAGGTCGGTTTAGTTTAGTCATGTTAGTCTGTAGTGAAGGTAGAAAGTAGAACTATGTCTCTGCTTTCTTGTTCTCTTTCCAAGTTTGCTCCCTCCCTCCCCTCCCCTCTCTGACATTCCTATTTATCAACAAAGTGGATTGTACACAGCTGATGACAATTGAGTTGTGGAAAATGAGAGACACCCCTCTGTTTGTGTTAGATAGGCATGGAATGAGAGAGACAGAGATGGATTGATTAGTGTTGTAGTTTTTGTTCCATGTTGTGCTGTCTGTTTCTTTCCAGCACCCAACACACAGCCTGTGGACTGTTGACATCAGATGTATCTCACTGCCATCAGTGACAGATGCCAGTGACAGCCAACTAGTGGACCAACGGTAATATTCCTTTCTGGTCAGAGGCCCCTCAACCCCTCCTGGCGGCTTCCTTCTCCTCCAAAGACAGGGCCTTCTGATCACACAAATGAGAGAATGGTAACACTGTAGCCATGGGTTTTCTTTTTTTTCCTCTGGCTAGTTTAGAAAAATTTCATCCGTGATTTTCCTTCCGTTTTTAAACGAATTCTGCCTGTGGGCAAATTTCAGATTTTTTTTGTTTTGAGGGCTACAGTACTGATCTTAGTGACTTACTGTTTTGTAATTTAAACTTAAAACGAGACTTACCTTGGGAGTCCGAAGTTTTGTTGTAGAATTCCATGATGTAGTTTACCGGAACGGAGGGATAGGTGAGATGCCCATGCGTCGTAGTAGCCATATTTCACAGATTAGATCATCTATATTATTATATAGATGATCTAAACAATTGTAATCCACCATGATAAATTGTTATGTTTGTTCATGAATAAACAGTAATATAGATTTCCAATTAAAAACTAAACAACCAGTGATATAACTTAAGGTAGACCTATATATATCCTGAATTGTAATATACATATAATCCTGACAATAAGTTTTATGTGGGTGGGTATAAAAAACAGGGAGGGCACCTATCCCTCCGTTCTGGTAAACTACATCATGGAATTCTACACAAACTTCGACCTCCCAAGGTAAGTCTCGTTTAAGTTTCAAATTCCATTTCATGTAGTTTACCAAAACTACGTGATCGGTGAGACTTTAAAGTTGGTTGTTTATGGTTTTTAACAATATATTGTCTTGATCCCTACTCTAAAAGTAAATAGCATCCATAAATTCAAGGTCCACTCTACTAAAGTAAGTGTTCGCCTTGCATGATTTGATGTTTGTTTTTTCAAAAAAAGGTCATGTTAAATGCATTGAGAAAACAAACGCATAAGGTATATAACAAAATAATACTTCTTCAAGTTCCACATTCCCCAACATAGTAGAACCTCATTTGCATAGATACATTTTATACATAAATTTACTTTCAGACTTAGGCTTCGTAAAATAATTGTTGGAGATCCGAAAATAGCACCATCAAATTCAGATAAACCAAAGAACATATGTATTGTAAACACACTATATATGAGTATTTCTAAATCACATTCATAAATTCTTAATCTCATTTCAAATCACAAGCAATTTTTTAGCCAACGTGAAACAGAATCCTTTGAGGCAGGTCCATGAGGCCGTGAGTAACACAACAACAGTTTGTCAGTCTGTGGAGTCGGTAGAGAAGCTGTTCTCTTAACCCTTTACCATTCGCATTTCTTACAGAGAAACTCTCTGTAGTATTCGGAAATTTACGCTGTTTTTTCAGAGAATAAGGTACCTCAAGTACACATAGTCCTGTACAGTTACTATTGTTCGCAGAGCAGTCATATTTCGCCAAAGTATTCATATGATGTCATACTTTGTTCTGCTCCCCAAGATGGGTGTCCTACCTACATGTGTCGTGCTGCTGTCCCCTCTTTGTCACCAAATACAGGTAACATTGCAGTGACATCATGCTGTTAGTCTACAACTACCCTCTAACATGCGCAATATAGGTATGTGATTTAAAAAAATAATAAGTGTGGTCCTGCCTGAATGTGTCCTCCATCGCATCCACCGTCATGGTAATCCAATCAACATTCACACGTCACAAAATTACTGTCACCAAGTCTACACTTTCTCAGTGGAAAGTATTCAAACATATTGAAAACGACGTTGACTAATGCGCGTATATACATTATTTACAAATATATGCTGACGCCTACTATTTACACAGACACTAGTGTGTCCTTCACCAACAGCCAGTTACATGGCTGTCACAATGCAGGTGTCACAGCCCAGTGTCGCGTCCAGGTGTGTTGGCATGTTTCTCAGGTGAAAATACTGATTGATTTTGAGAAATCTGGTTTTCGTCATAATATTACTGATCCGTGATTCAGAAAATGTCAAATCAGTAGACCAGTAGAGATGAAGCCTCGGCAAACGCTTGATCCCCATCATGATCAAAACTGACAGGTAAGCCCAAATTTCATCAGGTGTTGTTTCTGTCCGTAATGGATCTATGACTACGCCTTTCACAGCGATCTTTTGCCTGGCATAATTGTTAGTTTCATCTGCTACAATTTGAAAAAAATGTTGGGGCACAAACAAAACAAAGTAATCTAAGAGCTTGGCATTCAGTGGGAGAGTTTGTGCCGGCCCAGTCGGCAGCGTGAAGTCTTGCACTGAGCAAGGCACTTGTGCGCTGCGCCATGTCGTCTGCTATGAAGCCAACGAAATGTTATCCTCAGCATCACTTTCCGACTCACTACCTTCTCCTATTTCATCTCTTTCTTCTACATCTACTTCAACATCGGATTCAACATTTTATTCTCTTTCGAACTGTTCCACTTGAGCCAAAATAGCTTCAATTTCCACATCAGTATATTCCTCCCAAATTGTATGCTCAATCTTTGCTGCCATTTTTAGCTACAAGAAAGCGTGGGAAAGACAAAGCCAGTCACTGGCCAATTTCTTGTGAAAGGGAGGCTGTGTAGCACTGAATTTGGTGCCCATTCCTTTCTTAGTTTATGCTGACCTCAGTGGAATGTTCATTCATGGTGTGCGTGTACTAGGTAGAGCTTAGTGCGTGATGGAAAATCCCCACTAGGCTGAAATGACGTCCGGCGGGCTGCGGCGGGTATAAATATATGCGGGCGAGCGGGCAGCGGCGGGGTACGGCGGGTAAAAATGGGAAAGGGTTAAGTCCTTCA
>CM054143.1:70456490-70466490 GCA_028751875.1 Rapana venosa
TAGACATGTTTACACTTGCTGGACACATTCACACCCCAGCAAACATGTTTACATTTGTTCACACCCTGCACACTGTTGACAGTCAACATCCCCACATACTGTTGACACCCCAGCACACAGGGAGGTGTTGACAGGTGAAGGAGAAGGCTGACTCACTGTTTACGCCGCCTCCTCCTCGTGTTGACTGTACCACTCCTGCTCCACTGTCTTCCCCACATGGTTGCTGCACACACACACACACACAGAAAGAACAATGCACTGTAGATGAATAAAGTACATGAATTAAACAAACAACAAAAACCAGTACACAGAGAAAGAAAAATGCGCTGTAGATGAATAAAGTACATGAATTAAACAAACAACAAAAACCAGTACACAGAGAAAGAAAAATGCGCTGTAGATGAATAAAGTACATGAATTAAACAAACAACAAAAACCAGTACACAGAGAAAGAAAAATGCGCTGTAGATGAATAAAGTACATGAATTAAACAAACAACAAAAACCAGTACACAGAGAAAGAAAAATGCACTGTAGATGAATAAAGTACATGAATTAAACAAACAACAAAAACCAGTACACAGAGAAAGAAAAATGCGCTGTAGATGAATAAAGTACATGAATTAAACAAACAACAAAAACCAGTACACAGAGAAAGAAAAATGCGCTGTAGATGAATAAAGTACATGAATTAAACAAACAACAAAAACCAGTACACAGAGAAAGAAAAATGCACTGTAGACGAATAAAGTACATGAATTAAACAAACAACAACAATCAAGTCTTCAGTCTGATCTGCTGTGGCTGTGTCCTGTTCTACAGCTGTTTGTGACCATCGTCTGTCAGCTGTCCTCTCCCTACAGCTCTCGCCTGTCTTGCCACTATAACTGTCATCTGCCCTGTCCTTTTGTCCTGTCACTATAGCTGTCATCTTATCTGTCTCATAACGACTCCACTCCCCTCCAAAAGTCTTTCAAATGAGACTATAAAGCAAGGTCCCATGAGCAAACATACGCAGAACATCTTGTGCACATGTTATAACCCGTTTTGCTTTCCCAAAGAGTAGGCCACTGTGTGCTGGTGGGAACCAATGACAAAACCGCATACACATGGGGATTGGATGGTAAAAAAATATATAAAAAGGACATAAGTGCTTATTCCATTGCCCTCTAAAGAAAAGAATAACTTGTTTTTAAAAATCTATCCTGACCCCATAACTCGCTATAATTGTCTGTCCTGTCACTACAACTGCCATGTCCCTGTGTGTCATATGTCCTGTCACTACAACTGCCATGTCCCTATGTGTCATATGTCCTGTCACTACAACTGCCATGTCCCTGTGTGTCATATGTCCTGTCACTACAACTGCCATGTCCCTGTGTGTCATATGTCCTGTCACTACAACTGCCATGTCCCTATGTGTCATATGTCCTGTCGCTACAACTGCCATGTCCCTGTGTGTCATATGTCCTGTCACTACAACTGCCATGTCCCTATGTGTCATATGTCCTGTCACTACAACTGCCATATCCCTATGTGTCATATGTCCTGTCACTACAACTGTCATGTCCCTATGTCATGTCCTGTCACTACAACTGCCATGTCCCTATGTGTCATATGTCCTGTCACTACAACTGCCATGTCCCTATGTGTCATATGACATGTCCTGTCACTACAACTATCATGTCCCTATGTCATATGTCCTGTCACTACAACTGCCATGTCCCTATGTGTCATATGTCCTGTCACTACAACTGCCATGTCCCTATGTGTCATATGTCCTGTCACTACAACTGCCATGTCCCTGTGTGTCATATGTCCTGTCACTATAACTGCCATGTCCCTGTGTGTCATATGTCCTGTCACTATAACTGCCATGTCCCTGTGTGTCATATGTCCTGTCACTATAACTGCCATGTCCCTGTGTGTCATATGTCCTGTCACTATAACTGCCATGTCCCTGTGTGTCATATGTCCTGTCACTATAACTGCCATGTCCCTGTGTGTCATATGTCCTGTCACTACAAATGTCATGTCCCTATGTGTCATATGTCCTGTCACTACAACTGCCATGTCCCTATGTGTCATATGTCCTGTCACTACAACTGTCATGTCCCTATGTCATATGTCCTGTCACTACAACTGCCATGTCCCTGTGTGTCATATGTCCTGTCACTATAACTGCCATGTCCCTGTGTGTCATATGTCCTGTCACTACAACTGTCATGTCCCTATGTGTCATATGTCCTGTCACTATAACTGTCATATGTCCTGTCACTACAACTGTCATATCCCTGCACCTTTATGTCCTGTCACTGCAACTCACTAGAATCATCTCTCTTATCACTATAACTGTCATCATATTAATAATAAAAATGTATGGAATTTATATAGCGCTGAATCTTGTAAAGCAACAAATCAAAGCGCTCAGATGACCTTTTTAAAATTTATATCGAGGATAATGGAATAAGCACTCATGTGCTTTTTTACATCCAGTCCCCGTGTGTATGCGGTTTTGTAAATTTTGTCATCTGTTCCCACCGGCACACAATGGCCTCAGTTCGTTTTTTTTGTCAAACTGGGAAGAAAGGGCGAGGCTGGGAATCGAACCCAGAACCTCACGGTTTACTTGTTGGCAGGCGAACGTCTTAACCATCCTGCCACCTTCCTCTGTAACTGCCAGCTGTACATACAACTACCATCTGTCCCTAAAACTGTCATGTGTTCCAATAACATTCTCATCACTACACCTGTCGCTGTAAAATGTTTCTGTGCATCCTGCCGACACCTTTCTGATTTGCATAAAATGGCAGCAGAACCGCTGTCAATGGAAAATGGTGGATGGAGACATGCAGAAATTCACGTCCCCTGCTTCTTGCCACAAACTTCATACATGTGCAAGTTAGTCCTGCTACCTGTTCATAGATTTAGCAACGTCATCTACAGATGTAGCATCTGTACAAGGCTGTGGAAAAACCAAACTGCAGTGACTGCATTTCTAGAAGTGTCCCATTCTTTCTGCAGTGCAGAGTGTCTACAATGAGCAGGGAACCTGCCCCGGGGCGAGTGCTGGGCACCAGGTGCATGCAGAGAGAGGCGTTTTTTAAAGTATTCTTTTATTTCTAGGATAATGGAATAAGCACTCATGTGCGTTTTTCATCCAGTCCCCGTGTGTATGCAGTTTTGTAAATTTTGTCATCCATTCCCACTGGCACACAATGGCCTACTCTTCCAAAAAGCGGATTGGGATTTAATGTGTGCGCAAGATGTTCTGCGTGCGTTCGTACATGGGACCCTGGTGTCGATCTCCATGTGTACTAACAGCAAAAGCAGAGAGAGCAACAGCAAGCTGAATCCACAGCCGTTGCACACATGTTAAATCCTGTTTCGCTTTTCATAAGAGTAGGCCATTGTGTGCTGGTGGGAACAGATGACAGAATTTACAAAAACGCATACACACGGGGACTAGATGTAAAAAAGCACATAAGTGCTTATTCCATTATCCTCGAAATAAAAGAATAAAATTTAAAAAATTAAAAATTTAATAGCAGGGGGGATTTTTTTTGCCCTGGAGAGAAAATCAGTACCGACTCCTCTCCCCAAAACCTTCAGCTGAAACTAGAAATCGATGTTCTGTATGTACAGAAGAGACCACAAACTGACCGATACTGCATGCTGTTAAAACCTGTTCCGCCTTTCAGTGACACCCGTCTCCTCTCCCGCACTGCTTTGCCTTCCCTGTCCTGAAGAGGGCAGGCACCCATTTACAGCTGGGTGAGTCTGCACTGACGTTAACTGCAGGGGGGGAAATGTTCCCTTGAACAGGATTTGAACCCGGGTCATCAGATTGTGAGTTCTCTGTGCTACATCCATAAAATATCTTTTTTCCCTCACCTCAAATCTCCTTGGATCTGCAAAAACAACTCCTCTGCCTAACACCCACAGCCTGTCTGAACTTCCATCCATATTTTCTGCCTTCTTCTCAGACAAAGTTCGAAACATACGCTCCAGACTGGATCAGACTCAATTCCAGCCTGCGCCTCCTGATCCCCAGTTCACTGGCACTCCTCTCTTTTCCTTCCATCCCACAAGTGAAAAAGAAATCACGACAATTCTGAAGGAAATGACTATAAAATCATGCGACCTTGATCCCATACCTGCTCCTGTTTTCTCACAATGCCTTCCACAACTTGTACCTATTATCACTAAAATAGTAAACTCATCTCTTGTGTCAGGAAATTTTCCATCAGCTCTTAAAACAGCAATAGTCACACCTCTACTGAAAAAGCACGACCTCGATCCCAACATTCTGAAGAATTATAGGCCTGTCTCAAACTTACCCTTTGTCTCTAAAGTACTAGAAAAAGTCGTTCTCAAACAGCTCAACAGTCACCTTCATTCCAATGATCTCCTTCCCACTTTTCAATCTGCCTATCGCCCCAACCACAGCACCGAAACCACCATAGTCCACACTTTAGATACACTACTACTTGCTTCTGATGCAGGAAAAATCTTCCTCCTCACTCTTCTTGACTTATCTGCAGCCTTTGATACCATAGATCACTCAATTCTTCTTTCTCGCCTCCAAAATACGTTTGGTATTAACGGCACAGCCCTAACCTGGTTTACTTCATACCTCACAGACAGGTTCCAGAAAGTTATTGTAAACAAAATTCAATCAAAACCTGTCAAAATGGAATGTGGAGTCCCGCAGGGATCAGTCCTGGGCCCTGTTCTCTTTACTCTCTACACTGCTCCACTCTCACATATAATAAACAACCACCATATTGATCATCATTTCTATGTCGATGATACTCAGCTTCAGTGCAGTGATACTGTTGAAAACTTGCCTTCCCTCCTGACAAATATGTCCTACTGCCTTCAAGACATTCAAAACTGGATGACTCAGAACAAGTTATAACTTAATGCCGATAAAACCGAAGCCATGCTCATAGGGACCCAACATAAACTTTCCTCTATCGCAAAAACTTCAATAGAATTCGGCAATACGTCAGTTCCTTTGTCCAACTCTGTGAAGTATTTAGGAGTAGTTCTTGACAACACACTATGAAAAAATTCATCACTCAGACCTGCCAGTCTTGCTACTATCAATTACGGCGCATAAGCACAATTCGCAAGTATCTGTCCACTGATGCAACTTCCAAGCTTGTCACATCTCTCATTCTTTCACGTTTAGACTACTGTAATTCTCTTTTGGCTGGCCTACCAGCATCATCTATCCACTCTCTTCAACGCATACAAAACTCTGCAGCTCGACTGGTCCTAAGAAAGAAAAAATCTGAACACATCACTCCTCTTCTGCGATCTCTTCACTGGCTGCCTGTCTCACAAAGACTGGAGTATAAAATCAATACCCTCTGTTTCAAATGTCTCCATAAATCTGCACCCCCTTATCTCTGTAACGTTCAGCCGCAGATACTTTGTGCTTTCGAACACCCAGATTCAAACAAACCACTGTTGGCCGTCGCTCCTTCTCTCTTTCTGGTCCATCCACCTGGAACGACCTCCCTCTTTCACTTCGCCAAAAGCCTACACTTGATACCTTCAAATCCAGCCTCAAAACACACTTATTTCCTACCTGAGACTTTCCCCCCAAATATCTGTCCCTAATTTTCAACAGCATTTTTCACCTTCTAAGTGTTGTTCCGTGTGTGTGTGTGCGTGTGCATGTGTGTGCGTGCATGCGTGCATATGTGCGCGCGCATAGTTTTGAAATCTGTTGTTCATTATGTTTAAGGAGAGTTGCATGCCTGTAAATGATTGAGTGCAAGCGCTTTGATTTGTTTGTTTTTTTACAAGATTGAGCGCTATATAAATTCCATATATTATTATTATTATTATAGTACAATGTTCTAACCACCAGGTTATCCCGTCCCCCCAGTATATTCTAGGCTATCCCATCCCCCCGATATATATATATATATTTTTTTTAAGTACAATTTTTTTTTTTCAAATATACAAAATGTAAAAATCAGGAAAAAAATCTACACACTCAAGGACACAGACCATCAAAAACAACAAACAACAAGCAGACCAAAACCAAAACGCACAAAAAAACGTATATCCGAAAAACTCATTATCTAGAGCAAAAACAAGACCAGTATCATCATTACCAACATCCCCTTTCTGAATCATACGTAATTGTGTGTAGAAACGTGGTCACTGAGGCAAATACAGAAACAAAGTTTACCAAACATACAAGCATATTATTCTAATAACAATAATAATCTTTACATAAAAAATGTTATATTACATACACATACGTATGCACACACATATGTATGCACATATGTATGCACATACATACATACATGCATACATACATACACTGATAAACATACATGTCTGCATTGATGCAGACTCAATCAGAGCAAGAGACTCTTCGATGTGCAGCATGGAAAAAAGAACAAACAGCAAAAATCCAGATAAAATAGATATGCCTTGGGTGTGTACAGATTAAGGACGTACTCCACAAGCCACATATAATAACAAGTGATATCAGAACCTGTATTAAGTAGTTAGTACAGTTATTCCTTGTTTACAACACTTTTTTGTCTGTGGAGACTGCGTGTCTGTTTTATCTACTTTTACCTGCTTTTCACTTCCCTCTAGGGTTCTTTTCATGCTTCAATTAAGCCCATATATGGGAGCCATCTTCTCTGGAAAATAATGCAAGTCATAGTCAAATAAGCTGCATGCATATCAATTTTAAACTTTGTGTTTAGTTCTCTTAAAAATATGTGAATGTTTGGAACGGTTTTATTGATTCTACTTTTATATATAAAAATCTTGCCAAACAGAATAATGAAATCTAGTACTTGATCACATTTAATATTTTCAGCCACACCAAATAAAATCAGCTCATTGTCAAATGATAGATTACAACAGTTAATACATTTTGTTTTTAGTACATTTTCTAGTTCCCTCCAGAAGGAGAGAGAAAAGCGACAGTTATAGAAATAGTGCTCTACTGCATCTTTTTCCACACTACAAAAATTTCATCTGTCATTGTCCACAACCCCCCATCGTCTTCAAAATCACATTGGTCACAAGAATTCTATAACACAGTTTTGTTTGAAACCACTTAAGTTTTGCTTCTTTTATCTTTTTAATTTTCTTCAGCACTGCTGTCCAGTCAACTGGAATTTTCAGTTTGTCTTCCCATTTTACGAAAGGTTTTATGTCTAATATTTCTATTTCTTCAAGTAAAGCATTGCCATATTGTCAAGATCCTTTCTGCGCTTTCAATATTAACTGCATTGCTTTCAAAAGTTAATTTTTTGCATTGTCTTTAACTTCAATGTTTTTCTGTCTTTTGTACTCGATTATTGATTGCAAACACCTCATGTAACCAAGGAAATTTACTTTCGAGTTAATTTTTGGGTAAATGTCTGATAATCTATAAAGTTACCATTTATGTCCACCAGATCTTTTACAAAACAATATTACTGTTTACCCAAGTCTTGTAGTGAAATGGTTTATTATCAATTTTGAATGTTTCATTGTAAAATATTGGCTCAGAAAGAAACTCGCGTCCCTCTTTTACTTCCACTTGTCTGCAAAAGCGTGTATAGGCCGAGAAGACGTCTCTCCAGAACTGATTTAATCTACTGTTTTCAAAACGTTTGGCCCCATACATGTGGATTAAGTTTTGAAAGTATAAGTGACTTTAGTACAGCTATTCTTCCTAAAGGTGTTTACAACTGTTCTTTGCAACCATATTTTGAATAGGGTTTTTATTTCGAGGAACTTGTTGTCTGAGTTTATTTCTGTCATTTGTGAGAGATCATTTGTAAACCAAAGTCCTAATATTTTAAATTTTGGGGGGGTCCATTCCATCTCTTTATCTGTTAAAAATCTGTTTAAACAGTTCTTTTTGTTTCCTAGCCATACATTCAAGGTTTTTTTGTAGTTCAACTTCAGACCTGAAATCATTTCAAAACTTCAAACAGCTTTTCATATGATTTTCTATCCCCTTCTAATATAAATGTCATGTCATCGGCATACTGATTAATCTTGAATTCTGTATCTGCTATCTTTATGCCCTTAATATCAACTTCTTCTCTTATTTTACATGCAAGTACCTCTGCACAGAGAACAAATAAATATGGCGAGATAGGGTCTCCTTGACGACAACCTCTTTCACCAGTAAAGCTAGTTGACGATTTTCCATTGACTATCACATGCGTTTTTATGTCTGTGTAAAATGTGCAAACCCATTTTAATACATCCTCTCCAAATCCAAACATTTTAAAAACTTTCATCATGAATGACCAACTGACAGAGTCAAATGCTTTTTTTCAAAATCTATAGAAACGAGTAGACCAGATAATTTTTTTCTTCCAGGTAATGTATAATGTCATAAATTATTCTTTTCTTCTTCTTCCTTTTTTGTCATGTTTCTCCCAGGGGAGGTTTGACATTGATGAGCCTTCTCCATCTCTCTGTTTCTCTCTCTCTTATGCTATTACCAATATACCTACCAGGTACAATTCCCATTTGATCTTGATTATTAATTTGGATAACACAGATTTAATATGATTTGCAATGCAGGCTGACCCAATTTTATAAACTACATTTAATAGAGTTCTTGGTCACCATTTTTTAAGAAATTTTTCTTGGTTTATTCCTTTTTGAAAACTGATCAAAATTCCTTCCTTTTGGGCCCCAGTATATTCTAGCTATCTCCCCCCCCCCCCCCCTCCACCCCTAATATATTCTAGCTAACCTGCCCCCCCCCCCTCCACCCCTAATATATTCTAGCTAACCTGCCCCCCCCCCCCCCCCCCCCCCACCCCTAATATATTCTAGCTAACCTGCCCCCCCCCCCCCCCTCCACCCCTAAATATTCTAGCAACCTGCCCCCCCACCCCTAATATATTCTAGGCTACAGTCCCCCCAGTAATTCTCAGCTACCTATACCCCCAGTATATTCACCGACACCTATTTACAGTGACTCCAGTAATC
Source organism: Rapana venosa (assembly GCA_028751875.1). NCBI lineage: Eukaryota > Metazoa > Mollusca > Gastropoda > Neogastropoda > Muricidae > Rapana > Rapana venosa. Next base: position 70,465,478 of record CM054143.1, read on the forward strand.
CATTAGCTGATGCCTATTCACAGTTCTTGAATACTCAGACAGCAACTCACTGTTGTCTGTCACATGAGTGAAAATGCCGTTAAGGGCAAGACAAGCCAGGCACAGCGCTCTGACCTCACATGGGGGGAGAACTGTACACTGAAAGTCGTCCAGAAAAAAAGGCAGAGGATGGACCAAGACTGGCAGAAAACAACAGAACGAAGTGACAAGGAGCAAAGAGAGGACAGAAAAGAGGGAATTCCTAGGTAAATTTCCAGTCAGGTGGGGATGCTATTTATACCAACAGACCCCCGGCATCCCATAGGGGAGCTGTTGACAGTGACTCACCAGTAATCCCCACTCGCTGATGCCCCAGCCTTTCACCCATTGACCACTGTACTGACAGAAGCGTTCGTAGATCTGGCATCCCAGTCCACCCCCATGTAGAAAATGGGACAGTCCACAACGGGCACTCCATGTGGTAGACTTTGCCGCCCTGCACACACACACACACACACACAGGGCATCATCAGACTTTGGTCACTCTCTCTCTATCTCCTCACTCTCTCTCTCGCCTCTCTCTCTCTCCCTCTCTTCACTCTCGACTTCGATCTCTCCTCTCACACACACACTATCATGATCACATGACACACTGGTAACACTGAATACAAATGTCTACATCTGCTGACCACAAGAGCAAAACAGCAAATCCGAGTTGGGGTTGGGGGTGGGGTGCAGTCTAGTGGTTTGAGCATTGAACTTGTGACCTGACGACCTGGCTCTGAAAACTGAAGTCCTGTATGCAAACGAATGCTGAACATCTTGTGCGCGTTAAAACTCGTTCTGCCTTTCTGAAGAGTAGGCCATTGTGGGCCAATAGGAACGGACGACAAAACTTGAAACACCCCTGCACACTGGTGTCATGATAGACATCACCCCAAAGTCAGAATGTGGCTACCTAAATGCTGGGCAAAAACAAATCACACACATACATATATACTATATAATTATACCAAATATCTCCACTGGTGAAC
>CM054143.1:70471490-70474634 GCA_028751875.1 Rapana venosa
CAGCCTGCAACAACACACACACACTGGTGACAGTTACAGCACTGTGTTGTTGGTGTATCACTGTGTTGTGACATACAAAACAGCCTAAAACCACACACTGACAGTTACAGCATTGTGTGTGATGTTGTTGTGTCAATGTGTTGTGACATACAAAACAGCCTAAAACCACACATACACTGACAGTTACAGCACTGTGTGTGTTGGTGTATCAATGTGCTGTGACATACAAAATGGCCTGGAACCATACATTGACAGTTACAGCACTGCGCTCAGACATACAGCCTGAAAAACCACACACACACATTGACAGTTACAGCACTGTGTGTGCTGTTGTATCACTGTGTTGTGACATACAAAACAGCCTGAAACACTGACAGTTATATATTACTGTGTTGTTATATCACTCTTCTTGATTCATACATCCCAACTAAATCTCTCTCCTCTCTCTCTCAATCCTGCTGACTGGGTCTTGGTCACAAACTACAAACAATGGACTAAGACCCACACTCCACACACATGAACCCAAACAGGGTTTCCCTGGACTTAACTTCAGTGCCAACACCCCTCCCCTTAAAGTCCTTCAGATGAGAATACAGAGCCAGCCCCCCCCCCCCCCCCCCCATGTGTGAGCACACGCAAAACATCTTGCACATATGTTAAAACCTGTTCCGCTTTTCAGAAGAGTAGGCCATTGTGTGTACGGAATGGATGACAAAATTGACAAAACCACATGCACATGGGGATTGGATGCAAAAAAGCACATGAGTGCTTATTCCATTATTCTCAAATAAAAGAATAAAAACGAAAGCATTATTAAATCAATCAATCACAATCTTCAATCACAATGACAATCTTCAGACAGGACCAACAAAAAACAATCCCAAAACAACAGTTAATCATGAATCATAGTGACAATCCTCATACAAAACAGATTTATACAACACAATCACTAATTCACTGACAATCCTTCCAATAAACAGACACCCAAAGACCCGGGTTTAAAAACCATTCAAGGGATTTTTTCCCCCTGGAGTTCACTTTAGTGCCAATCCACTCCCCACTAAAGTCCTTTAGAGGGGATCATAAACTGAAGCACCATATGTGAACACATAGAGAACATCTTGTGCACACATTAAAACCTGTTCCATTTTTTGAAAGAGTAGTCCATTGTGTGCCAGTGGTAAATGACAAAATGTACAAAACCGCATGCACACAGGTCTTCTTCTTCTTCATGTGCCAGGTCTGTTGCAGACATCGGCGATCATGGCCTTCCATTCCTCTCTGTTGTCAGTTCTCCTGATGAGTTCATTGTTGGGGGATTCTTTCCTCGTTGCGTAGCTATTCAGACTGTGTGTATTTTGTGCGTTGTCTTCCTCTGTCTTTGGTACCACAAATCTTTCCACACAATATTTGCTTTTCTATTCCATCAGCTCTGTTTATGTGCCCCAAAAATTGTAGTTGTCTTTTTCTGATAGTTTTGAGTAGGGATCTTTTGTACCCAGCCATTTCCATTACTTCTTCGTTTGACTTCTTTTCAGTCCATGATATTCTCATAATTCTTCTGATATACCACATTTCTGCTGCTTCTAGTCTTCTTTCGAGGTCTTTTGTCAGCGTCCAGCATTCACATCCGTACAGAAGGATGGACCATATGTAGGCTTTCAGAGTGTTGATTTTGGTGCTGAGTCTTATATTTCTGTTGGTAAACTGGATGCAAAAAAAGCACACGAGTGCTTATTCCATTATCCTCAAAATAAAGAATTTTTTTAAAAAAGAATAAAGACAGTTCATGATCTGTCAATCAAGAAGGAAGGTGGCAGGACGGTTAAGAAGTTCACCTGTCCAACCAGTAAACCATGAGGTTCTGGGTTCAATTCCCAGCCTCACCCTTTCTTCCCAGTTTGACAAAAAAATTGGACTCAATATCAAAGTCCTTCAGATAAGACTATAAACTGAGGCCCCAGATGAGAATGCACACATAACATCTTACACACACATTAAAAACCTGTACCCCCTTTCAGAAGAGTAGGCCATTTCATGCCAGTAGGAATGGATGACAAAATTCTGAAAAAAAACCCCAACAACCCTGCACGCACACAGGTGTCATCCATCCCCCAAGTTGGAATGCAGAAGCCTAAAGAGGGGAAGGGGGGGGGGGGGGGGGGGGGGGGGGGGAGACTGGTCATATACACACGGCAAAACTCTCCACCATTGGTGAACCTAAGATCTCCAGGGAAAAAACCCACATAACAAATGATCTGTAAATCAAGTCAATCGAGACTGACAATCATTCAGACAGAACAGATCCCTGAAAACAAAACAATCGCTCAGTCCATCCATCCATCCATCCATCCATCCACCCATGAGCAGAAGCCTCTGGCTGACCTGGACAGGTTGCTGGGCATGGAGATGGCCCCCACACACACGGCCGACCCGTCCTCCAGACTGATGTACTGCAGACCGTAGCGGTGAAGGAAGGTCCAGTCTCTGATGTTGCCTGTAACAATAACACACAGTATAACATTGTACCATATCATTATATAACACAGACCATAGCGGTGAAGGAAGGTCCAGTCCCTGATGTTGCTTGTAATAACAACACACAGTATAACACTGTACCATATCATTATATAACACAGACCATAGCGGTGAAGAGTTGTCTGATGTTGCCTGTAATAACACACAGTATAACATTGTACCATATCATTATATAACACAGACCATAGCGGTGAAGAAATGTCTGATGTTGCCTGTAATAACACACAGTATAACATTGTACCATATCATTATATAACACAGACCATAGCGGTGAAGAAATGTCTGATGTTGCCTGTAACAATAACACACAGTATAACACTGTACCATATCATTATATAACACAGACCATAGCGGTGAAGAAATGTCTGATGTTGCCTGTAACAATAACACACAGTATAACACTGTACCATATCATTATATAACACAGACCGTAGCGGTGAAGAAATGTCTGATGTTGCTTGTAATAACAACACACAGTATAACACTGTACCATATCATTATAAAAAAGACCCTAGCGGGGAAGAGTTTTCTGATGTTGCCTGTAATAAACACAGTATAACATTGTACCCTATCATTATATAAAACAGACCATGCGGTGAAGAAATG
>CM054143.1:70475134-70502779 GCA_028751875.1 Rapana venosa
GGGAATTTGAAATTTTAAACGAGACTTATTTGGGGAGTCGAAGTTTGTGTAAAATTTCCCATGATGTAGTTTACCAAACGGAGGGATGGGTTTGCCCTCCCTGTTTTTTATACCCACCCACATAAAACTTATTGTCAGGATTATATGTATATTACAATTCAGGATATATATAGGTCTATCTTAAGTTATATCACTGGTTGTTTAGTTTTTAATTGGAAATCTATATTACTGTTTATTCATGAACAAACATAACAATTTATCATGGTGGATTACAATTGTTTAGATCATCTATATAATAATATAGATGATCTAATCTGTGAAATATGGCTACTACGACGCATGGGCATCTCACCTATCCCTCCGTTCCGGTAAACTACATCATGGAATTCTACACAAACTTCGACCTCCCAAGGTAAGTCTCGTTTAAGTTTCAAATTACAAAACAGTAAGTCAATAAGATCAGTACTGTCCCCTCAAAAAAAAATCTGAAAATTGCCAATGCAGAATTCCGTTTAAAAACGGAAGGAAAATCACGGATGAAATCTAAACTAGCAAGAGGAAAAAGAAAGAAACCCATGGCTACAGCTGCTTACCATTTCTCTCTTCTGTGTGATCAGAAGGCCCATGACTTTGGAGGAGAAGGAAGCAGCCAGGAGAGGGTTGAGGGGCCTCTGACTCCAGAAAGGAATATTACAGTTGTCCACTATTGGCTGTCATGGCAAGTCTGTCACTGATGGCAGTGAGATACATCTGATGTCAACATCCACAGCTGTGTTTGGGTGCCTGGAAAGAACAGACAGCACAACATGGAACAAAAACTACCACACTATCAATCCATCTCTGTCTCTCTCATTCCATGCTATCTACCAAAACAAAGGGGTGTCTCTCATTTCCACAACTGCAATTGTCATCAGCTGTGTACAATCCACTTGGTTGATAAATAGGAATGTCAGAAGGGGAGGGGAGGGGGGAGCAAACTTGGAAGAGAACAAGAAAGCAGAGACATAGTTCTAACTTTCTACCTTCACTACAGACTAACTGACTAACTAACCGACCCTGTCTACCGCTGTCTGCTGACCCGTCTTCTCTGTCTGTCACTCCCTCATTCTCCTGAAGGCTGCCTTCACACTGCCAATCACCGCTACTGCACAGACAGGTCATGGACACAGAGCCTGCGGATTTAAAGCATCAACGCCTTTTCTAATTCATACGTGCGGATTTAAAGCATCAACGCCTTTTCTAATTCATACGTGCGGATTTAAAGCATCAACGCCTTTTCTAATTCATACGTGCGGATTTAAAGCATCAACGCCTTTTCTAATTCATACGTGCGGATTTAAAGCATCAACGCCTTTTCTAGTTAATACATATGGATTTAAAGCATCAACGCCTTTTCTAGTTAATACATATGGATTTAAAGCATCAACGCCTTTTCTAGTTAATACATATGGATTTAAAGCATCAAACGCCTTTTCTAGTTAATACATATGGATTTAAAGCATAAACGCCTTTTCTAGTTAATACATGCAGGTATGTATGCTTTTTGTTTCATGCTTGCTCTACAGTTGTGAGTCGCACTATGAACGTGGCCTCACTCTCTCTCTCTCTCTCACACACACATCAAAATTCACTTGGAATGCTCTGAATATTGGATACATTTTAACAAAAGCAAGGAAATGCATTAATTTTCTTAAAATAGTTAGCAGACAGTCCTGGGGACAAGATAACTATGCCGCACAATGTTGTCAGACAGCTGACCATTGAAGAAGACAGGAGAGATGGTGACGTGTATGGATCTCTAATATTGTTCACAGCAAGTGTTTCTTTCTCAGTGTCGGGTGTGACGGGAGTGAAGTGCCCACTGATTATAGAATTGAAATAAGATGACCAGAATGTAACAAGTCAACCATCTCTGCATTTTGCTGTAAACGGATGGAAAAACTACTAATCTGCTTCTGAAACGGCCCCTCATCCATTTAAAAAATTTGTTTTTTTCCCAAAATTAGTGACGGGAATTGTGTAGATAAGTTTGATGACAAAAAAGCTAAAGACAGCTCATGTCACTTCAAGGACTACACAACTACATGGAGGTATGTCTTCCTTGTCAGTGCAGGCGGTTTTTCTTTTCACGGTTTCTCACTTTTCTTTTTTTTACCACAATTTTCTTTTTAGAAGAAGATTCACTTTTTGAAACAAGAAACAGATATAGCATTGAAATTATGAATGTTTTTTCTTTGTGATAAGATCTTAAGTTCTAAAGATTTATTTGTGTTTACATGAATAACTTCTGAAGTTATAGCAATTTGAAATTCTGCATCCAGCCACACTTGTGACAAAAATCCAAGAACAAAAAAAAGAAAACTTCACAGAAAATCAGCAAACTGTTCAGTGTAAAAACAAATCTGCAAAAATAAAGAAATAATCTGTAAAAACTTATGTAACAACAACAAAATTAAAATATGTATACAGTATCTTTCAAGTTGTATTCTTTCCAAATGAGCTGTTTGCATGTTGGCCATTCAGAATTGGTTTCCACAGCAATGGAGGGTCATCATGCATAATTCATTTTATAATCTAGTTACAACTGATTTTTCTGATTCCCAAGTGCTATGTGACATAATTATAAATCTGAAACAACAAACCCCTTCAAAACAATTCACGATATATATTTCATCAGTTAACACCCCCATGACTTGCCTGAAGTACCGGGCATGTTTCTGTATCCATACATGTGTTCTGCAGTGAATGTGTGCAGTCGTCTCTTCAAATGCAGAGTTAATTTGGCAACTGTTTCACTGACCACCATTTTGTAAACACTGAACAAATGCGCACAGAAAAACAACGGCCATTCACAGCACAGCTGTGCCAAGTCTCTCACCTCCAAGAATGACAGCAGCCACACACACACACACACACACACACACACACACACACACACACACACACACACAAAGGGTGGGTGTGAGAGTGTTCACCCATGTCAGTGCATGTTGCATGTGTCAGGGGCTGTGTTTTCACTCGTGTTTGGTTTTTACTGTCAGCTGGCCAATCTTTCAGCCTGAAGAAAGTTTTAAATCAACCAAAACTTTGCTCTGCCAAACACTTGGGTGTTGTGTTTTTACTTGTCTGCTTTTATATTTTTAAAAATGTATTTATGATGTAGCAAAACTCATACTAGTCATAGTTTTTAACATAAACCATAGTGCCATTCTTTCAAGCAATTTTCCACAAAAATTGTGGCAAAAGTGTAGGGGTATGCAACCCTGACCTATTCCTGTTCACACCTCACACTGCACACTGGTGTCAGGCCAATGACTGTACAGTGGCTGGCTCTAGGTCTACCAGTTCATGCCTCCTGTATAAAAACATATAGCGCATGTGGAATTTTACCATTAGAAAATCACCACAGGATTGCTTGTTGTAAATTTGTCCTAAGAAGTACGACTGTTAAAAATGATTTGCAGCCGGCAATAAATCTTATGTCTGATAGATAATTTTCTGAAGAGAGCAAAATGATATCCTCTAACACCACACTGGGTACATACACGCTCAAACTTGTATAAATGCAGGATTGAATCCATATATATACAATATGCTAAGAGATGAAGTATCCCCCCACTCCAACTTGGGAACTCAAAAGAGCACAGTTTGACAGCATTATATTGACTTAAAAGAATTGTACTATAAATTCTCTAAAGCAAAATCATTTGGAAGAACATATACTCACACATTAAAAGTTTACAGATGGATCAGTCCTTAAACAATAATGCTGGTGCTGCATACACTATACCAGATTGAAAATCCCAAATTGTTTCATCTGGGAGAATAGTTCAATTTTTACAGCAGAAATGTAGCTATGCTACTGGCATTTAATTTTTTAAAACCGACTTTCCAAAAGCTTTTTTTTCAAATACTTTTTTGTGTTGATTCAAAATCGTCATTCTAAGCCATCACTCTATGCAAACAAAAGTAGATCTGAACTAGTAATAGAGATTTGTCATTTCATTCATCTCCTCACCTTAAAAAAGGCACAGATATAACTTTTTTGTTGGATTCTATCTCACATGTGGTGTATATCCCAATGAAAATGTTTCAAGACCTTTAGCAAAAAAGGCCAAACAATTAACAGACGTGCCAAATATAAAATCCACTTGTCACTACACCAATCAATGTTTATCAAATCGTGCAAAAAGCACAGCAAAAGTTATTTCCAGTGTGAAAAAAAAAGAGACTCGGTTTGTCTAAATGTATGTGAAGAAGATGTAAAATTTGAACGTTTTGTAAAAATTATATGAAACCGATTTTATCATGTAAAACGAAGTTGTTTCACTGCTTGTAGATGGGACTTGAATTGTTTTAAGACAAAATATGTTGAACATGTTTCAGGCATAATCACCATATGGGCCATAGTAAACTGTGGATCCTTCTTGATATGCAGTATGCGGAAAAGTTACATACTGTTCCTACCTCGCATCGGTCATCAGCTGTCTTCAGTGATCTGTTACTGAAGAATAATTTTTCATAAATCAAATTGCATAGTCCAATTGGTTCATTGGTTATGATTATTATGGACTTTAAAGACATTAACCTTCTGCGTTTTAGATTTTTCTCGTTGGTTACGTTACAAGTAAGTTTTATGTTCATGTTCGTTAGACTTTCTGTTAGAAAATTGGGATTCTGATTATTCTGTACTCAAGAATTATTTGTATTTACATTTTCTTACAGTTCTGAGTAGATTTAATTAATACATTAATCCTTACCCCCCACCCCAGCATTCCTCCCTCCCCTCCACTTTCTTTATTTTTCTTAAGTGTCTAATATCACATTTTGTGAAGAGACGTAAAATGAAATCGGAACACACACATTCAAAATAACTTGGAATGCTCATATGGATACATTTTTAACAAAGCAAGGAAATTGCATTAATTTCTTTATTAAAATGGTTTAGCAGCAGACAGTCCTGGGACAAGATTAACTATGCCGCACAATGTTGTCAAGACAGCTGACCATTGAAGAAGACAGGAGAGATGGTGGCCGTGTTATGATTCACTACTATTGTTTCAAAGAACGCGTTTCTTCAGATGGTCTGTGTGACTGGAGTGAAGTGTCATGAGTTAAAGAATTGAAATAAGATGAGCCAGAAGTGTAAACAAGTCAACCATCTCTGCATTTTGCTGACATCGGATGGAAACAACTACTAATCTTCTACTGAATACTGGCCTCATCCATTTATAAAAAATTTGTTTTTTCTCCATAAATTATGAACAGGAATTGTGTAGATAAGATTGATGACAAAAGCTAAAGGGCAGGTCATGTCACTTCAAGGACTACACAAACATGGAGGTATGTCCCTTCCTTTCATGCAGGCTTGATGTTTTTCTTTTCACGGTTTCTCACTTTTCTTTTTCTTACCACAAATTTCCTTTTAGAAAAGATTCACTTAAAACAAGAAACAGATATAGCATTGAAAATTATGAATGATTTCTTTGTGATAAGATCTTAAGTTCTACACATTTATTTGTGTTTACATGAAATAACTTCTGAAAGATATAGCAATTTGAAATTCTGCATCCAGCCACACTTGTGGCAAAATCCAGGAACATAAAAAAAAGAAAACTTCACAGAAAATCAGCAAACTGTTCAGTGTAAAAACAAATCTGAATCTGCAAAAATAACGAAATAATCAGTAAAAACTTATGTAACAACAACAAAAATTAAAATATGTATACAGTATCTTTCAAGTTGGTATTCTTTCCAAATGAGACTGTTTGCAATGTTGGCCATTCAGATTGGTTTCCACAGCAATGAGGGTCATCATGCATAAATCATTTTATAATCTATTACAACTGATTTTTCTGATTCCCAAGTGCTATGTGACATAAATATAAATATGAAACAAACAAACCCCTGCAAACATTCACGATATATATTTCATCAGTAAACACCCACCCCCCATGAAATGCCAGAAGTACCGCATGTTTTCTGTATCCATACATGTTTTTCTGCAGTGAAATGAGTGCAGTCGTCTCTTCAAATAGCAGAGCTAATTTGGCAACTGTGTCACTGACCACCATTTGGTAAACACTGAACAAATGCGCACAGAAAAACACGGCCATTCACAGCACAGCTGTGCCAGTCTCTCACCTCCAAGAATACAGCACTCACACACACACACAACACACACACACACACACACCACCACACAAACACACACACACACAAAGGGTGGGTGTGAGAGTGTTCACCCATGTCAGTGCATGTTTTGCATGGTCAGGCTGTTTCACTCGTGTTTGGTTTTAACTGTCACTGCCAATCTTCAGCTGAAGAAAGTTTTAAATCAACCAAAACTTTGCTCTGCCAAACACTTGGGTGTTGTGTTTTTACTTGTCTCTTTTATATTTTAAAAATGTATTATGATGTAAGCAAACTCATAATAGTCATAGTTTTAACCATAAAACCATAGTGCCATTCTTTCAAGCATTTTTCTCACAGAAATTATGGAACAAGTGTAGGGGTATGCAACCTGACCTATTCCTGTTCACACCTCCACACTGCACACTGGTGGCAGGCCAATGACGTACAGTGGGAATGCAATCACTGATGGGCAATGCATACAAAGTTTTATTATTGTGTGTGTGTTTTGTTTTAATTTTATATTTTATATTCCTATTTTATTTATATTGAGGATAATGTGTGTGTGTGTGTGTGTGTGTGTGTGTGTGGTGTGTGTGTGTGTGTGTGTGTGTGTGTGTTCTGTGTGTGTGTGTGTGTGGTGTGGTGTGTGTGTGTGTGAGTGTGTGTGTGATAAAGCTACAAAGTCATTTTTAGTTTGATAAGAATGCAAAAACGGAGCAAAAAAGAACTACCTATACATGTGACACTGATTTATTCCATAAAATCGTTGTAACACCGTTTTGTTGTATGGATGTGAAATTATTGGATATGAAAAACTAACACTAACTGGTAATTTCAGTTAAGATCTCTAAAGTATATTTTTCGTTTACCTTCGCAGATATGGAGAAACGGGCAATATCCTTTGTCTATTTTGGTCTCTGTTGAATTGGTTTTCGTTTCTGGATCAGCTCTATCTGCTTGACATCCAGTCTGAAAGCTATCCTCAAAATGTCTATCACATGATGAAAGATTTACATGACATATCTTTGATAGATAGATAGATCTTTGGTTCAATCATCATGGCTAAATAAGATACAAAATATTTTAGTACAAAGTGGATTTGACTGTTTGTGGGAGAGAAAGTTTTGTTCAAGTATTCATTCTACAAGCTCACATATCAAAGCCTTCTTAATAGAAAATTTTGTTTATGAATGGAGAGCTGAGCTGTGGAATAACAGTAGATGCCTTTATTATAAAAACTATAAGATCAATTTTGGTATGAAAAAATATATCACTTGTCTAACCAGATGTACAATGTTTAGCTCTTATAGAAGTTTCATTGTAGCTGTCACAAAGCTCCTATTGAGGTTGGACGCTTCCCTCATAATATACCAAGGGGAAGAAAGAATATGTCAACATGCAATATGTCTGTTTTTAGGGGATAATTTCATTTATCATGGAATGTCGCCCACTTCAAACATTTACGACAAGATTTATTCCCCGACATTTTCTTCAATCCATGTCCAGTTATAATTTTTGTAGGCTAATGAAATGCAAATCTCAAAAAGTTCTCCTGTCGCTCTCAAAATTCGTAAGATTTGCAGGTATGTCTTGAAATTTCGATTGTCTTTCACAAGTATAGATTATGTTGGGTTTTTTTAAAGAAATGTGTATACTTGAAAAAATAGTATCGAGTTTTTAATACTGTTTGCTTATCATTTTCCGATGAACTCTTGCTTTTCAGTTCCCGTTAGTATTCATATTATTTGTGGGTGTATTGCTGTTAGGTTTATTCTCATGTTCAAATAGTTTGTAATCTCCATACCCCAAAAGGGGTGAAAGAATAAATCTTGATCTTGTGTTACTGTGTGTGTGAGTGTCACTGGGTAAGTGAGTGTGTGGCGTGCGCACGCATGTGCGTGTGTGTGTACACACTGAAAAAGTACAATGCCTGGAACTTAGAGAGATGAGTGCTGAGCACCATTGTCTAATTCAGGGCCAGACTTGTCAGCTCTTCACGATTCCTATTTGTTGCTTACGTCAGTCATCTAGTCCCTTCAAAATCTGAACTCTGCTTTCATCAGCTTGAAATCAGAACTGCGATAGTTTACACCAAACTCAGTAGTAAACAACTCTGCTCTTCTCAATGGCAGTCCATGACATTTTGTCTGCCAGGCCAAAGTGCCAACTGCACTGGCACAGAATAGCAGCAGAAGACTGAACTGATGTATGGAATCCTTGTTTTGAGAACACCCTTCTTATCTGCACTGTCCTGACGTGTGAATCAGTACTGGAAACCAGCACGCCTGACAGACCGACCTACTGCAGTTTTCCCTGGTGATTTTTTTTTACATGCTGAAAACAGAATGCAGCTAAGTTCTGGGGAAAAAAAAGAAATGGTTGGCAGCTATGTATCTAAATGCACCCTACAACACTAATATTCTCTGTTCCTCTCATTCTGAACTTTTCATTGCATAAACAAATAATGCAGTATGCAGATATTATCCCAATACACACTGATTATAAAAAAAGTGAATAGTTTATCAAAAGAAAAACACGACACAAAAATTAAAATACAAAACAATAAGATCAGTACTGTCCCCCCTCCCCCCCCAAAAAAAAAAAAAAAAATTTTTTTAATCTGAAAATTGCCAATACGGAATTCCATTTAAAATTAAAGGAAAACCATGGATGAAATCTAAACTAGCAAGAGGAAAAAGAAAGAAACCCATGGCTACAGCTGCTTACCATTTCTCTCTTCTGTGTGATCAGAAGGCCCATGACTTTGGAGGAGAAGGAAGCAGCCAGGAGAGGGTTGAGGGGCCTCTGACTCCAGAAAGGAATAGACAGTTGGTCCACTAGTTGGCTGTCACTGGCAAGTCTGTCACTGATGGCAGTGAGATACATCTGATGTCAACAGTCCACAGGCTGTGTTTGGGTGCCTGGAAAGAACAGACAGCACAACATGCAAGATTTTCTGGGAAACAGACAAATTAGAACTAGAATAGGGACTACATATTCATCTATAAAGTCTCTTGGAATGGGCATTCCACAGGGGTCAGTTACTGCTCCTTTATTATTCAACATCTTAATGCATGACTTGCCAAGCACATTATCTAAGCATGTCGAATTAGCTCAAGACCTGATGATATATGTATGTGGATGAAGTAGCAATGAAAAAGAATACAACCGACGAGATCCTTGAATTTACATCAAAAAGTTGCATCAAAATGAACTGAATAGCTATCAAACTATATGAATGAAAATAGTATAACTGCTAACAAGTGATAAAACACACATGATGCTTTTTAATAATGGATCAAATCCAACACTAAAGCCCAGTTTCGAATAGATAAGGAATTTTTATGAATACAAGCAACCAGTCACTTTCCCTTGGGAGTTTTTCTTACAACAAAACTGACATGGAACCACCACAATATGAGTACAATCTGATAAAGCAGGGACAATGTTAAACATTCTGAAAGTTATTGCAAACAGTGTCATGGGGTCAGTAGCTGACCTTACGGCACACCTTTCAACCACTTTAGTCCTTCAAAAGAGCCGTATGCCCAAGAAGTATGTTTTAATGCTACAGAATACTTTCAAGAAAACTTCAAGGTATAGACTGTAGACATACAAACTGGCTCTAGGTCTACATCATGCTCCTGTATAAAAACATATAGCCCCATGAGGATTTTAACCCATTAGAAAATCACCACAGGATTGCTTGTTGTAAATTTGTCCTAAGAAGTACGACTGTCAAAAAGATTTGCAGCCGGCAATAAATCTTATGTACTGATAGATATTTTTCTGAAGAGAGCAAAATGATATCCTCTAACACCACACTGGTACATACACTCACAAACTTGTAGAAATGCGATGAATCCGTATATACAAATTATTGCTAAAAGAGATGAAGTATACCCCACTCCAACGCGGGAACTCAAAAGAGCGCAGTTTGACATCAATTATATTGACTTCATAAAGAATTGTAATATAAATTCTTCTAAAGGAAAAATTCATTTGGAAGAACATTATTCAAACCATTTAAAAGTTTTTACAGATGGATCAGTCTTAAATAATAATGCTGGTGCTGCATACACTATACCAGATTTAAAATCCGAAAAACGTTTCATCTTAGGGAGAATATTTCAATGTTTACAGCAGAACTCGTAGCTATACTACGACATTTAATTTTTTTAATCGAATTTCCAAAAGCTCTTTTTCAAATGCTTTTTTGTTTTGATTCAAAATCAGTAATTCAAGCCATCAGCTCTATGCAAACAAAAGTTAGATCTGAACTTGTCATAGAGATTTGTCATTTCATTCATCTCCTCACCTTTAAAGGCACAGATATAACTTTTTGTTGGATTCTATCTCACTGTGGTGTATATCACAAGAAAAGGTTTCAAGACTTTTAGCTAAAAAAGGGCCAAACAATTAAACAGACTGGCCAAATTAAAAACTAAAACTCCCACTTGTCACTACACCAATCAATGTTATCTAATCGGCAAAAAACAACAGCAAAAGTTATTCCGTTTGAAAAAAATGAGACTTGGTTGTCTATATGTATGTGAAGAGAATGGTAAAATTTGAACGTTTTGTAAAAATATATGAAAACCGATTTTAATCATGTAAAAAACCGAATTGTTTACCTCTCTCTGGCTTGTAGAATGGAACTGATTGGTTTTAAGACAAAAATGGTTGAACATGTTTCATGCATATGTGGCCATAGTATAACTTTTGGAATCCTATATGATTATGCAGTATGCCTGAAAAGCTACCTCCTGTTTTCCTACCTCAGCATTGTCATCAGCTATATATTCAGTGATATTTTACTGAAGTATAATTTTTTCAATCATTATTGCATAGTCCAATGGTTCATTGTTATGATATATGGACTTTAAAGACATTATCCTTCTGTGGTTTAAAGATTTCCGTCGTTGTTATGGTAACAAATAGTTTTATTGTTCATTTCGTAGATTCTGTTTAGAAATTGGTATTTTATTATTCTGTACACAAGAATTATTTGTATTTTACATTTTCTTACAGTTCTGTCAGATTTAATTAAATACACTAATCCCTTACCCCCCACTCCCAGAAATTCCTCCCTCCTCCCCTCCACTTTCTTTTTTTCTTAATGTGTCAATATCACATTTTTGTGAAGAGAATGTAAAATGAAATCATACACACACAATCAAAAATTAACTTGAATGCTCTCAAAAGTGGATACATTTTAACAAAAGCAAAGAAATGCATTAATTTTCTTGATAAAAACGCGTTAGCAGACAGTCTCTGGGACAAGATTACCTATGCCGACAATGTTGTCAGACAGCTGACCATTGAAGAGACAGGAGAGATGGTGACGTGGTTATGGATCACTCATATTGTTCACAGCAAGTGTTTCTTTCTCAGTGTCTGTGTGACTGGAGTGAATGTCACTGAGTTATAGAATTGAAATGAAGAAGAGCCGAAGTGTAACAAAGTCAACCATCTCTGCATTTTGCTGTCACGGATGGAAATAGACTACAAATCTTCTACAGATACGGGGCCTCATCTATTAAAAAAAATTGCGTATACTCCATATTTAAGTGACAGAATTGTAGATAAGATTGATGACAGAAAGCTAAAGACAGCTCATGTCACTTCAAGGACTACAACAACTACATGGAGGTTATGTCTTCTTGCGTCAGTGCAGGCTGTCTTTCTTTCACACGTTGCCTCACTTTTCTTTTTTTTTACCACCATTTCTTTTTAGAAGAAGATTCACTTTTTGAAACATAAAACAGATATAGCAATGAAATAATGAATGTTTTTTTCTTTGTGATAAGATCTTAAGTTCTAAAGATTTATTTGTGTTTACATGAAATAACTCTGAAAGTTATAGCAATTGAATCTGCATCCAGCCACCTGTGACAAAAATCCAGACAAAAAAAGAAAACTTCACAGAAAAATCACAAACGGTTCATGTAAAAACAAATCTGCAAAAATAAAGAAATAATCTGTAAAAACTTATGTAACAACAACAAAATAAAATAAGTATACAGTTATCTTTCAAGTTTGTATTCTTTCCAAATGAGCTTTTTGCATGTTGGCCATTCAAGAATTGTTTCCACAGCACTGGAGGGTCATCATGCATAATTCATTTTATAATCTAGTTACAACTGATTTTTCTGATTCCAATGCTAGTGACATAATTATAATCTGAAACAACAAACCCCTTCAAAACAATTCACGATATATATTTCTCATTAACACCCCCATGACATTGCTGAAGTACCGGCAAAGTTTCTGTATCCATACATTGTTCTGTCAGTGAATGTGTGCAGTCGTCTCTTCAAATGCAGAGTTAATTGGGCAACTGTTTTCACTGACCACCATTGGTGTAAACACTGACAAAATGCGCACAAAAAACAACGGGCCATCACAAGCACAGCTGTGCCAAGTCTCTCACCTCCAAAATGACAGCAACTCACACACACACACACACACACACACACACAACACACACACACTCACCACACACACACACAATCCACACACACCCACACACAAAGGGAGGTGTGGAAGTGTTCACTCCATGGTCAGTGCATGTTGCATGTGTCAGGGGCTGTGTTTTCACTCGTGTTTTGGTTTTTACTGTCAGCTGGCCAATCTTTCAGCCGAAGAAAGTTTTAAATCAACCAAAACCTTTGCTCTGCAAAACCTTGGTGTTGTGTTTTTACAGTCTGCCTTTTATATTTTTAAAAATGTATGTGATGATGTAGCAAACTCATACAGTCATAGTTTTTTAAACATAAACCATAGTGCCATTCTTTCAAGCAATTTGCCACAGAAATTATGGAAAAACAGTGAGGGGTATGCAACCCTGACCTATTCCGTGTTCACACCTCACACTGCAACACATGGTGGCAGGCCAATGACTGTACAGGGGGAACATGCAATCACTGATGGCAATGCATATAAGATTTTATATTATGTGTGTGTGTTTTGTTTTTATTTTATCTTTTATAGTCTATTATATATCAAGGATAATGATGTGTGTGTGTGTGGTGTGTGTGTGTGTGTGTGTGTGTGTGTGTGTGTGTGTGGGTGTGTGTGTGTGTGTGTGTGTGATAAAGCACTAAAGTCATGTTTTAGTTTGATAAGGACTGCACGGCAAAAAGAACTACCTATACATGTGACACTGGATTTATTCCATAAAATCGTTGTACCCGTTTTGTTGTATGGATGTGAAATTTTGGGATATGAAAAACTAACAATAACTGGTAAGTTTCAGTTAAGATCTTTAAAGTATATTTTTCGTTTACTTCGCTAGTATATGGAGAAACGGGCAGATATCCTTTGTCTATTTTGGTCTCTGTTTGAATGGTTCGTTTCTGGATGCAGCTGCTTGACATCCAGTCTGAAAAGCTATCCTCAAATGTTTATCACATGATGAAAGATTTACATGACATATCTTTGATAGATAGATAGATCTTTGGTTCAATCATCATGGCTAAATAAGATACAAAATATTTTAGTACAAAGTGGATTTGACTGTTTGTGGGAGAGAAAGTTTTGTTCAAGTATTCATTCTACAAGCTCACATATCAAAGCCTTCTTAATAGAAAATTTTGTTTATGAATGGAGAGCTGAGCTGTGGAATAACAGTAGATGCCTTTATTATAAAAACTATAAGATCTATTTGGTATGAAAAAATATATAACTTGTCTACCAGATGTATAGTTTACTCTCAATTATGAATTTTCGTTGTACTGTCACAAGCTTCCCTATTGAGGGTATGACGCTTCCATAATAATTACCAAGGGAAAAAGAAATATGTTCAACATGCAATAAGTCCTGGTTTTAGGGGATGAATTCATTTTATCATGGAATGTCCCCACTTCAAACCCAGTTACTACAACAAAATGATTTATCCCCGACATTTTCTTCAATCCATGTCCAGTTATAATTTTATGTAGGCTAATGAATGCAAACTCAAAAAGTTCTCCTGTCGCTTCTCAAAATTCGTAAGATTTGCATGTCATGTCATGAAATTTTCGATTGTCCTTTCAACAAGTATAGATTAAGTTGGGTTTTTAAAGAAAATGTGTATACTTGAAAAAATAGTATCGAGTTTTTTAATACTGGTTTGCTTATCCTTTACGATGAACTCTTGCTTTTCCAGTGCCCGTTCGTATTCATATTATTTGTGGTGTATTGCTGTTAGTATTATTCTCTGTTCAAATAGTTTGTAATCCTCCATCGCCCAAAAGGTGAAAAGAATTACATCTTGAATCTTGTGTTACTGGTGTGTGTGAGTGTCACTGGGTATGATGATGTGTGCGTGCGCACGCATGTGTGTGAGTGTGTACACACTGACAAAGTACAATGCTGACATAGGAGAGAGGAGTGCTGAGCACCAGTGTCAAATCAGGCCAGACTTTGTCGCTCTTCACGATTCTATTAGTTGCTGACTCAGTCATCTAGTCTTTCAGATCTGAACTCTGCTTTCATCACTGAAATCAGAACTGCTATGGTACATCCAAACTCAGAGTAAACAACTCTGTCTCTAAACATGTGCAGTAATGAACATTTGTCTGCCAGGCCAAATTTGACAACTGCATTGGCAACAGAAATGTAGCAGAAGACGGACTGATTATGGAGAATCCTTGTTGAGAACACCCTTCTGATCCTACACTGTTTCTCTGACGTGGTGATCAGTACTGGAAACCCAGCACGCCTGCTGACGTCCTACCCTGCAGTTTCCCTGTGATTTTTTTACAATGGTAAAACCATAAGTTGGCTTACCACAACTTCCAGAAAGCATGGGAAAGAGGAAACAACCAATGACTGACAACATGCAATAGTGGTGCCAATTTGGAAGAAGGAAGGGCAGCAAGAGAGACTGCAGCACCTACAGAAGGCATTTCACTTCTCATCCAAGTAGGGAAAATGTATGCAAAGATTCTGGAACAGCGCACAAGAGCCAAAGCAGAACAACCTACTGAGCAATGCCCAGTTTGGCTTTTCGGAAAGGAAAGGGAGCACAGATGGCCATTTTCGCACTCCGACATGCTGTGCTGAAAGAGCCATCGAATACAACCAAGACATGCATACAGTATTCGTATGATCAAGAAAAAGCTTTCGACGAGTCAACAGAGACAAGCCTGGCAATCCTGGAGCAGTACACGTGAAGGGGCAGTTGCGGGATAACCATCAGAGCATCTATGCCAACATATGAGCCGCAGTTCCCGAACAGCCAGTGGAACATCCGACTGTTTCCCGGTTTACACAGGGGTCAGGCAAGGCTGCGTACTCTCTCCCCATTCTCTTCGTGATCTACATGGTGGACCAGATTACAAGGAAGCCAACCCAGATCTTGAGGCCCTGAACAAACTATTATTTGCTGACTACCAGTCCCTTGAATGAATCAGAACATAGCAAGCTCTTCAAGAACACACAGACCAACTCCAACACAACTGCGAGAGGTATGACATGAGATTCATATCACCAAAACAGACGTATGTCTGTCAGCAGAAATCCAGGAAGCTGGACAGCAACATCAACGGCAACCCAAGCTGAAACAGACCCAAGAATTTAAATCACCTTGGCAGCACTCTTCACTGAAGATGGAAAATTGGACAAAGAAGAAACAAGGATGCCAGAAAGCGAACACAGTCAGTTTACCAACTCCCCCCCCTTCTAAAACATTCCAGCATCCCAATGACACCAAGGAAAAACTCATCAACGCATCTTCGTTCCACCACTCACATACCAGTGTCAGACATGGGCCCTAACAAAAGCCTTAGAGAGAAAAATTGTCCATGTAAAGTGCGCTTGCCTGAGAAAAGCTGTCAACAAACCAACGCGACAAGAATCAGAATGGTGATCAGAGACATGGTCGGAATAACACATTCCCACATATCGAACAACAAAGATCAGTTGGTTTGGTCACTCACTAGAATGCCGAGCCCAACCAACCCCCCTAAGGGCAATACCACCACCAATTTCAATGGCTGGAAAGCCGAGGTAGACAAGGAATACAATGAGGCCGACTACTGAGGCTGCCCAATACCCACGCCGCGCCCGAAACCCCCGCTGCGTCCCGCTGCTGCTGCTGCCCCCGCTCTGCCCCCCCTTGCCGCCTGTATGAGTCGCCTGGCTGCTGACGACACTTACGCACTCGTCGACCCCCCCGCCCCAGCACCCCCTGCAATGACGGCCCCTGGGGCTCCCTTGCGAGCCCATGACCTAGTCACTACACAAGCCTCCACGCCTATGCTGCAGAGAGACGTCTGGTTCTCCCCGCGACGCCGAAGGGCACCAGCGGCGAGATGAAAGAAAGAAAGAATAAAACCAGAATTGCAGCAAGTTCTGGATAAAAAGAAATGTTCTGCATGCTATGCCATATAAATGCAACCTACAACATTAATATACCTCTGTTCCTCTCATGCTGAACTTTTTATTGGCATGAACAATATCAGCATGCAGATATCGCACAATCTACGGCTCTCATGGATATCTCTACAAGACAAGTAGAATGTCAGTCTCACACGCACGAACTGACAACAACACATGACAGCTCATCCATACGCGCTAGACTATACACACATGCTGGCTAACACTCAGCAAACATCTGAGATGTGGTGACAGTAAGTATGCAACTACGTAAGGAGTCCGGTACTGTCCCTTAGTAGCGTATACAACACGTGCGAGCCCCTCTAGGTGCGAATGTCCCTGTAACATCACAGGCTGAAAACCTTCAATGAGCTCATGTTCGATTATTTCACGGTTGGCACTTATTCGAACTCTGTGACAGATTCAATTACTCCGACTTCTGAGTGTATCTGTGGAGAGAGATCTCAACAGACTTCAAAAAAAAACAAAAAAAAAAAACATACATCATCTCAAAATAAAGTTCAGTCCTTTCTCTTTTCGATTGGGCATTTTTATTTCTGTGCTGGTGTGTCCGAATACGCAATATCGCGTGTGAATGAGGGTGTGTATCCACTGACAAAACGCTACCGCGGACCGACCATTTTCGCGCGAACTCCGTCAAGAGGCTTCAAACATACACATACACCAACTTTAAGAGTCAATGCGATATTCACGACAGACAAATATCCGCGCTATCATCGCAGTATCAATGTGTTTCATTATTTATTGCTAGAATACTGAAAATGCGGGTGAAAAGTTTTTTCGTTTATGGACAGTTTTTTGCCAAAACACCGGGTTTTTATGGCAGAACAACCATCTTCCACGGCAAGCTCCGAAGAACCAGTACCTTAAAATAGTCCCCCTATACTCAAGTGAAAATACACTAGATGACCTGTTTGTGCAATTGGATAACCTGTTAATGTATTCAAGGGCCTGTCGTTCACCCGCAAACCATCAAACAATGTTTCAAATCTTGGAAAGATCGCGTACATGGAAGTGCAAAACGAACGAACCCGGCGAACCGGCCACGTCAAAATCGACGATTTTCTCGATTGTACGTGGGGGAAACCTGAGTTAAATTTTTGCGTCATTGGTAGGATCTGGTTATATCACTGTTTATTTAAAAACGGAGGGGTCGTAGTTGGGGAAGAATTGTTTTCATTTGTGATAGGGTTTTGAAAAATTGGGGAAAAGGCACAAGAGAACTGCAGCACCTACAGAGGCATTTCACTTCTCATCCATGTAGGAAAATTGTATGCAAAGATTCTGGAACACGCACAAAGCCAAAGACAGAACACCTACTGAGCAATGCCCAGTTTGGCTTTCGGAAAGGAAGAGGGTGCACAGATGCCATTTTCGCACTCCGACAGCTGTGTGAAAGAGCCATCGAATACAACCAAGACATGCATACAGTATTCGTTGATCAAGAAAAAGCTTTCGACGAGTCAACAGAGACAAGCTCGGGAAGATCCTGGAGCAGTACGACGTGAAGGGCAGTTGCTTGATAACATCAGAGCAATCTATGCCAACATATGAGCGCAGTCCGAAACAGCCAGTGGAACATCCGACTGGTTCCCGTTACATCAGGGGTCAGGCAAGGCGCGTACTCTCTCCCCTTCTCTTCGTGATCTACATGGACAGATTACAAAGGAAGCCAACCCAGATCTTGAGCCTGAACAAACTATTATTTGCTGACGACCAGTCCTTGATGAATCAGAACAAAGCAGCTCTTCAAGAACACACAGACCAACTCAACACAAGCTGCGAGAGGTATGACATGAAGATCAGTATCACCAAAACAGAAGTTATGTCTGTCAGCAGAAATCCAGGAAAGCTGGACATCAACATCAACGGCACCAGCTGAAAAAACCCAAAGAATTTAAATACCTTGCAGCCTCTTCACTGAAGATGGAAAATTGGACAGAGAGATAGAAACAAGATGCCAGAAAGCGAACACAGTCATTTACCAACTCGCCCCCTTCTAAAACATTCCAGCACCCCAAATGAGCACCAAGGCAAAACTCATCAACGCCATCTTCGTTCCAACACTCACATACCAGTGTCAGACATGGGCCCTAACAAAAGCCTTAGAGAGAAAATTGGTCACATGTGAAATGCGCTGCCTGAGAAAAGCTGTCAACAAGACCAGACGCGACAAGATCAAGAATGAGGTGATCAGAGACATGGTCGGAATAACACCAATTCTCCACCATATCGAACAACAAAGGATCAGTTGGTTTGGTCACCTCACTAGAATGCCGCCCAACCAACCAGCCCTACGGGCATACACCACCAAATTCAATGGCTGGAAAGCCAGAGGTAGACCAAGGAGACGATGGAGCGACTCTGTGGCTGACACCCTGCGAGCCCATGACCTGTCACTACATCAAGCCTCCCGCCTTGCTGCAGACAGACGTCTGTGTCTCCCCGCGACGCCGAAGGGCACCAGCGGCAGATGAAAGAAAGAAAGAAGAAAACCAGAATTGCAGCTAAGTTCTGGGAAAAAAAGAAATGGTTGGCATCTATGCATCTAAATGCACCCTACAACATTAATATTCTCTGTTCCTCTCATTCTGAACTTTTTATTGCATAAACAAATAATTCAGCATGCAGATATCCCAATACGAACAGATTATAAAAAGTGAATAGTTTATCACACACAAAAAATGACACAAAAATGAAATTACAAAACAGTAAGTCAATAAGATCAGTACTGTCCCTAGGTAGCGGCAGCCCTGGGCGAATCCTGTCATCACAGCTGAAAAATGGCTAATTTTCGGTCTTTTCAACTCTTTATTACTCCGCTTCTGTTGTACTGATTAAAAAACATCATATATCAAAATAAAGTTCAGTCTTTCCTCTTTTGATTGAGTGCATTTTTATTTCTGTGGCTGGTGTGTCGTAAATACGCAAAGCGTGTGAATGAGGTGTGTGTTCCACTGAAAAACGCTCCGCGGCCGCCATTTTCGCGAACTCCGACAAGGCTTCAAATAAACATACCAACTTTAAGGTCAATGCGTATTCACGACAGACAATTATCCCCGCTATATCGGGTATCAATGTGTTCATTATTTATTGTAGAATACTGAAATGGGTGAAAGTTTTTTCGTTTATGGACAGTTTTGCCAAAAACCGGGTTTTTTTAGCAGTACACGATATCTTCGACGGCAAGTCCGAAGAACCTGTACCTTAAAATAGCCTATACTCAAGGTGAAAATTACACTAGATGACCTGTTTGTGCTAATTGGATAACTGTTAATGTATCAGGGGCTGTCGTTCACCCGCAAACCAATCAAAACAATGTTTTCAAATCTTGGAAAGATCGCGAACATGGAGGCAAGAACGAACGAACACGGCGAACCGGCCACGTCAAAAATCGACGATTTTCTCGATTTACTGGGTAAACCTGATAAATTTCTCATTGTAGATCTTTTATATCACTGTTTATTTAAACACAGGTTGCGTAGTTTGCATATTTTTCATTTGATCGTTAAAAACGAAGACTTTGAAAGGTTAGATGCGATCGCTACGATCTTCGGACATGTGCAAACAGGGAAGAAGAAAGGTGCCCGATATCGGCAAAAATTTTCACGAAATTACTTCACAGATTTACGATGCTTATAAAATAAGATAGTTTGAACATATTTCTATTCAAACTAATTTTTTTGGAAAGGTTTTGTAGTGAAATAGGTGTGTTAATTCACGTTTTGTTGAGTGACCGTCTAACCAAGAGGAGATAATCTGAGATCGTGATTACCTTCTCCGTGAAGCAAACGTCGGCTGTTGTTTTGTTCCTGGTTTTTTTGTGTGTCTCTCTCTCTTCTTTTTTTTTTAATACCAGTTTAGGGCACACTTTCATTTATGATGAATTAAAAGTTTGTTTGGGGGAGGGGGCAGGGGGTTGGAATATTTTATGCAACCGGAGTTTAAAGTAAATAGGATAAATGTTCAAAGGAATTTTTTTTCAGTAAGCTACAGCTAAGGTAGAGTTAGTTTCAGCACAGTAGTAGACTAATACTACTACAAAGCTTTCTTTTATGATTTATGAACACAGTGCTGTATCAATTAGCTATACTTTTTTTTTCTTTTCTTTTTTCCCCAGTCATTTTTCTTTTAAGAGTTTGTTTTGTTTTGACTCTTTTGAGGGTTCAGTATCTAGTTTTATTTTGTGTTAATTAGTTTCAAATACTATCCAGTAATATTATATATATATATATATATATATATATTTCTCTCTATATATAATTATAAACTATTATATATAAAATTATAAAGGCAGAATATATACATTTATTTTTCATTTGGATTTTTTTTTTTAAGTACAGAATTCAACAGTTATCAGAGTTATGCATCAGATAATTATTTTTCTTAACTTTTGGCTTTAGTGGTTTTACAGAAATATGTGAATCAAGTATGATTTATAAATACTGTCCTTAGTACCACCAGTTCGGTACTCATGAAATGTTTATTTCTTATGTGTGTCAGATTATGTCAGTTGTCATTCCATTCGTTTATTTTTTCTCTTTATCAGATTTCTTTTCAACCTTCTGATAATTTTTCCTTGTGAATGAAAAAAAATCTTTTGCACTAAATTAGTATAAAAAAAATTAAAATTTTTTTACCTTTATAGTTTTTTTGTATTTCTATTTTCATGCATTGTTTTTATTTTTCTATTTTGTCCCCTTAAATACTGACACACAGATGGAAGTCAACTGAGCAAGCTGAGGTCCATTTTTCTGGCTACTGGAAAAGGTCGTCGTCCAAAGTTGCCTGTTGTAGAGATTTCCAATCATCTGCTGATTCAGTTACTGGTACTGAGGCAAGAGGGTGGGAAGACGTTTGATGAAACGGCCACATTTCTCAGTCAACTCATTCCGGATGCTGAATTTTCAAGGTTGCGGTATCTTCTGAATAAAGTGGAAGAAAATATACAACACCTACAGGATGTGTCACAGAGAGAAAAATTCCTGTCTGAGCCAGTTCATGTTGAACAGCTGGGTCCATTTTTGTGTGCAACTGGTGTAACCACCCAACAATTATTTCATGGACATCACCTGGAGACTTATGCATCCCCTTCATGTGGACTGTTGAAAGATGTCATTGCTTTTAAAAACAAGCATGGGAAAACATACAAAGATATGTGCCAATGGTGGGAGCAGCTGACTGGAAATTCTGTGGAAGAGGCAGCCATGTACAGAACAGCTGGAAAAATTACAAAAAAGGCAGCAAAGTTGGGTTCAAATACCCACAGGAAAAAAGGACAAGAAGACTGGAATGAATTTTTGGATTCTGTAGCATTTCCTCCCACAAAGGACAGTATTTCATCATCAAGTAAACTGGCTTTACCTGATTCAAGTGATTTGGCACATGTGGCTTCCTCTACTTCCTCAGTATCCTCTGGCACTGTAACATCAAATTTGCAGCAGCCCAGCTCTCTGACACCAGAGGCTCGCAAGCTTAGTGAGAGAGCAAACCAGCTAGCAGCTGCCAGAAGGAAAGAAGAAGCTATGAAAGAAGAGCTATCTGCACTTAAAGAAAAGCTTAAAGTAGCAACAGACTTGAACAAAGTCTACTTTTCTGAGCTACAAAGTCTAAAAACAGAAAAAAAGCAAGCAGAAATGTTAGCTGATGAAAGACTTGCACAAATTGAAACAATTAAGCAAGACCATACCAAAATAGCTGCTTCTCTTCAGAATGCTCAGAAAAAAATACACTATTACAAAAAACAGGGTGTAGAGAAAATAATAAAACGTAGAGATCTCAAAATTTCTGAAATGAATAGCCAGCTTGAAGGAACTGCTAGGTGTTTGGAGAAGCACAAAGCTCAAACAGCAGCAACTTTTAAAAAGCTGCGCACTCTCAACCTCTCCCATGCTGCCTTAAAACGCAAATATAAATTGCTACAACGCAAATGCAATGAACTTGAAAATCAGCAAGCAAAGAAAAAAGGGGATTTCGATGCAACGAAAGAAATGGAGATACCTGTCATTCGTCTAAAGAATGAGCTTGGACATTTCAAACAAGAAGCCAAAATATGCATCATGACTTTGGTAGGTGAAAATGAGGTGCCTGCTCACAGATGTGGCAGCATCATTCAGACTGTGGCCAAACAACTTTGTGGAGCCAGTATACCGACAGTGACTTGCCATCACAGCGCTCAGCATTGCGATTTGCTGATCAAGGCCATGTTATCAGCAAATCACACGTTGCTGATCTGTTGACCACCCATGACCTGTATGACCTGCATGTTGATGGAACAAGTAGAAGTGGAAAAAAATATGTCAGTCAACAAGTGACGTGTAAAGAAGGATCTTTCTCTTTGGGATTTGCTCCAGTGGCTACCGAAGATGCTTCCACACTTGTTGATCTCAGTATTCAGATGCTGGAAGAGCTGTCTGATTTATTCCCTGAAGGTGAGGCCCAGGAGCACTTTGCTCACATGCTTCTCAACTTGTCTGGGGTCATGACTGACAGAGCAGCAGTCATGAAATCCTTTGGGAGAAGTTTAGAAGCGGAACGCCAACATTTGCTACAGACAGATGAGGGGCTGGAATTTCTCCACTGCAATGCCCATTTCCTGCTGGGTCTGGGATCACAGTGCAAAAAAGCTCTGGCTGCAGAGGAGAGAGAGAATGGTGAACCCCTTGGGAGAGATGCACAGACTGAGCTCTTCGGTTTCAACAGGTTTCCTGACTGCTCAGCATACAGGTAATAGACTAATAGTAATACTAGGATTTGTTTCAGTGCGCGTGCACACACGCACACAGTCACACACACACACACACGCACACACACACACACAGTTGTACACAGCCACACATCACACGTAAAGTATGCTTTATAAACAATTGTATTCTTTCTAAGTATCTTTTTTTTATCAAAAAGGAAAAACAAAACTGCAAACACAAAAATGACAATATTAAATAATTCAAGTGTTGTGAAATTGGTCACTGACATTCATTTATGATATATAATTGACATTCAGACAGTTGTAATTTATACTACTTACTAGTACTAACTACTTTAGGGAAAATTAAAAAAATATGAATCTTTATTATGATTCAGTATGCATGCGTGTGTATGCATGCGTGTGTATGCATGTGTGTGTGTGCATGCGGTGTGTGTGTGTGTGTTTTCAAGCAAAAATTCTATTTCTAGTATATGGTACATTGCATGAGCAATGCATTTGCTTTTTCTCATCAAGTCATCCATCTTTTAAAAAAGAATGAAGTGCTCAAAATCAAATGGGGAAAAAATTTAAAATAAAAAAATGTGTCACCCACAGTGTGTTGTGTGACTGTGTGTGCTCATGCATTCATCATTACATACGCAAGGCAATCAAGAATATTTATATATCAAAGGAAACAAAACCAGTACACTGTTCATTGTTGTAGGTATATCTGGATGGCTTGTGACTGTCTGGGCCCGCGAGGAGATGACAAATACGGATGCAGGGATTCTTGGGAGGCTTACTGTCTGATGGTTGAAAGACCCTCCACTGTGACCAGCTTCAGGGAGAATAGGTTTAATAACCTCTTTCAGGCAGCAGCCAGTCTTCATTACCATCGGGAAGACATCCAGGAATGCCTAAGCATCTACATGACCCGCAAAAACAAGAAGATAGAGAGTGTGTTGGCAGACTGCAGGAGTGATACAATAGACAGTCATCTCATTGCCCTTGGTCTGCTTTATTTCAAGATAACAGGTCAGTGAAGAAGTATATCTTATACATGAAGAATAGACATAGAACAAATGAAGCTGTTACTAGTGTTAGTGTCTACAATTGTTATGAAGTTGAATGATCAAAACAAAACAAACACACACGAAAAAAGATTTAGCTCAAGCATCTAGAGATAAACTGGTATCTTAGCATTAATTTAGAATATTATGTCCTGGCAGACTTTTTCTCTTCCCTGTGTGGGTTTGGGCGGGGGGGGGGGGGGGGGGGGGGGGGGGGGGGTTCCTTGTTGAACAGTCGAATTTGTGCATTATACAAAAAGAACTCTTTCTTTGGAGAAAGAAAGCAGCGCCCAGTAAATTTGTTTTTGTCAGTCTTCCAAAAATAAATCAAAATAGTCATTAAGGGCATGATGAAGATACAATTTTACACATTTAATATGTATATGAACATGGATAATTTTTACTTGTAGCACCTCTCTGTAAATAGTATTACTAATTTACAATCTACCTAGTGTTTTGTCTGCAAAATTTCTTTCATTTTTCTTTTTGTGTACTGCTTCCAGGGCCCTACTGGTGTCTCCTTGGTGCGAATGTGCACTATCTGGATTTCTACCTTTATGTGGAACAGCTACACAGGACTTTGGTGGGGTGGCAAGAGGACGCTTCATCACTGTTTAATGCTGAACTTCAGGTTTTTCCAGATATTGCATTCCCGCACAATGCAGACATCTTGCAGTCTTTACTAACCATCAGTGACCATAAGAAAGATGCAGTACAAGCTATTGTGAAAAAGGTCAGCCACAGTTTAGTTGAAGTCACTGAGCGCCAGCTGGCCGATTTTCTGCCTAATGGAAAATATTACAATATTCAAGATGAAGAGAAAAGGAAAAGGCTTCAGCATTCCCATGTTACCAACCTGGTTAGTGAGGAGTGTTTTGCAGACATGGACTTTTCTCTTTTCAAACGTAGAAATGCTAGTGTGCACCACCACTCCACAGTCAACCTTCTGAAAAGGAACAAGTCCGTGTCTACCTGGCTGTCACTGAAGACTCCTGAAGAGCAAGCTGAGCTACTTAAGATGTCAACAAAGAAAGCTCCTTCTCTTAGAAACAAGCACAACCAGATGGAAAAAGATGCTGTAAAAAAACGACAGACCATTCTGGAAGAAGCTAGGCGACAAAGAGACTTGGCCCAAGAAAGAAAAAATACCCAAAAAAGGGACATTGTTGAAAATCTTCAACCTCACAGTGGGCCGTGTGCATCAGCTGAAGACATCCATCGTCTCCTGCAAGTGTACACTTGTACAAAAAATCTAAAAAAGGCATTGAGGGCAGAGATCTTGTTCCAGAAAATAATCCTTGAAAAAAAGTC
This sequence comes from Rapana venosa, assembly GCA_028751875.1. Lineage (NCBI taxonomy): Eukaryota > Metazoa > Mollusca > Gastropoda > Neogastropoda > Muricidae > Rapana > Rapana venosa. Next base: position 70,500,722 of record CM054143.1, read on the forward strand.
AGAACATCTAAAAGTTACTGGAACAGTCCTCAAGCTGACCAACCAACTTCTCCAGTTCTTTGGTGGGGAAACATTGGAATGCTTGCCACCACTACTAGTGCAGCAGACACGTCACCAAAGGAAGGGTCCCCGCAAAGAGCTGCAGAACAGTGACACAGAATCTGATTCTGTCACAGAGGACGACAGTGATGAGGCCTTAGCTGACACTGAAGCTGAAGAACAGGAATATCACTTCTCCAAATATTCCTTCAAGCGAGAGGGGGAGATTGTTGCTGTGTACTATGATGAAGACTTTTTCATAGGAGAAGTCGTGTCATTTGCCAGTGAAGATGAAGGCATCATCAGCTTTATGCTAAAAGCTGAGGGCTCAAATGGAGAACCGGTTTACAAATGGCCCCGGCGACCGGACACCTGGCCCATTTCGTCTAACTTCATTTTTGCAGGAGATCTGTCTTTGGCACCATCTTCATCATCAGGCAGATCTTCCATAGTTGAGACACCTGACAATCTCCCCCAAAGATACCAGGCATTCCGCAAGTACTTGCAGGGAAAACAGCAGTGAGCTCCCCCAACCCTGATATGAACCTGTCCCTGTCTTTTTACCACCTGCCAGTAACTGTAAGTGAGCATTAATCAAGCTGGTTCTTGGATTAATATATCACAACATATTAAATGTATGCAAAGTAGGAGTCTGATCTATCATTTAAATATAAGTTAGAATGATTGTTGCTCATTTTCTAAGCATGTTTTGATCAAATTTGATGTTTCATAACATTTCTCTAGAATGTTTGCCTCATTTTGGGGCACTTGGCGGCCATTTTGAATCCAAAAATATATTACATAATGGATGAAAAAAATCAATAAATGCATTTTTGAATAGTATATACAACTATGATTTACATCACCAAATTTCAAGTCAATATCTCTACAGGTTCAAAAGTTATTGGAAAAAAACCTTCTGTGTACTGTATTTTGGTCCGTCGCGGGGCATTTTAAGGTTTTGGGCAAAATTAGACCCCAATATTTGAAACATTTGGTCTGGTATAGCCCTAGAAAAAATTGGGCATAGTCTATATATACATTCCTTGAGAGCTATGTTAAAAAGTGACCATAAAATACTATCTTGACCAAACTGTTGGACCTCAAACATGGCTCATCGTGCAATTTGAGCAAACTGCCAATCACACGATAAGGCCATTTGAACATAGCATATTTTTTTTCCCCTTAAAGATAGAGAGTTGATGTCTTTTTTATGGATTATCAGTGTTACAGACATTGTGTATAGACATTTGCAGGGGTGTGATTGTAGTGCTTTGCACAATAGGGCCTTTCAAAAATTGACTTTCATAAGGTGAAAACGTCAAGAAAATGGAACTCCATCTTCGAGCGTCCATAACTTTTGGAAGAATAAAGATAGAGACCTAATTTTTTTTTTGTTGTGTTTGTTTTAAAAAGTTCTTTTTGAAAATACTAGTTTTATGTATGTAAATGCTATAAAAAATTTTGGCTGCCGCTACCTACTGTCCCCTCCAAAAAAATCTGAAAATTGCCAAAACAGAATTCCGTTTAAAAACGGAAGGAAAATGACGGATGAAATCTAAACTAGCAAGAGGAAAAAGAAAGAAACCTATGGCTACAGCTGCTTACCATTTCTCTCTTCTGTGTGATCAGAAGGCCCATGACTTTGGAGGAGAAGGAAGCAGCCAGGAGAGGGTTGAGGGGCCTCTGACTCCAGAAAGGAATATTGCAGTTGGTCCACAAGTTGGCTGTCACTGGCAAGTCTGTCACTGATGGCAGTGAGATACATCTGATGTCAACAGTCCACAGGCTGTGTTTGGGTGCCTGGAAAGAACAGACAGCACAACATGGAACAAAAACTACACACACTAATCAATCCATCTCTGTCTCTCTCATTCCACGCTATCTAACACAAACAAAGGGGTGTCTCTTTCATTTCCACAACTGCAATTGTCATCAGCTGTGTACAATCCACTTGGTTGATAAATAGGAATGTCAGAAGGGGAGGGGAGGGGGGAGCAAACTTGGAAGAGAACAAGA
>CM054143.1:70503279-70513279 GCA_028751875.1 Rapana venosa
ACCCCAAAAATTTTGGGAACAGGAGGCAGCCATTAAGGGTCGACAATAACATCAGTCAATATAGCCCAAATTTTGCAGGGGTGTGAGGCAGGGCTGCGTGTTCCTCGCCTAAATTTATTTAATGTTATATAGTGAAATAATTCTACGAAATATTGAGAATCATGAGGGAATTAGTGTAGGTGGCCACAAACATCAAAAACCCTGAGATATGCAGATGACACAGTCCTTATCGCCGACTCTGAAGAAAAATTTGCAAAAAGATTTTAACAACAGTAAACAGACGAAAGCGAAAAGAAAGGATTACAGCTCAATGCAAAGAAGACAGAAGCATGGTGTATCTCGAAAAAAGCTGTTATACCACAATGCAACATACCCTGTAAAGGAAGAGAATCAGACAAGTAAACACCTTAAATACCTTGGTTGTACTATCACCCCAGACGGCAATGTGACAACAGAAATCAAGAAGAGAATCGGTCAATCAAAAGGCAACTTTTAACAACATGAAATGCATTTTTACCAACAGTAAGATAAGCCTCAAGACAAAGATCCATTTTTTGAGAGCCTACGTATGGCCCCATTCTTCTGTACGGTATGTGAGTGCTGGACCCTAGCCAAAGACACAAAAACAGCGACTAGAAGCAGTGGAAATGTGTTCGTTCCGGGAGAATCATGAAAATCTCATGGACAAAAAAAAACTAATGCAGAAGTATGGAAATGGCTGGGTACAAGAGATCCTTCTCAAACCCACAGAGAAAGACAGCTCAAAATTTTTTTCGGCATATAATCAGGGCTGACGGACTAGAGAAACTGTTATGGAGTGGCAAAATCTGTGGAAACAAGAGCAGAGGAAGACAACGCACAAAATTCACAGACAGCTTAAACAAATTCGCAACGAATAAAGAGGGCACTAACAATGAGCTCATGAGAGGGACCGAGAACAGGAAGAATGGAGAGCCATGAATCGTCGAGTCTGCAGGACCAGACCGGACACTTGAAGAAGAAGAAGAAGACTTATTGGACACATCAAAAACATCAATTATAATTATTATCTATTTTGGCTAAAGTGATGTACACTAAAAACATTTTTGCATTCTAAATCTCTTTTTCTCAAAACAACTCATACACCCTACCTGAATGATATCCTGGCTTGATATATGTCAACTGTGATTTATGTCACTTAAATTTAATGCACACAGTTTTTTGCGTTCTTTGTCTTTCGTTTTTATTTTTAATAACAAATTATTTCTGAGTTCATCATATTTAAAAAAACATTATCGAGTAAATGAAATTCATCTTCTATTTTGTTACAGTATCTACATTTTCTGTCCTCTCTGGGTATAAATTTTGGTGCCTCCCTTTCTCTATCATTAAATTGTGAGAGTTTGTGCAAAATTTACAAACATCTTCTTACACCGGTTTTGATCTTTCTACATAGTATTTATATAAGTCTCTGTGTTTTCCAGTCTGAGTATCTTTTGGTACATTACAATCATTAAAATGTCTTAGTTTTTATCTTGAGCAATACATCTTTCTTCTGTAGATTCCAAAAGTCTTTTATTACATGTCTCTCTTAATAGCTTTCCTTCTAACAGCCATCATACTCAAAAATTACTCAAAATAACCGATGGACATTACACTGAGTACTTTGGTCTTCTTTCTTACAACCAGACATGAGTTTGAAATCCAATTCCCACTTGTGTATACAAAAATAATTTTCACTGTGTTTGATGCCAGTTATCAATTTATTTGTCTGATACATATAAGTCATAAACTATTAATACGATATAAGAGTCCTGGTTTTGATTCAGTCAAATGAAATCCAAAACGATATTATCTGGCATATGATTTTAAGGGTCATGGAAATCTATTCCTAAATTCACCCAAAGTGGGTATACAAAAAAGTTGCTTTTTTTTTTTTTATGAACGCCCTAGAGAAATGTTGTATACAAAATTTTAACATGAAAATTCCTCATGACAAAAACTGATAGCATAAGCATTTGCCTTGGAACAGATTTTTATTAATATGAAAATTCTGTCTCCCCATGAAAACAAAAAAGAGAAACCAAACCTATCGCTCCATAGGTTAAAACAGGGGTTATCATGAGGTCGAATAAAAACGCATTATTATTAAAAGTAGTCTTTAAATTTTGCCATGAACCAGCTCTTTTTTAAAAAAAAAAGGCGTATATTAGCTTTGTCTTTGTTTTTACTAAAATGTTCTTGTGTTGCCTTGAAAATTTTCCCATTCTGAAGAAACAAAACTATACCTAGATATTTATAGGTTTTCCTGACTGGTTTCAATTACATGTACCTGCTCTCACTCCACATTTGAAATGAATTGGAATTTTTATGAGTGATCACGTTAAAAACTATTACCTTTGTTTTTTGTTTTGTTTAACTTAAAAACCATTACCTTCAATAGACATACAGAGATATTTCATTGCACGCTTCATTTTTCAGTTAAGATTGAAGACTCCTTGATATTTTGCCGCACACGATGTATTGATAGTAAACTAGTGCTACAACAGTCTACACTCCAGATAAGACAATGAAGTCCAAACACAGAAGGCGATAAGTTCTGAGCTTATGCTGGTTATATCTGTTGTGAGTCGCAATCTATATTCTCTTACTCCTAGTAATAACAATTGATGAACTATATCATTGACATATACATTAAAATACCTGTATGACTACTCTTCACAAATGTATCTATTCCCTGATTGTACCCAACCCACCCTTTTGACTATGATTTCATCCGTGTGTTTTTGCCCATTCGTAATTGTGTAAAAATGTTGCCATTGGAATACATGGTATTCATCTCTCATTTCATGTCATTAAAAAAGTTTTTTTTTTCCTGTTATTCCTGTTGTTCTCTCGTTTATCTCTTTTATAAGAATTACCCTACGTGGTGCTTTGCCAACTCACATTACTCTCCACTTAATATCTATAGCTTTCTGAAATTCTCTATCACCAAACGCGTAGCAAATAAAGTCTTTATTAGCTCTTATTTTACATCTACTCTTTAGTGCACTATCTATTTAAATTGTTAAGTTCAGTAACAAGATATGGTATATGGAGGAATACCTTGGTTGCAATTCTTGCAATGCTTTATCACATGCTGTAACACCTGGGATTTCTCTGATAATGGACACTACAAAAGCTATCGTCGTCTCCTCCGACAAGTACTATTGTAATTTTCTAAATATTTGATTCAAAGAAATTCTATGGTGATTCAGTATTTGACAAAATAAAAAGTTTCCCAATTTGTTTGTCAACGAGTTATTCCTCTGTAGTTTCTTCTGGGTTGTATATGCATTTATGCATTCCTTTTTATAGATGGTAACATTCACTATATGGAAACTACTTTCCAGACCACAAAATGGATATATACACCCGTTTCTAATACTAAACCTGAACATATTCCGCATTGACTCAATAACATTAGCATGAAACTGATTGATCATTTCATTTGTAATTCCAACTTTTTTCCCAAGGCGATTTGTTATTTTTTTTTAGAGCCTTCTGATTGTTTTTTGTATTTCAAAAAAAAACAACCGTTGTAATTTGCCTAGGAATGGGTTACTTAGATACTTTTGTTTCATTGAAATTCATTGAACCTGCTTTGTACATGCTTTTATTGTTTTTTTTTGCGGTCTGATCTAATTGCGTTTCTTTTCCAATAAGTTATTTTAAGTGTTCAGTACGGATACAGTCCATTTACTGCTACTAATATGATTAGGATGCTTTAAAAAAATCCAAATCACCATCTTCGCTTTCACATTTATTTTTTGTAAAGTTTTCCCACAATACACTTCGGATCTTCGGACCAATATGCATCATGTAAGAGTTGTTGATACCAGTGAATTTTTTGAAGGTTCTTTTTTTCTTTTTTATAAAGAATTAAAAACAGGTTTTCTTTTCCATGAAATAGTTTTGGTTGTCTACTGTTTCAAGGTTATAGAATATATACGAATTCTATTATTGCTTTAGTAAAGACATTTGTCAAAACTAAAAAAAAACACCAACATGGAGAGATAAGAATAACTCACTTATCACCAAATCAGACTAATAATGCGCTCCCACTTGTGTCATATCCATATTTCTGTATGCCTGTGAATCATGGGACACTGACTGCAATTGGAGAGAAGAGTACAGTCAGTGGAGATTGAGAATGCTTTCAGGAGACTCCCTTGCATCTCCTACAAAGACCACACATAAGGCAACGAAAGAAAGCGTGCATAACAGAATCCAGCAAACCATTCATTGTACCCTAGAGAACCTTCTAAACCGAAATACGTGAAAGAAGCATAAACGGTAAATGATTGGCATGTCACAAGATCCCAAGGAATTACAAAGACAGTTATATGCAAGGCACTGTCCAAGGAGGAAGAAGAAGAGTCAGACCAGGAAACCTGGATGGAATAACATAATAGTCAGCGAATTGACAGAAGGCCTAGAACCTCAACAAAAACACCTGAGAAAGGAGGCAAACAGCGATGAGAGGAATGAGGGAACTGGTTTTTGAGTCTATGAGGGTGCCCCCCACGGAGGTCGTCAGACTACTATAAACGACAGAGAGATAGATAGATAGAAAGACATTACTTCTTTTTCTCCCCTCCGTACTGATACATTCTGAGTCAAAAAAAACCATTTTTATTGTGTTTAATTCTTCTTACAGGTAATTTACTTTCTGTCCTTCAAGCTTAACTGTGCCACTTTGAGAAAGAAACAGACAGTTGTCTGGAAACATTCATTACATACTGTTTGTTTTGAATCGCTGGCTTTGTTGTAACTTTGTTTTAAATACTGTATTTGTTTGAAGTTTTTATTGGTGCTATGTGTGATTGTATTGAATGGTAGTAGACTGTCTTTTGAAAATTGTTCTTGTGGAATTGATTATCATCCCATACAAAACGTGTTTGTTGTGGTAAATCTAATAGTAATTACAACCACTCGCCTGAGTGTCTCTTAAACTAATTTTGATAGACTTCCGCAAACGTGTTGTCTATAACTGGTATATCAAAAATCTAAATCAAGTGGACAATATATCAGATTATGTCCAAAATAAATCTCTACACAATCATATGCTTCAACTCACACCAACTTTCATAAAATGATTTTAGAACAAATGAAATAATCCACTACAACACCCCTTGAGGTTTTTGAAAGCCATCGTAAATCAAAACCACAGTAAATCTCCTAATGCATTTCGCCAATTTAAAATATACACTTTTTATTTGGGAAAATTGTCTATACAAATATTGCTAAATAGTCTATACGCATCTTTTTGTGACAATTCTATCCATTGAGCACCTTTGATAGCATTAGTCATATTATTCAATTTCTTCAGGTAAAACATTGTAGTAACTTGGTTCTGGAACCTATTTACTAATAAAGACATTCCAGTCTTCCCTGACGCGGCATTTAGATCTCCGCACAGTATTATCTATTATCTGACCTTTTTCAGACAAACTTTCTATTTTCTTGTTCTAAATTTCCCATATTTTCACCTAGTATAGCTTTTCCAAAATAAGAAAATCATGTGGAATATATGCACATACCTATGAAATATATATTCATGTTTATGAATTTGATGAGTTTTCCTGCATCATTTGCATCCATCTACAATATCTAAACAACTATTTTGCTGTAAAATTTATTAATACTTATTATTCTCGATAAATCATACCCCTTAATGGAAAACGAAATACCTACCTGAAGGCACTGGACAAACAATTTCTTTTTAATTCATTTTTTTTAGTCTGCAGTATTGCACAGACATATATCCTGGTAATTTTACATCTTCCTACATTCTTTAACAATCTAAATTCTGTTTCTTGAAAGATAATTACAATCGTAATAATATCAAACACAATGCTCTTTTATGTGTACGACATTTAGTTTGTTTATGTTAATTCCATCCACTTTTCTTCCAAAGATACTTTCTAATATACCATGATAATATTCGCTCATGTTTTAACTACATTGTTGAATATAATTGTGAACAACAGAGATCTTTCCAATGTGTAAACAAAAATAAGTGCAAATTATTAAATTAATTAAAAGCTGGGGGTATGCTGGGAGGGGGGGGTTATCCCCCATCCCGTTTTTAAATATCTCTAACTATTGCAACATGCTTTTATTCTTATAATTGTTTTAACTGTCTATGATGCCAAAACAATAATGGAAACAAATTAATATTATCATTAAAATTTACATCATCAAGAGTAAAAATTTTTACATTAAGATTGTATTCATATTTTTAAACTATTAATTAACAAAACTTACAAACTTATACCGTTGATCCCATAAAACAAAATTTAAATAATATAGTTAATGTAACAAGTGTTCAAAAGACTTTTTAACTGGGCCAAAAAGACATTCTTTTGAGTTGATATCATATGCATTGAGTTCTGGTGTGTGTGTGTGAGTGTGTTTGTTGTTGTGTGTGTGTGTGTGTGTTGGTGTGTGTGTGTGTGTGTGTGTGGACAGTGTGTGTGTGTGTGTGTGTTGACGCTGTTTGTGACTAGTGTGTGTGCGTTAACCACATACTTCCTATCTTTCACCCATCTCCTGGACTGTTTATGTAGTGTGGAGTGTGGATGTGATTTGGATGCGTTGTGTGTGTACACACTGACAAAGGTACAAAAGCTGCCATTAGGAGAGAAGGAGTGCCTGAGCACCAACCAGTGTTCAAATCAGGGCCATTCAACTTCTCGGCTCTCACGATTCTATTTTAGTTGTCTAACCTCAGTCAATCTCGTCTTCAAATCAGACTCTGCTTTCATCAGGCTGAAACAGAACTGCTATTAACACCAAACGCAGAGGTAAACAACTCAGCTCGTCTCATGTTGGCAGTCATGACATTTTTGACCTGCCAGGCCAAGTTGACAACTGCACTGTCAGAGGATGCAGCAAAGACTGACTGATGAATGGAGAATCCTAGTTTTGGAGAACACCCTCTTACCTGCCACTGTTCTCTGACCCGTGAGTGATCAGATAACTGGAAACCAGCAACGCCTGCAACATCCTACCTGCAGTTTTCCCTGGAGATTTTTTTATTACATCTGAAAACAACCAGAATAGCAGCAAAGTATCTGGGGAAAAAAAAAGAAAAGTTTGGCAGCAATTTTATCAAATGCACCCTACAAACACTAATATTCTCTGATCCTCTCATTCAGAACTTTTCATAGCATAAACAAATAATGCAGTACGCAATATTATCCCAATACACACTATTAAAATAAAAAAGTGAATAGTTTATCAAAAGAAAAACACGAACAAAAATTAAAATAACAAAAACAATACAAGAATCAGTACTGTCCCGCCCTAACCACCACCACCCGCCCACAAAAAAAAAAAAAAAAAATTTTTTTTAAACATGAAATTGCCAATAATACGGAATTACCCCTTTAAAAAATTAAAGGATAACCATAGGAATGAAATCTAAACTGAGCAAATGAAAAAGAAAGAAATCCATGGCTACAGCTGCTGCTTATACCATTTCTCAATCTTTTTCTCCTCATCTTCATCTCGTGCTGCTCAGAAGGCCCATGACTTTAGGAGGAGAAGGAAGCAGCCAGGAGAGGGATGAGGGGTCCTCTGACCCCTCCAGAAATTGAATATTTCAGTTGTATCCACTAGTTGGCTGTCACATGACCAATGAGGCAAGATCCTGTCACTGATCACGGCAAGTAGATACAACTGATGTCAACAAGTCCCACAGGCAGTGTTTGGGGTGCCTGGAAAAGAACAGACAGCACAACATGCAAGATTTATCTGGTAAACTGACAAATTAAAGAACAAGAATAGGGAACTAACATATTCATCTATAGTCTCTTGAATGTGGCCATTCCACAGGGTGTCAGTTTCTGCTTCCTTATATTAAGTCAACTCTTAATGCATGACTTTGCCAAGCACAATAGCCCAAGCAAGGTTCGAATATAGGCTCAAGACGCTGATGATAATATGTATGGTGGAGAAAGAAGCAATGAGAAAAAGAATACTACCGAACGAGGAGTCCTTGAATTACATCAAAAGTTGCATCAAAATGAAAATGAACTGAATATGCGATCAAACTATATTAATTAAAATAGTTTACTTTACCTTCTGCTAACAATATGATGACAACAACCACATGATGCATTTTAATTAAAGGATCAAATCCAACACTAATGAGCCCCAGTTTAACGAATAGCTAATGGAATTTTAGAATACAAGCAAAACAGTCAGACTTTCTTGGGAGTTTTTCTTACAACAAAACTGACATGGAACCCACCACCATGAGTACATAAGAATAAACAAGGACAATGTAAACATTCCTGGAAATTAATTGGCAAACAGTCCATGGGGTCAAGGATATGCTGACCTTAAACTGGCACCATTCAACATCTTTAGATCTTCTAAAAGTGACGTAATGCCCACGATAGCTTAAAAAATGCTCCAGAATAACTTATTTCAAGCATCTTTCAAAGTATAGACAGTAGAGCATCAAACCAGGGCTCTAGGTCAACCAGTTCATGCCATTCCTGTATAGATAACATATAGCGCAAGTGGAATTTTTAAATTTTTATTTAACCATTAAGAAAATCACCACATGATTGCTTGATAGTAAATATTTGTCCCTAAAAGAAGAGTAGACTGTCCAAAAAAGAATCTGCAGCCCAGGCAATAAATCTTATGTCAGATAGAAATTTTCTGAAGAAAGCAAGAATGAAATCCTCTAACACACACATGGTACATACAACGTCTCAAACTTAACCAAACATTTTGAAAAAATGCCTGGAGTAGACTCCGTATATAACAAATAAATGTAAAAGAGATGAAGTATACCAAAATAACCCCACATAATTCCACAACGTGGGAACTACAAAAAGAGCGCAGATTATTGACATCAATTAAATTGACTTTCATAAAGGAATATGTAATAAGAATTCTTCTAAAGGCAAAAATTCACATTATGGAAGAACATTCGTACAAAAACCATTTAAAAGTTTTTACATAACAGATGTATCAGTCATAATTATAATAATGCAGGTGCTCTGCATACACTATACCAGATTTTAAAATAAAAAATCCGTAAAGAAACGTTTCAGTCATAGGTAGAATATTTCAATGTTTAACTTAACGAGCAGAACTCCGTAAGCAATACTACGACATATTAATTTTTTATAATTTAATTTTTTAATCCGAAATTCCAAAAGTCTCTTAATCAAATGCTTATATGGTTTTGATTCAAAATCAGGAATTCAAGCCAACATCTCTATGCAAACAAAAGTTAGATTCTGACTATGTCATAAAGAAATGGTCTTTCCCATAACAACCCTCACCTTTAAAGGCACATATATAACTTTTGTGATATATATCTCACTGGTGGTGTAATACACAAGAAAAGGAATCAAGACCTTTTAGCTAAAAAAAAAGGGCCAAACAATTAAACAGAATAACAGACGATGGCCAAAATAAAAAAACTCCACATGTCACTACACCAATCAATGTTAGTCTACTCTATGCAAAAAGACATAATCAGCATAATTTATTCCAGTGTGAAAAAAAGAAGACTCGTTGACAAATGTATATGAAATAGGATGAAAAATTTTGGTACGAAAAAGGGGGGGCCTTATTTGTTAAAAATATATTAAACCGATTTTTATATCATGTAAAACAAATTGTTTCTCTCTGGCTAGTAGATGGGGAACGAATTGTTTTAAGTAAGACAAAATAAGTTGAAACATGTTTCATGCATATGTGGCCATAGTAATATATTACATTGGATCCTACTCCTATATTGAATGCAGTTGAATTCAAGAAAAGCTACATACCTGTTCCTACCTACAGCATTGTCATCAGCTAAATAGTTCAGTTGATAATTTTACTGAAGAATAATATTTTCAATCATTATTGCAAAGTCCAAAATTTGTTCATTGTATATAGATTAATTATGGACTTTTTAAAGGACATTATCCTTCTGTGGTTTAATATTTTTCCTCCACCCTCCGAC
>CM054143.1:70518279-70525024 GCA_028751875.1 Rapana venosa
TCTCAAAATTCATAAGATTTGCAGGTATGTCTTGAAATTTCAATTGTCTTTCACAAGTGTAGATTATGTCGGTTTTTTAAAGAAATGTGTATACTTGAAAAATTAGTATCGAGTTTTTAATTCTGTTTACTTATCATTATGTGATGAACTCTTGCTTTTCAGTCCCTGTTTGTATTCATATTACTTTTGGGTGTATTGCTGTTAGGTTTATTCTCATGTTCAAATAGTTTGTAATCCTCCATACCCCAAAAGGGGTGAAAAGAATTAAATCTTGAATCTTGTGTTACTGTGTGTGTGAGTGTCACTGGGTATGTGTGTGTGTGTGTGTGTACACACTGACAAAGTACAATGCTGACTTAGGAGAGAGGAGTGCTGAGCACCAGTGTCAAATCAGGGCCAGACTTTGTCGGCTCTTCACGATTCTATTTGTTGCTACTTCAGTCATCTCGTCTTCAAATCTGAACTCTGCTTTCATCAGCTGAAATCAGAACTGCTATGTACACCAAACTCAGAGGTAAACAACTCTGCTCTTCTCATGTGCAGTCATGACATTTTGTCTGCCAGGCCAAATTTGACAACTGCATTGGCACAGAATGCAGCAGAAGGCTGACTGATGTATGGAGAATCCTTGTTTTGAGAACACCCTTCTGATCTGCACTGTTCTCTGACGTGGTGATCAGTACTGGAAACCAGCACGCCTGCAGACGTCCTACTGCAGTTTTCCCTGGTGATTTTTTTTACATGCTGAAAACCAGAATTGCAGCTAAGTTCTGGGAAAAAAAGAAACGGTTGGCAGCTATGTATCTAAATGCACCCTACAAAATTAATATTCTCTGTTCCTCTCATTCTGAACTTTTTTACTGCATAAACAAATAATTCAGTATGCAGATATTATCCAATACAAACTGATTATTAAAGTGAATAGTTTATCAACAGAGAAACATGACACAAAAATTAAATTACAAAACAATAAGTCAATAAGATCAGTACTGTCCTCACCAAAAAAATCTGAAAATCGCCAATATGGAATTCCGTTTAAAACGGAAGGAAAATCACGGATGAAATCTAAAAGTAGCAAGAGGAAAAAGAAAGAAACCCATGGCTACAGCTGCTTACCATTTCTCTCTTCTGTGTGATCAGAAGGCCCATGACTTTGGAGGAGAAGGAAGCAGCCAGGAGAGGGATGAGGGGCCTCTGACCAGACCAATGGGTCAACAGCCTCCTGACTATGTTTCATCAGTGTGGGGAGAGTGGCAGTTTACAACAGTCTGGAAACAGTCCATCATTGTCCCAATTCTTAACAACGGTAAGCCAAACACTAGTATAAATAGTTACAGACCTATCATCACTTACATCTCATGTCTGTAAACTGCTGGAAAAAATGGTTTTGAACAGACTGGTTTACTACTGTGAAAAGAAGAACATCATTCCTGTTAACCAAGCAGGCTTCAGAAAAGGAAGGTCGTCCATCCATCATCTTGTTCAACTGACCACTCAAATTAAGTATCAGTTTGCCAGACGAACATGTCTTTTGGCAACCTGTTTTGATGTGACCAAAGCCTTCGACCAAGTTACGGCACTCACAATTGTTGAATAAACTAAACACTATTGGATGATCAGGCTATATATATATTTATTATATATATATATAATATATATATACTTGATAAATATATATATATATATATATATATATTATATATATATATACCACACAAAGTGAAAGCATAACAACCAGCATAATAAATGTTCCCCAATATTTCGGCTTTCGCCTTCCTCAGGGGGGTTTATTATGACGTGATGGAATGACGTCAATCTCAATTTTACATCATTGTGAAATTTTTCGTATGACATTTTAAATTGAACACCATACTGAGACGATGTTAGAGAGAGAGAGAGAGAGAGAGAGAGAGAGAGTGAGAGTGAGAGAGGGGGGGGGGGGGGGGGGGGGAATTTTACCTGGGACAATTATGGTCATATAGTTTATGTTCACACACACACACACACACACACACACACACATACACACACAAACACACACACTTGCCCACCCACGCATACACGCACGCATGCACACATATACACGCATATGCACATACACACATACACACACATACACATCCTTTCAGGAGACTATAAGCGAAGTCCCGTGAGGGAGCACCCGCAGAACATCCGGCCCACATGCCAAACCCGTTCCACCTTTCGGAAGAGTAGGCAATTGTGCGCCAGTGCAAATGAATTAAACGAGTGCCTATTCCCTATTCCATCATCCTCGAAGCAAAGGAATAACTAAATAGTAATTAAACAATAAACACATGCGCGCGCACACACATACACACACACACTCACACACACACACACACACACACACACACACACCACACACACACACACAAGTCAAGTTAGGTATTTTGGGGGATTGTTCAAAGCAAGTTGCCAGGGTAGTGGAATGTGGTCAGGATGGCAAGCTCAACTGTCACGTGTGTTGAGGCCTTCAGGGGCGTCAGTCTGCAACTTGTGTCTCCAGAAAACGTTCTCGGCGGAGTCTGGCCTCGTGGGTCTGCCGTTCACCTGTTCTATCACCTGGCACTTCACGTTGCTGAGAGAGTGTCCCGCCTGATTGAAGTGTTGGGTCATCTTGTGCCGGTGTTTCTGGTGATGTCACTGCGGTGAAGGTACAGCCTGGTTTTCAGGGCGTTTTTGGTTTCGCCAACGTACTGGAGTCCACAGAGGTTGCAGCTGAGCAGATAAACGATGTTTTTGCTGCTACAAGAGAAGGCGTCTCTGATGGTGAATCTCTCACCAGTAGTGAAACTGGAGAAGAGACTGCCTGCCCTCTAGTAGGTGGTCCCTGCAGGTGGCACATGTTTTGGTGCAGCAGATACATCCACGACTGCCAGGTGTTGCGTTTGTAGGAGGCAGGACAGATGGCATGAGCATGTTCCCTAGACTCCTGCATTTTCTCTCCTTCCCCCACCACAGGAGCTTCGGGAACTGCCTTCTTCATTCTGGCACTGCAGTGCAGGGTAGACAGATTGTCCTGTAACCATTTTCGGATGGGAGGGTTCCGTGGATTATGGGTGATGACTACAGGAACTCTGCTGTTGATGGGTTTTTTGGTGTAAGTGAGGGTAGCCTGGCGTGGAGTGGCTTTTGCCCGCGATTTAGCGGCCATGATGATGGTGTCAGGGTAGCCACGATCCTGGAAGGCATGGCACATCTTCATACTGTGGCGTTCGAAGTCTTGCTCTGTAGAAACACAAGCGGCGTACTCGCAAGAACTGTCCCACAGGGATGTTGTTCACCACAATGACGGGGATGACATGATTGGAATGGAAGGTAGTTGTGGGCATCTGTTGCTTTAGAGAAGAGCTCGGTGGTGATGTAGCCACCTTCCATTCTGAGGAGAATGTCCAGGTAGGGCATTTCTGTTTTAGAACTGTGGACTGTGAACTTTATTGACGGGTGGAATGAGTTGATGAACTCACTGAAACTGTTCAGTTGTTCCTCCGTTCCCATCCACAACACCAGTATGTCGTCAATTAAAGCGTCTCCACAGTTCTTCTTCTACTGCTACAGGGCTTTTTTCCAGTAGTGACTTTTCCAGGAAGCCCATGAACAGGTTGGCCACTGTGGGTGCCATAGGTGTGCCCATGGCAGTGCCTGTTTTCTGCCGTAGACTTGGCCTTCAAAAGTGAAGTAGTTATTGTGTAAAATGTGCTGTACAATCTCCAGTACGGTACTGACAGGGGGCACACTATCCTTTGGATGGGAGTCCATGAAGAAGCGGATAGCGTCTGTCATGTCCTGATGAGGAATGGTGCCGTACAGGTTGACAACATCAATTGTTACAAGCATGACACTTTCTTTGAAGGGTCCAAGTCTTGTGTTCCAGTCCAATATTTTGTTTAGGACATCTGTGGAGTCCTTCACGTAGCTGGGAAGAGAGACTACATAGGGTTGCAGCCAGGAGTCCACTAGTTTGGACAGCGTTTCGGTAGGGCCATTTACCCCAGACAGATGGGACGTCCAGGAGGGTCTACAAGCGATTTGTGGACTTTGGGAATGTGATAAAACACATGGGGTCTGACGTTGCCCGGGTCAAGTCGCGCCCATCTATGTGTGTTTTCATCAATGTATTCCTTTGCTTGAAGTGTGTCCACAATGTTGTTGGTGGCAGTGGTGATTTGCGGTGTGGGGTCTTTCCTCACTTGTTCGTAGTGTTCAGGGTCATTCAGTAGCCGCTGGCCCTCCCTGATGTAGCTGTCAACGTCTTGAACAACAACAGCGCCTCCTTTGTCTGCCCTGGAGATCCATATCTTTCTCTCCTGCACCAGATCTTTCAGTTCGTGGAGAGCTCTTCTTTCTGTGGTGGAGAGGTTATCTCTGAGCTTTCTGTTGTTGACAAAGTTGTTGGTGAGGGTTTGGATGGTATTGCAGTATGCATCCAGAGACAAATCTCTTCCACTTGGAGGCGAGTAAAACGTTTTTTTTGTAGAACCGAGGAGGGGGGACAGTTTTATCTTTTTCATCTCCTGAGTCGAAAAACATTTCCTTTAGACGCAGTCGTCTGCAGCCTTCTGCCACGTCTTCCTGTAGCTGCAGTTCACTGAAGGAAAGCGGGGTAGGGCAGAACTTGGGGCCCAGAGACAGGCAGGACTTGTGCCTGGTCTTCAGACAGTGTGACTGAGGATAAATTGATGACTTCCTTTTTCACCTGCCTGGTTGTTCTCCTCGTGTATTTGTCAGTTGGGTTGTGAGGTTTTTTCCGTTTAAATCTGCGGCTCTTTTTCTTGTTCTCAGCCTGACTTTGTTCAGTGTTGGTGCCAGTGTTGTCTACAAGTTGGCTCAGTTTTTTCTTCTTTCTGGCAGCCAGGTGCCGTGACGTGGTTTGGAAACATGGATGTTGAAGTTTCCGCACAGCTTCATATTCTTGATATCTGCAGGCTTGGTAGACATCATACAAGAGTTTGTGAATGGCATTATTTTCAGCCTCTGCTAGAGAGTCGTAAGTGTGTTTACACACATTGGCTATCTCAAAACTAGCTGACAGCAAGATTGTCTTTACCTGATGATGAAGGAAATCGACATTAGGTAAGGCATCTGTTCCAAACTTGGCTGTCATTCCCTTGGGTAGAACACCGTGATCCAGACACGAGTGTGTGGAGTTATATATATAACTTGATAAAAGATTTTCTGGGAAACAGACAAATCAGAACTAGAATAGGGACTACATATTCATCTTTAAAGTCTCTTCAAATGGGCATCCACAGGGGTCAGTTATTGCTCCTTTATTATTCAACATCTTAATGCATGACTTGCCAAGCACATTATCTAAGCATGTCGAATTAGCTCAAGACGCTGATGATATATGTATGTGGATGAAGGTAGCAATGAAAAAGAATACACCTACGAGATCCTTGAATTACATCAAAAGTTGTATCAAAATGAACTGAATATGGTATCAAACTATATGAATGAAAATGGTTTACTGTTAACAAGTGATAAAACACACATGTTTTTTAATAATGGATCAAATCCAACACTAATGCCCAGTTTTCGAATAGATAATGGAATTTTAGAATACAAGCAAACAGTCAACTTTCTTGGGAGTTTTTCTTACAACAAAACTGACATGGAACCACCACAATGAGTACATTCTGAATAAAGCAAGGACAATGTTAAACATTCTGAAAGTTATTGGCAAACAGTCATGGGGTCAGGATATGCTGACCTTACTGCACCTTTCAACATCTTTAGTTCCTTCAAAAGTGACGTATGCCCAAGAAGTATGTTTTAATGCTCCAGAATATCTTTCAAGAAAACTTCAAAGTATAGACTGTAGAGCATACAAACTGGCTCTAGGTCTACCAGTTCATGCCTCCTGTATAAAAACATATAGCGCATGTGGAATTTTACCATTAGAAAATCACCACAGGATTGCTTGTTGTAAATTTGTCCTAAGAAGTACGACTGTTAAAAATGATTTGCAGCCGGCAATAAATCTTATGTCTGATAGATATTTTCCGAAGAGAGCAAAATGATATCCTCTAACACCACACTGGGTACATACACGTCTCAAACTTGTATAAATGCTGGATTGAATCCATATATATACAAATATTGCTAAAAGAGATGAAGTATCCCCCACTCCAACTTGGGAACTCAAAAGAGCACAGTTTGACAGCAATTATATTGACTTAATAAAGAATTGTACTATAAATTCTTCTAAAGCAAAAATTCATTTGGAAGAACATTACTCACACCATTTAAAAGTCTTTACAGATGGATCAGTCTTAAACAATAATGCTGGTGCTGCATACACTATACCAGATTGAAAATCCCCAAAATTGTTTCATCTTGGGGAGAATAGTTCAATTTTTACAGCAGAACTTGTAGCTATGCTACTGGCATTTAATTTTTTTAACCGACTTTCCAAAAGCTTTTTTTCAAATACTTTTTTGTGTTGATTCAAAATCAGTCATTCAAGCCATCAGCTCTATGCAAACAAAAGTTAGATCTGAACTAGTAATAGAGATTTGTCATTTCATTCATCTCCTCACCTTAAAAGGCACAGATATAACTTTTTGTTGGATTCTATCTCATTGTGGTGTATATCACAATGAAAATGTTTCAAGACCTTTAGCAAAAAAAGGGGCCAAACAATTAACAGACGTGGCCAAATATAAAACTCCACTTGTCACTACACCAATCAATGTTATCAAATCGTGCAAAAAGCACAGCA
>CM054143.1:70525524-70544394 GCA_028751875.1 Rapana venosa
CCCTCTCTTCAAAAATTCTATCGACATAAATTTATTGCGGTGAAAAATTTTTTTTACATCGACTTTTGGGCAAATTTACAAAACAACCTGTGGGGGATTTTCTAATGGTAAAATTCCACATGCGCTATATGTTTTTATACAGGAGGCATGAACTGGTAGACCTAGAGCCAGTTTGTATGCTCTACAGTCTATACTTTGAAGTTTTCTTGAAAGATATTCTGGAGCATTAAAACATACTTCTTGGGCATACGTCACTTTTGAAGGAACTAAAGATGTTGAAAGGTGCAGTAAGGTCAGCATATCCTGACCCCATGACTGTTTGCCAATAACTTTCAGAATGTTTAACATTGTCCTTGCTTTATTCATAATGTACTCAATGTGGTGGTTCCATGTCAGTTTTGTTGTAAGAAAAACTCCCAAGAAAGTTGACTGTTTGCTTGTATTCTAAAATTCCATTATCTATTCGAAAACTGGGCATTAGTGTTGGATTTGATCCATTATTAAAAAACATGTGTGTTTTATCACTTGTTAACAGTAAACCATTTTCATTCATATAGTTTGATACCATATTCAGTTCATTTTGATACAACTTTTGATGTAATTCAAGGATCTCGTCGGTGTATTCTTTTTCATTGCTACCTTCATCCACATACATATATCATCAGCGTCTTGAGCTAATTCGACATGCTTAGATAATGTGCTTGGCAAGTCATGCATTAAGATGTTGAATAATAAAGGAGCAATAACTGACCCCTGTGGATGCCCATTTGAAGAGACTTTAAAGATGAATATGTAGTCCCTATTCTAGTTCTGATTTGTCTGTTTCCCAGAAAATCTTTTATCAAGTTATATATATAACTCACACACTCGTGTCTGGATCACGGTGTTCTACCCAAGGGAATGACAGCCAAGTTTGGAACAGATGCCTTACCTAATGTCGATTTCCTTCATCATCAGGTAAAGACAATCTTGCTGTCAGCTAGTTTTGAGATAGCCAATGTGTGTAAACACACTTACGACTCTCTAGCAGAGGCTGAAAATAATGCCATTCACAATACTCTTGTATGATGTCTACCAAGCCTGCAGATATCAGAATATGAAGCTGTGCGGAAACTTCAACATCCATGTTTCCAAACCACGTCACGGCATCTGGCTGCCAGAAAGAAGAAAAACTGAGCAAAACTTGTAGACAACACTGGCACCAACACTGAACAAAGTCAGGCTGAGAACAAGAAAAAGAGCCGCAGATTTAAACGGGAAAAACTCACAACCCAACTGACAAATACACGAGGAGAACAACCAGGCAGGTGAAAAGGAAGTCATCAATTTATCCTCAGTCACACTGTCTGAAGACCAGGCACAAGTCCTGCCTGTCTCTGGGCCCCAAGTTCTGCCCTACCCCGCTTTCCTTCAGTGAACTGCAGCTACAGGAAGACGTGGCAGAAGGCTGCAGACGACTGCGTCTAAAGGAAATGTTTTTCGACTCAGGAGATGAAAAAGATAAAACTGTCCCCCCTCCTCGGTTCTACAAAAAAACGTTTTACTCGCCTCCAAGTGGAAGAGATTTGTCTCTGGATGCATACTGCAATACCATCCAAACCCTCACCAACAACTTTGTCAACAACAGAAAGCTCAGAGATAACCTCTCCACCACAGAAAGAAGAGCTCTCCACGAACTGAAAGATCTGGTGCAGGAGAGAAAGATATGGATCTCCAGGGCAGACAAAGGAGGCGCTGTTGTTGTTCAAGACGTTGACAGCTACATCAGGGAGGGCCAGCGGCTACTGAATGACCCTGAACACTACGAACAAGTGAGGAAAGACCCCACACCGCAAATCACCACTGCCACCAACAACATTGTGGACACACTTCAAGCAAAGGAATACATTGATGAAAACACACATAGATGGGCGCGACTTGACCCGGGCAACGTCAGACCCCATGTGTTTTATCACATTCCCAAAGTCCACAAATCGCTTGTAGACCCTCCTGGACGTCCCATCGTGTCTGGGGTAAATGGCCCTACCGAAACGCGTCCAAACTAGTGGACTCCTGGCTGCAACCCTATGTAGTCTCTCTTCCCAGCTACGTGAAGGACTCCACAGATGTCCTAAACAAAATATTGGACTGGAACACAAGACTTGGACCCTTCAAAGAAAGTGTCATGCTTGTAACAATTGATGTTGTCAACCTGTACGGCACCATTCCTCATCAGGACATGACAGACGCTATCCGCTTCTTCATGAACTCCCATCCAAAGGATAGTGTGCCCCCTGTCAGTACCGTACTGGAGATTGTACAGCACATTTTACACAATAACTACTTCACTTTTGAAGGCCAAGTCTACTGGCAGAAAACAGGCACTGCCATGGGCACACCTATGGCACCCACAGTGGCCAACCTGTTCATGGGCTTCCTGGAAAAGTCACTACTGGAAAAAAGCCCTGTAGCAGTAGAAGAAGAACTGTGGAGACGCTTTATGGACGACATACTGGTGTTGTGGATGGGAACGGAGGAACAACTGAACAGTTTCAGTGAGTTCATCAACTCATTCCACCCGTCAATAAAGTTCACAGTCCACAGTTCTAAAACAGAAATGCCCTACCTGGACATTCTCCTCAGAATGGAAGGTGGCTACATCACCACCGAGCTCTTCTCTAAAGCAACAGATGCCCGCAACTACCTTCCATTCCAATCATGTCATCCCCGTCATTGTGTGAACAACATCCCTGTGGGACAGTTCTTGCGAGTACGCCGCTTGTGTTCTACAGAGCAAGACTTCGAACGCCACAGTATGGAGATGTGCCATGCCTTCCAGGATCGTGGCTACCCTGACACCATCATCATGGCCGCTAAATCGCGGGCAAAAGCCACTCCACGCCAGGCTACCCTCACTTACACCAAAAAACCCCTCAACAGCAGAGTTCCTGTAGTCATCACCCATAATCCACGGAACCCTCCCATCCGAAAATGGTTACAGGACAATCTGTCTACCCTGCACTGCAGTGCCCGAATGAAGAAGGCAGTTCCCGAAGCTCCTGTGGTGGGGGAAGGAGAGAAAATGCAGGAGTCTAGGGAACATGCTCATGCCATCTGTCCAGCCTCCTACAAACGCAACACCTGGCAGTCGTGGATGTCTCTGCTGCACCAAAAAACGTGCCACTGCAGGGACCACCTACTAGAGGGCAGGCAGTCTCTTCACCAGTTTCACTACTGGTGAGAGATTCACCATCAGAGACGCCTTCTCTTGTAGCAGCAAAAACATCGTTTATCTGCTCAGCTGCAACCTCTGTGGACTCCAGTACGTTGGCGAAACCAAAAAACGCCCTGAAAACCAGGCTGTACCTTCACCGCAGTGACATCACCAGAAACACCGGCACAAGAGTGACCCAACACTTCAATCAGGCGGGACACTCTCTCAGCAACGTGAAGTGCCAGGTGATAGAACAGGTGAACGGGCAGACCCACGAGGCCAGACTCCGCCGAGAACGTTTCTGGAGACACAAGTTGCAGACTGACGCCCTGAAGCCTCAACACACGTGACAGTTGAGCTTGCCATCCTACCACATTCCACTACCCTGGCAACTTGCTTTGAACAATCCCCCAAAATACCTAACTTGACTTGTGTGTGTGTGTGTGTGTGTGTTGTTGTGTGTGTGTGTGTGTGTGATGTGTGTGTGTATGTGTTGTGCGCGCGCATGTGTTTATTGTTTAATTACTATTTAGTTATTCCTTTGCTTCGAGGATGATGGAATAGGGAATAGGCATCGTTTAATTCATTTGCACTGGCGCACAATTGCCTACTCTTCCGAAAGGTGGAACGGTTTTGGCATGTGGGCCGGATGTTCTGCGGGTGCTCCCTCACGGGACTTCGCTTATAGTCTCCTGAAAGGATGTGTATGTGTGTGTGTGTATGTGCATATGCGTGTATATGTGTGCATGCGTGCGTGTATGCTGGTGGGCAAGTTGTGTGTTTGTGTGTTATGTGTGTGTGTGTGTGTGTGTTGGTGTGTGTGTGTGAACATAAACTATATGACCATAATTGTCCCAGGTAAAATTCCCCCCCCCCCCCCTATCTCTCTCTCTCTCTCTCTCTCTCTCTCTCTAACATCGTCTCAGTATGGTGTTCAATTTAAAATGTCATACGAAAAATTTCACAATGATGTAAAATTGAGATTGACGTCATTCCATCACGTCATAATAAACCCCCCTGAGGAAGGCGAAAGCCGAAATATTGGGAACATTTATTATGCTGGTTGTTATGCTTTCACTTTGTGTGGTATATATATATATATATTTTATCAAGTTATATATATATAATATATATATATAT
Organism: Rapana venosa; assembly: GCA_028751875.1. NCBI lineage: Eukaryota > Metazoa > Mollusca > Gastropoda > Neogastropoda > Muricidae > Rapana > Rapana venosa. Next base: position 70,529,858 of record CM054143.1, read on the forward strand.
ATATATATATATATATATATATATATGCCCTGATCATCCAATAGTGTTTAGTTTATTCAACAATTGTGAGTGCCGTACTTGGTCGAAGGCTTTGGTCACATCAAAACAGGTTGCCAAAAGACATGTTCGTCTGGCAAACTGATACTTAATTTGAGTGGTCAGTTGAACAAGATGATGGATGGACGACCTTCCTTTTCTGAAGCCTGCTTGGTTAACAGGAATGATGTTCTTCTTTCCACAGTAGTAAACCAGTCTGTTCAAAACCATTTTTTCCAGCAATTTACAGACATGAGATGTAAGTGATGATAGGTCTGTAACTATTTATACTAGTGTTTGGCTTACCGTTGTTAAGAATTGGGACAATGATGGACTGTTTCCAGACTGTTGGTAAACTGCCACTCTCCCCACACTGATGAAACATAGTCAGGAGGCTGTTGACCCATTGGTCTGGTCAGAGGCCCCTCATCCCTCTCCTGGCTGCTTCCTTCTCCTCCAAAGTCATGGGCCTTCTGATCACACAGAAGAGAGAAATGGTAAGCAGCTGTAGCCATGGGTTTCTTTCTTTTTCCTCTTGCTACTTTTAGATTTCATCCGTGATTTTCCTTCCGTTTTAAACGGAATTCCATATTGGCGATTTTCAGATTTTTTTGGTGAGGACAGTACTGATCTTATTGACTTATTGTTTTGTAATTTAATTTTTGTGTCATGTTTCTCTGTTGATAAACTATTCACTTTAATAATCAGTTTGTATTGGGATAATATCTGCATACTGAATTATTTGTTTATGCAGTAAAAAAGTTCAGAATGAGAGGAACAGAGAATATTAATTTTGTAGGGTGCATTTAGATACATAGCTGCCAACCATTTCTTTCCCAGAACTTAGCTGCAATTCTGGTTTTCAACATGTAAACAAATCACCAGGGAAAACTGCAGTAGGACGTCTGCAGGCGTGCTGGTTTCCAGTACTGATCACCACGTCAGAGAACAGTGCAGATCAGAAGGGTGTTCTCAAAACAAGGATTCTCCATACATCAGTCAGCCTTCTGCTGCATTCTGTGCCAATGCAGTTGTCAAATTTGGCCTGGCAGACAAAATGTCATGACTGCACATGAGAAGAGCAGAGTTGTTTACCTCTGAGTTTGGTGTACATAGCAGTTCTGATTTCAGCTGATGAAAGCAGAGTTCAGATTTGAAGACGAGATGACTGAAGTAGCAACAAATAGAATCGTGAAGAGCCGACAAAGTCTGGCCCTGATTTGACACTGGTGCTCAGCACTCCTCTCTCCTGAGTCAGCATTGTACTTTGTCAGTGTGTACACACACACACACACACATACCCAGTGACACTCACACACACAGTAACACAAGATTCAAGATTTAATTCTTTTCACCCCCTTTTGGGGTATGGAGGATTACAAACTATTTGAACATGAGAATAAACCTAACAGCAATACACCCAAAAGTAATATGAATACAAACAGGGACTGAAAAGCAAGAGTTCATCACATAATGATAAGTAAACAGAATTAAAAACTCGATACTAATTTTTCAAGTATACACATTTCTTTAAAAAACCGACATAATCTACACTTGTGAAAGACAATTGAAATTTCAAGACATACCTGCAAATCTTATGAATTTTGAGAGTGACAGGAGAACTTTTTGAATTTGCATTTCATTAGCCTACAAAAATTATAACTGGACATGGTTTGAAGAAAATGTCGGGGAATAAAAGCTTGTCGTAAATGTTTGAAGTGGGGACATTCCATGATAAAATGAAATTCATCCCCTAAAACAGACACTTGTGCATTTTGAACATATTCCTTCTTCCTTGGTATTATTATGGAAAGGTCCAGACTTCAATTGAAAGCCTTTACTATTGATTGCCGCTACAAACGGAGATACTTCATGAGATGCGTAAACATGTACACTGGTAGATCAATGTTATATATTTTTTCATTACTCAAAATTGATCTTATACGTTTTTTATGATAAAGGCATCACAGTTTCGCAGTTCTCCATTCTTAAACAAAATTTTCTATTAGTGAAGGCTTCTTGATATGGTGAACTTGTAGATAATGAATTTCTTCGAACAAAACTGTCTTCTCCCACAATACAGTCAATATCCACTTTTGTACTAAAATATTTTGTATTTATTTTAGCATGAATGATTGATCTAAAGATTGTGTCATGTAAGTCTTTCATCATGTGATACACATTTGAGGATAGCCTTTTGTCAGATGGACTGTCTGAGAGCAGCTTGCATCTCAGAGAAAATACGAACTATTCGTAACCAGAGTACCAAAATTAGATCAGAAATGGATATCTGCCTGTTTTCTCCATATACTAGCGAAGTTACGTTATGTACGCTTTTAAACAAAAAAAGTTTACTTTAAAATCGCTTAACTGAAACTTATCAGTTATTGTACGGTTAGTCATATCCCCAAATTTCACACCTATACAACAAAACGAGGTTACAACGATTTTATCGAATGTTTTTTTGTTTTCTCAATTTATTGTTGAATAAATCTATGTGTCAACATGTATAGGTGTTCTTTTGCTTGGTGACTAGTCCTTTATCAAACAAACATAACTTTAGTTTAGCTTTATTCACAACACACACACACACACACACTCACGCACTGACACACTAGCACACACACACACACACACACACCACACACACACTTATCCTCAATATAAAATAAAAAATAATGAAATAAAATAAAAAATAAAATAAAACTCACACACACATTAATAAAACTTATATGCTATGCCCATCAGTGATTGCATTAATCCCACTGTACAGTCATGGATCCTGACACCGAGTGTGCAGTGTGAGATGTGAATCAGGGAATAGGTCTGGAGTCGCTGTCATAACCCCAACACATTTGTTCCACCAATTTCTGTGGTAAAATTGACGTTGTGAATGAAACTATTGGAACTATGGTTTTGAAAGTTAAAAACTGAGTTTTGCCTACAATCATAAATATATAATTTTTTAAAATATAATAGCAAGGACAAGTTAAAAATACAAATCACCCAAGGTGTTTGGCCAGAGCAAAGTTTTTGGTGATTTAATAACCTTCTTGCAGGCTGAAAGATTGGCCAGCTGACAGTAAAAACCAAACACGGAGTGTGAATTCACACATGCCCCTGACACATGCCACATGCTATATGACATGGGGTGAACACTCTCACATCCCACCTTCTGTGTGTGTGTTGTGTGTGTGTGTGGTGTGAATGTGTAGTAGTGTGTGTGTGTGTGTGTGTGTGTGAGCTGCTGTCATTTGGAGGCGTTGAAGACTTGGCATAGCCTTGTGCTGTGAATGTGCCGTTGTTTTTATATTCGTCGGCTATTTGTTTCAGTGTTTACATAAAAATGTGGCGGGTCGTGTGAAACAGTTGCAAAATTTGTTCTGCATTTTGAACGTGTCGACTGCAACATTCATGCAGAACAATGTTAGGATACAGAAAACATGCCGTGGTACTTCAGGCTAAGTTCCCATGTGGTGTTCTCTGATGAATGTATTGATATCGTTGGAATTGTTTTGAAGGGGGTTTGTTTCATGATTTATAATTATGGTCACAATAGCGCATTGGGAATCAGAATAAATCTGTATTGTTATGTAACTAGACTTATAAAATGAATTGATGCATGATGATCCCTCCATTGCTGTGGAAACCATTTTTGTTTTTCTGATTTTGGCCACATGTCAAAAATAAAAAAAAAAAATAAAAAAAAAAATAAAAAAAAAAAAAAAAAAAAAAAAAAAAAAAAAGAGAAAAAAACAAGAAAAAAAATATAAAAAATAAATAAAAAAAAAAAAAAAAAAAAAAAAATAAAAAAAAAAAATAAAAAAAAAAAAACAATAAAAAAAAATTATATAATAAAAAAAAAAAAAAAAAAAAAAAAATATATCATATCACATTTGGAAAAGAATACAACTTGAATAGATATTGTAGACATATATTTTTTGAAATTACAAATTATTGTTGTAATAGATAAGGGTTTACAGCTGATTTCTTTCTTTTGCAGATAGTGTTTTAACCTTGATCGGTGTTTGCTGTAATTTTTGTGAAATTTTTGTGTGGTTTTCCTAACTGGAGATTTTTGTCACGAGTGTGGCTGGATGCAGAATTTAAAAATTGCTATAACGCTTTAAGAAGTTATTCATTGTAACACACATAAATCTGTAGGTACTTAAGATCTTTAACACAAAGAACAAAAAATCTAGAATGTTTTCAATAGCCTATATCTTTTCTCTTGTTTAAAAAGTGAATTTCTTCTAAAAAAAAAAAAGGTGTAAAAAAAAATGGAAAAGTGGGAGGGAAACCGTGTGGTGAAAAGAAAAAATACCGCCTGTGCCTGACAAGAAGGACATGACCTCCATGTTGTTGTGTAGTCTTGAAGTGACCTATGAGCTGTCTTTAGCTTTCTTGTCATTAATCTCTTACACAATTCCTGTCATCTAAATATGGACAAAACAAATAAAACATTTTTTGTTAAATGGATGTGAGGCCTGTTTTCAGTAGCAGATTAGTATTAGATTATTTCCATCCGTGACAGCAAAATGCTCAGGAGGATGGTTGACTTTGTTCACTTCTGGCGCTCATCGTATTTCATTTCTATATAACTCCGTGACACTTCACTCCAGCACACGACATCTGAGAAAGAATAACACTTGCTAGTGAACAATATTAGTGATCCATTTCACGGTCACCATCTCTCCAGTCATTCTTCGCATGGTCAGCTGTTGACGTAACAATTGTGGCGTTAAGCTATCCTTGTCCCCATGCAGGACTGTCTGCTAATGTCCGCATTTTACATATAGAAATAATTAATGCATTTCTTGCCTTTTGTATTATTATGTATATGTCTACCATGAGACATTCCAAGTGAATGTGACAAATTTGTGTGTGTATCGATTTCATTTTAGTCTCATTCACAAATTGTGATATTAGACACATTGTAAGAAAAAAAAGAAAGTGGAGGGGAGGGGAAGAAATTCTGGGAGTTGGTGGTAAGGGATTAATGTTATAATTAAATCTATTCTGCAGAACTGTAAGAGAAAATGTAAATACAAATAGTTTCTTGAGAACGGATTAATAAAAATTCCCAATGTTTCTAACAGGAATCTAACGAAGCATAATCGATTTAATGAACAGTAAAAACTATTGTAGCCGGTAACCAACGATGGAGGAAAATCTAAATCCGCAGGAGAAGGATAATGTCTCTAAAGTCATAATTGTTCATAACGTGGGAGGGTTTTAGAGGGTTTTTGATAGCGGCGGCAGAGCAGAGGAGAAAAGTGGAGGAGGAAAAGACAAAATCTCTGTGCACAGAGGAAGTTTAGTCAAGAAAATGCAAGGTTTTATACTGGAATCTTGAATGAGTCAAAGATATAAAAGAATTTTATTTTGAGGAAAGGAAAGGAAATCATGTCGTTATCTAAACAAATTTCTCTATAGCTTACAGCCTCCTGGGTTATAACAATTAATACACTCCCCTTCCCACAAATGTGCCTACACGATCTACCACATAAGTTTTTGTAACTTTTTCATGGATAAATTCAGACAAAATACGCGTTGATCTTGATCAGCGACCCTGCTGTTTCCACCTAGTTTCCAATCTGTATGATAGGTCCCATTTTGTTCATCCTTTTCAAACCAGTCAGTTTCTGTGGAAAGGACATCCATGTAGTTACTCTGTCCTGCCAACAAAAAGCTGTTGTGTTAGATCCTCTGACCACTTGTTTTGATAAAGCAAAACCTTGATTATTTTGGCACCGTATGGTAACAGACATCATCAATGCATTCTCTGTCGGCGGGCTCTGTACCCTGTCAGTTCAAAAATGCATTTTTAAATCCCACTCCTAAAGAAAAAAGGTCTAGACTGCAATACTATGAAAAATTACAGGCCGGTTTCCAATCTTCTTTCATTTCAAAGTTCTGGAGAGGGTGTCCTCAAACAGCTTCAGAAGCACCTAGCTTGTAAACCACCTTTTGGAAGATGATCAGTGGCGTTAAGGCTGGTCACAGCACGGAGACTGCCGTACTGAGTGTCACCAGCAGCCTGCTTTTGCAGAATGACGCCCGCAGAGTGTCAGTAAATGGGCTTGTTGGACCTCAGTGCGGCATTCGACAGTTTTGACCACTCTATTTTGCTCAAAAGACTAGAATACTCTTTTGGAAAAAGAGGTGTTGCCTTGGCATGGTTTACCTCTTAGTCCCCTGATAGGTCGCAGAGCGTGCTGATAGAGGGATTTTTAAGTCACAACCTTTGCCCCCTCCTGTATGGCGTCCCTAAAGGGTTCTGTTTGGGTCCCGTATTTTTCACACTATATTCTCAGCCTCTGTCTATGTGATGACCTTACATGATTGCCAGTTTCATAAATATGCAGATGATACAGAAATTTCGGCAAATGCAACACCTCAAAATTTTTCAGGACGCCACACGCACACTAGCAGATTGCACGCAAAAGGTGTCCTTCAGTGGATGGACAGCAACAAAACTCAAATTAAATACAGACAAGACAGAAGTTATGGCAGTGGTTTCCCCTCATCTAGTCTTATGCGGGTGTCGAGAGTTCTGTGGTCTTGGGTGGCTGTGACATAGCTTTTCGAGTTCTGTGCGGTATCTGGGTGTTCGGTAGATCCTACTCTCTCCATGAAAGACCACATTGTAACGTCTGCAGAGCATGCTTTCTAGAGCTGCGCCGTATTGCACACTTTAAGAAATTTTGCCTCGAGAAGCTTGTTTCAGCGACCGAGTCTTTTGCGACTGGACTATTGCAACTCCTGTTTTTCGGTATAAGTGATGACCAGTTTACACGCCTGCAGCGAATTCAGAACTCTGCTCCCGGGCTCACCCTTGGAAAGAGCAAAAGGGACCATGTGACTCCATGTTAGGGAGCTTCATTGGTTACCTGAAAGGGGCAGCTGTCGTACAAAGTTGCGGTTTGGCATACGTCACTCTAAAGGCTCGCTTGCTCCTCTCTGTCAGCTGCCTTGAAAACACGCACCACAACTAAAACCCTGCGGTCTTGAATGATAACTTACTTGTTGTACCCCATTACAACCTCAAAACCGCAGGTCTTTAGATCGATCTGGAACTCTCTGCCACCAGCCGTCAGACATGCTCCCACTTTATCCCAGTTTGAGTCTTCATTGAAGACACATCCTTTTAATGTATTTCTTAGTATTTAAATATATTGTGCTTTTTCTTGACGGTCCCCGTTTGTCACACTGTAGGCTACTTATGTCATGCCTGGCTGTTGGTTATGTTTTTGTTAGTTATGTTATTGCTAGTGCCTTTTCTCTGAGTGTACTGTTAATTGCCCTGCTAGTGTGTGCCCGGAAAGCAAGTGTGTGCCTCTACAGTGCGATGGGTATCTTTTGGAAATTTATTTGCGCTTTAGAAATGCTCTTATCATTGTTGTTGTTGTTGTTGTTATTATGTGCTGTGTGTGATGTGTATAAATGTGCATGGTATGAAAGGCATTGAGTCATTGCTTTGAGAAATGTGCTATAAAAATGCATTCATTATTATTATTATTTAATATTAAAATGAACCAATTTGACTATGCAATAATGATTTGGAAAAATTATACTTCATTTAAAGATCACTGAATATAGCTGATGCCCATGCTGAGGTAGGAACAGGTATGTAACTTTTCAGGCATACTGCATATCAAGATAGGATCAAAAGTTATACTATGGCCACATATGCCTGAAACTGTTCAACATATTTTGTCTTTAAAACATTCAGTTTCCCATCTACAAGCCAGAGAAACCATTTGTTTTACATGTTTAAAAATGGGTTTCATATATTTTAACAAACGGCTCATATTTTACCATCTCTTCATATACATTTAGACAACCAAGTCTCTTTTTTTCACACTGGAAAACTTTTGCTGTGCTTTTTGCACGATTTGATATCTTGTTTGGGTTTGTAGTGACAAGTGGAGTTTTAAGTTGCCTTTATTGTTAATTGTTTGGCCCCTTTTTTTGCTAAAAGGTTTTGGGAAACCTTTTCATTGTGATATAAAACCCAGTGAGATGGAACCCAACACAAAGTTATATTTTGTGCCTTTTAAGGTGAGGAGATGAATTAAATGACAATCTCTATGACAAGTTCAGATCTAACTTTTGTTCGCATAGAGCTGATGGTTTGGAATTACTGATTTTAAATTCAACACAAAAAGTATTCGAAAAAGCTTTTGGAAAATTTCGATTAAAAAAATAAAGTTCCATTAGTATATCTACGATTTCTGCTGTAAAAATGGAATATTCTCCCCAAGATGAAATGATTTTTGGATTTAATTCTGGTATAGTGTATGCAGCACCAGCATTATTTTTTTAAGACTGATCCATCTGTAAACACTTTTAAATGGTGTGAATAATGTTCTTCCAAATAAATTTTTTGCTTTAGAAGACTTTATCTTACAATTCTTTATGAAGTCAATATAGTTGATGTCATGGGGTGGGGGATACTTCATCTCTTTTAGCAATATTTGTATATATGGATTCAATCCAGCATTTATACAAGTTTGAGACGTGTATGTACCCAGTGTGGTGTTAGAGGATATCATTCCTGCTCTTTTCAGAAAATCTCTATCAGACTTCAGATTTATTGCCGGCTGCAAATCATTTTTAACAGTCATACTTCTTAGGCCCAAATTTACAAGCAACCCTTTGGGGTGTTTATTTTTTCTTAATGTTTAAACTCTAACCAACCATTTTTTGCTCACGTCGTTTGGCGTTTTTGGGAAAAAAAAACAGGGTCCAAAGGAAAATGGAACTTGGTAGATCCTGAGGAGGCCATTTTTGTTTATGCTTCTTAAGTTACCGTTTACTTTTGGAAGGTTTTTTCTTGAAAATCATTTTCCCTGGGAGCATTAAAAAAAATACTTCTTGGGAAAAAACCATTTTCATTCTTTTGAAGGAACTTTTGAAATGGATTAAAGGTGCTATGGTCCTATCCACCCCATGGCGTTTGAATAATTCGAATGTTTAAATTGTCCTTGGCTTATTTAGATGTATAATGTGGGGAGCATTGTTGTGAAAATCCCAAAAAAGGACTTTTTTGATTAAATATTATCCTATTCGAAATGGCATTGTTTATTTGTTCCATTTTAAAAAGGATCAAGTGTTATATATATATAAAACCTTTATATATTTATATATTTATTATTTGCATAAATTTAAAAAGGTTAAGGGGGGATTCTATTGCACCTTCTCCACCTCTCCAGGCGCCGAGAATTTTCACGGGAGATAATTTGCCGTACTTTAAAGGGGTTTGATAATAAAAATCGGGCCTTTTGGTTTTGGGCTTTGAAAGTTTCACGATTTAATTCCTACTTATTTTAATTTTTGTTTCTAAAATTGTTTAATTTAAAATTTTAATTATATAAAAATTTTATTTTTTATTATATTTATATTTAAATAAATTCCCCTGATCATCCAATAGTTTTTGTTTATACAACAATTGTGAGTGCCATACTTGGTCGTAGGCTTTGGTCACTTTCAAAAAAGGTTGCCAAAAGACATGTTCGTCTGGCAACGATACTAATTTGGGGGGTCAGTTGAAAAGATGATGGATGACGCCTTTTTTTTCTGAAGCCTGCTTGGTTAACAGGAATGATGTTTTTTTTCCACAGTAGTAAACCAGTCTGTTCAAAACCATTTTTTCCAGCATTTTTACAGACATGAGATGTAGTGATGATAGGTCTGTAACTATTTATACAGTGTTTGGCTTACCGTTTTTAAGGAATTGGGACAATACTGGACTGTTTCCAGACTGTTGGTAAACTGCCACTCTCCCCACACTGATGAAACATAGTCAGGAGGCTGTTTACCCATTGGTCTGGTCAATGTTGGATCATTTCACTGGAGACAGCAGCAACGCCAACTGATGTCTGTTTGGTTGTTAAGGAGGATTTTAGGCTTTCCCACTCATGGAATTCCACTTTACAGCTTAGTCTTTAGTGATCGACTATGACTCTCTGACTAGGAGGCTTGACTCCACAGCCTTATGTGCTACAGCCCTGGGGGATGGTTGGCCTTTGGAGAACATCTCCAAAGCTGACTGTCCTTATGCGACTTGGCCGAGAGTGGGGATGTACTGTGGGGAAGGCATCTCCACTATAATCAAAATTTTTGCCCAGTTTCCAAAACAGCAGCTGCCTCCTCTGCTGTTTTGGAGGTCATCGTCGGACACGATGGACAAACATTTCAGCATCTTTCATTCTTGAAAAGTGAAAGGAGCATTCAGGAATTTGGGGTTTTTGTCAGAAACAGGGTCACTAAAAAGATAGGGTGAAGGCAGGAGGATTTCTAGGGAGGAACAACATAGGGCCCTTCCACATGGACCTTTTTTTTCCTGACCACACACACGGCTGACGTGGAGAAAGAATGCACGGTTGTTTTGCGGGGAGGGTTGGTGAGTGTGTGTGTGGTCTGTGGCAGTGTGAAGACCTTCAGCAGGGCAAGTAGCAAGAAAGAGGGGTTGGGGGTGTCCACAGTCAGCATTGTTGCCTGTTGTGCAGTTAGCGGTGATTGGCAGGTGAAGGCAGCCTTCAGGAGAATGAGGGAGTGACAGGGCAGAGAAGACGGGTCAGCAGACAGCGGTAGACAGGGTCGGTTAGTTAGTCAGTAGTCTGTAGTGAAGGTAGAAAGTTAGAACTACGTCTCTGCTTTCATGTTCTCTTCCAAGTTTGTTCCCCCCTCCCCTCCCCTTCTGACATTCCTATTTATCAACCAAGTGGATTGTACATCGCTGATGACAATTGCAGTTGTGGAAATGAAAGAGACCCCCCTTTTTTGTGTTAGATAGCGTGGAATGAGAGAGACAGAGATGGACTGATTAGTGTTTGTAGTTTTTGTTCCATGTTGTGCTGTCTGTTCTTTCCAGGCACCCAAACACAGCCTGTGGACTGTTGACATCAGATGTATTTTCACTGCCATCAGTGAAGATTGCCAGTGACAGCCAACTAGTGGGACCAACTGCAATATTCCTTTCTGGGAGTCAAGGCCCCTAAACCTCTCCTGGTGCTTCCTTCTCCTCCAAAGTCATGGGCCTTCTGATCACACAGAAGAGAGAAATGGTAAGCAGCTGTAGCCATGGGTTTCTTTCTTTTTCCTCTTGCTAGTTTAGATTTCATCCGTGATTTTCCTTCCACTTTATAAATGGAATTCCTTATTGGCAATTTTCAGATTTTTTTTGGTGAGGACAGTACTGATCTTATTGACTTATTGTTTTGTAATTTAACTTTTGTGTCATGTTTTTCTTTTGATAAACTATTCACTTTTTTATAATCAGTTTGTATTGGGATAATATCTGCATACTGCATTATTTGTTTATGCAATAAAAAGTTCAGAATGAGAGGAACAGAGAATATTAATTTTGTAGGGTGCATTTAGATACATAGCTGCCAACCATTTCTTTTTTCCCCAGAACTTAGCTGCAATTCTGGTTTTCAACATGTAAAAAATATCATTTGGGGAAAACTGCAGTAGGACGTCTGCAAGGCGTGCTGGTTTCCAGTACTGATCACCACGTCAGAGAACAGTGTAGATCAGAAGGGTGTTCTCAAAACAAGGATTCTCCATACATCAGTCAGTCTTCTGCTGCATTCTGTGCCAATGCAGTTGTCACTTTGGCCTGGCAGACAAAATGTCATTACTGCACATGAGAAGAGCAGAGTTGTTTACCCCTGAGTTTGGTGTACATAGCAGTTCTGATTTTTAGCTGATGAAAGCAGAGGTTCAGATTTGAAGATGAGATGATGAAGTAGCAACAAAGAATCGTTGAAGAGCCGACAAAGTCTGGCCCTGATTTGACACTGGTGGGTCAGCACTCCTCTCTCTAAGTCAGCATTGTACTTTGTCAGTGTGTACACAAAACAACCCCACACACACTACTAAAAAAAGTCCAAGAGATGGTGAAATATAGAAAAGTATGTAGGTTACACGCACACACCGGCACACACACACACACCAGACTCATGCAATGTATCAACACAAGAAAGTCTGTCCCGTTAAATTTTTTGAACCATGTTATCATTTACTATATTTTTAAATTTTGGGTTTTATGGATACAATGATAAGTTTTTTCAAGTTTGTTAATTAATTGTTAAAATATGAATACAATTTTCAAAGTAAAATTTATTTCTTGATGATGTAAATTTTAATGATAATATAATTTGTTGCCGTTATTGTTTTGGCATCATTAGACAGTTAACATTATAAGAATGAAAAGCATTTCAATAGTTAGAGATATTAAAACGGAAAAACCCCCCCAGCTATAATTCATTAAATGATATGCACATATTTGTTTACCACATTGGAAAGATCTCTGTGTTCACAATAATATTCAATAAATGAGTAAAACATGAGATATTTTATGGGAATATTAAAAGTATCTATGGGAAAAGTGGATGGAATTAAAAATAAACAAACTAAATGACGTACAATAAAAGACATGTTGATATTATACGATGTAATAATTTACAAGAAACACATTTAGATTAAAAAACTGTAGAAGATGTAACTCTACCAGGATATATGTCTGTACACTACTGCAGACCAAAGAGAAATAGATCTGTCAGTGCTTCAGGAGGTATTTCAGTTTTCATTAAGGAAGATCATCGAAAAAGTATAAAATTTTTACCGCAAAATAGTTCAGATATTGTGTGGATGCAAAATCATCAAACAAGAATATTTTCATAGGATGTGCATATATTCCACCTGAATTTTCTTCTTTTGGAAAAGTTCATACACAGAAAATATGGGAAAATTTAGAACAAGACATAGAAAGTTTGTCTGAAAGAGGTCAGATTTAATACTGTGCGATCTAAAATGCGCGATCAGGAAGACTGAATGACTTTATAGAAATAGATCCCGAACCAAGTTACTCAATTTAAACCCGAAGAAATTGAATATGACAATTTATCAAAGGTGCTCAATGGATAGAATTGTACAAAAATATGTAGACTATTAGCTAATATTTGTATAGACAATCAATTGATATATTAAAATGGCTTTTAACTTAGGAGATTTACAGGGTAGATTTACATGCTTTCAACCTCAGGTTGTAGTGTTGTGGATTATTCATTTGTACAAAATCATTTATGAAAGAGGTGAAGCATATGAAAGTTAGAGATTTAATGGAATCTCTGATCATTGTCCACTTGATTTAGATATAATATACCAGGGTATAGAAAAACACATTTGCAGAAGTCTATCAAAAAAGTAAGAGACACACAGGCAGAGTGTATTACTAAAGATTTACCACAACACATGTTTTGGGATGGGGTAACAATTCCAAAGAACAATTTCAAAAGGACACGTCTACTACCATCAATACAATCACACATAGCACAAATAAAAACTCAAACAAATACAGTATTAAAACAAAGTCAAAGCAGCCTGATTCAACGAACGTAGTCAATGAATGTTCCAGACAACTGTCTGATATCTTTCTCAAAGTGGCACAATAAGCTTGAGACCAGAACGTCCCAAAAACCTGTAAGAAGAATTAAACACAATAAAAAATGGTTTGACTCAGAATGTAACAGTATGAGAAAAGTCTTTAATAAATGCAATAAATAGAAATCTGTATAAACCTGAACTTCGACAAGAATATTTCATGAAAAGAAAACAGTATAATTCTTTAATAAAAAAGAAAAAGAAAATCTTGAAAAATTCACTGGTATCACAACTACATGATGCCATTGACGAAGATCCGAGTTATTGTGGAAAACTTTACAAAAAATTAAAAGAAAGTGAAGATGGGGATTAAGCATCCTAATATATTAGTAGCAGTAAATGGACTGAACACTTAAATAAAATAATAATAATATTATGGAATTTATATTAGCGCTGATCTTGTAAAAAACAAACAAATCGAAGCGTTGCACTCAATCATTTACAGGCATGCACACCACACACCCACCACCACGCACGCACAGCAACGCGCGGAACAACACTTAGAAGGTGAAAGATTTCTGTTGAAAATTTAGGGACAATTTTGTGGGGGGAAAGTCTCAGGTAGGAAATAAGTGTGTTTTGAGGCTGGTTTGAAGAATTAAGTGGGGCTTTTGACGAAGGAAAAGGGAGGGCTTCCCGGGGATGGACCCGAAACAGAGGAGGACGATGGCCAACAGTGGTTTGTTTAAAATTTTTTTTTTGGAAAAAATTTCGGTGGAAAAAATTTTTTTTTTGGGTTCGGGAAAAAGGGGGGGAGATTTGGGGAAAAGAAAAAAGGGATTGATTTTACCCCGGTGGGGAAACAAACCCGTGAAAAGGGAGGAGGGGTTTTAGTTTTTTTTCCTAGGGTATGGATTTTTAAAAACTTTTGGGGAAAAAAAACCAAAATGGGAAAAAAAAGAAAAAAGGCCAAGAAAAAAAGAGGTGAAAAGGCCAAAATTTTTCTTTCTTGGCAGCAGTTTTAGAGGGTGGGAAAAACACCCCTTATTGAAAAAAACTGAAAAATTTTTTATAACCGGAAAAACAATACAAAGGTAATTTTAAAA
>CM054143.1:70544894-70597752 GCA_028751875.1 Rapana venosa
ATTTAAAAAATTTGTTTTATAATTTGTTTGGGTAGAAATCAAATTAAAGCACAGTAGTCCACTTTTGATAGATTCATAACAGAAATCCGTCAGAAACCACTAATTGGTTTGACAGATTCAATTCTCTAATGGATGAAGTTGCACTTTTAAACTGTGAAACATTATTTTTGGAGATTTTAACATAGACTTACTCAAACCTAAACCGAAATGGAATCACAACTATATGATGCTTGGTCTGGAACAACTAATAGATAAACCCACACGTATAACAGATAACTCAGTAACTTTAATTGATCATATATACACTAACGCAAAACAGCACAAATGCACAAAAATGCAAACAAATTCTAGAACACGTGATCTAGACAAGTTAGATGCTCGGATTATAAAACTCGCTAGTCCGGTTATTGTTGAAACACTGGCATATCTATACAACTTGTGTATTGAGAAAAGGTGTTTTCCTCTCAAGTTTAAAAAGGCAACAGTATACCTGTCCATAAATCAGGTGACTGCTCTTCTCCTTCACATTACAGGCCAATTTCAATTCTCTCTGTACTATCTAAACCCATTGAAAAACACATACAAACATCCCTAAAATTCTCACTTTATAAAAACAGTCTATTGCACGAGGATCAATCAGGTTTGGTAAAAACTTTTCCTGTCACACTGCTCTCACTCAGCTCACTGACAGTCTCCTACACAATATAAATGACAATAAGTTGACTGGCCTCCTTTTAGTTGATTTTTGAAAAAGCATTTGATGGATCAACCACTTTTTGTTATTGCGTAAATTAGAATTGTACAAACTGAAAAACCTGAAGTCATCCAACTACAAAGAAAAAATTTTCTGTCTAATTGGCAGAGCTTGTATCTGTAAATAATCAAGCGCAGAACTACTACCCATTAGATATTGGGTACCACAAGGCTCAAGGGGACGGGATAGCTCAGTGGTCGGAGCACTCGCTTTCCCCCAGCCAAGTTAACCCTCTTGTCCCCAATCCGGCTGCAGCCGATAGTAACGGAGGCTGCCGCTAGATTCCAATTACGACCGCAGCCGACAGGTTGGTGCTGCCCACGTGGGCAGTACTTTCCATCACACACAGACCTCGTGGGTTTTCACAAATGTGTGTCTGAAAATTGGTGGGGCGATGCAGGGAGGGTGTCAGACGGTGCCTGATAAATTTAGACCACTAACATGCGTGTAGTGGGAGGGAAAGGGAAAAAATAACACCAGCGACCGGAACGCTTTTCAATGGTGCACGTGGCGAAATATAAATTGGCGTTTTCTTTAAATAGCAGACGATTCATCTGATAGCGAACGATAAATTGAATGTTATGTCTTGGAAGTAGAAACATTTGAACGAAAATTGTTAAGTGAGTTTTGATATTTAAAAGATTACGGAAAGGAGGAAGGAAATGCTGCAGTTAGGAGAAGAGGAGCCTGAAAAAAACGTGCTACACGGCACATTCCTGACCTGTGCTACACCACCAACTGTGGAGAAAAATTTTACCTCCTGGCCAGTCCGCGGCATAGACGCCTGAAAGCTTGATGCCTTTTGACTGTTTTCTCATTATTACCACACTTTTGCTTTGAAACTGCAATGGCAAAACGAACAGATATGCTAATAATGAAAATAGCAAGAAGGAAAATAAAATAAGTCTCCGTCGCCAAGGTTCGACAGGTGAGAGCAATGGTACATCCCCCCCCAACACACACACATCCATAATTTGTGCTTTTTTGTGATGTGATGTGACCCTGTGCCACCACTTACGACTCTTTAAGAGACTAACAACATTAAAATTTTGTAGAGTTAAAAGAAGTTCTAAGTTGTTTCGAATTTGTCACACCTGTGCTGTGACAATGGTGACAGTGTGACAGTCATGTACAATAATACACTTCTGTACACTTAACAAACATGTGGTAGCACATGCAGATATGAACTGCAGTATAAAGGTCACATGTCGATTGAATATGACTTGTTTTCAAAAGAAAAAATAGTTAAACAAAACTTATGTCTCCTCGAGACATACCATAAAACAACAGGTGCTATGGGGACATTGTGCGACACATCCTTGAAGTACTATTGCACATAACCATTGGTAAACACATCAGGTGGGTATCACTTCCTTATTCGACACTAATATGCTTGAACAATTGTCAAATCCATGCAGGATTTGCTGTTTTATCATATATACCATGTTTTTACCTGTGATTGGTGACAAATAAGGTGACAATGACAAGATATCTGGTGACCAGACACATAAACTTGCGCCTAAATGCAAGTACAAAGACATGGCTAGCTTGTGACAAAATTTCAGCTTGATAACTTGTCATGCACACACACAATTGCCTTAGGAATAAAGTAAGTCAGATGGAGGTAGAAAAGCTGCAAAGAATTCAAAATCTACAGGCAGTTTAGTTCTGTAGAATCCAACAACAAGAGGGTTAAGCAGCATCGAGCGTGGTTACCAGTTGGAGTGTGACCGTTTGCGCGCCTTGGCCTCAGTACAGTTCCCCCAGTTCACCCAGCTGTAAATGGGTACCTGCCCTCTTTAGGGTCAGGGAAGGTAAAGCAGCGAGGGAGAGGAGATGGGCGCCGCCCTCAATATGCTGGCCCTAGAGAAGTGAGGTCTCTGACGCCTTGCTCCCCTACGACCTTATAGGTTATGGGACTCCTTTACCTTTTTTTTTTTACCACAAGGCTCAGTATTGGGACCACTCTTGTTTTCAGTCTATGTAAATGATTTACCCTGTTTTATTAAATGTAACTGTGAAATGTTTGCTGACCATACCACTCTCTTTTGTAGTGATTCAGACTCCAGCAGATTAACTCGCAAACTTCAATACAATATTGACAGATTGATTATTTGGACTCAATTAAACCACATGTCCTTAAATGCACAAAAAACAAAGTGTATGTACGTATCAGCAAGACAGAAAAGGCAAAAAATGAATGATAGGTTTCAACCTCTGTTATTGAATAACGGAATAGTTGAAGAAGTTGACTCTCATAAAATATTAGGTGTTACCATGGACAAAATATGACTTGGACTGATCACATAATGTCACTGGGTAAACGCCTAGCTCACAGGCTACTTCAATTATCCAAAATAAAACACTTTCTAAATAATCATTCTCCAAAACTATTTTTTTGTGGTCACATTCTACCAATCATTGACTATGCATCAACTATTTGGGATACCTGCAGTGGAACGAACTTGAAATTCATTCATCGTTTATATAAAAAAGCAGTAAAACTTGTATTGTTAAAAACAAACACCCTGACAATTGAGGATTATAAGCAAATAAATGTCCTGACATTTTGAAACTGATTTTTATTCAATAAAGCTGTGTTTATGCAAAAAGTTGTTCATCAAAATGCACCTCCGAAGATTACCAAAGCTTTCAAAGTTAACCAACATAGACACAACCATTTGCTAACATTTCCAAGACCCAGAAATAACCTATATAAATCAAGCCTCTTGTATTCAGGCAGTGACCTATGGAATAAACTCCCCAAAAATTTGAAATGTATTAAAGGCAAAAATCAGTATAAAACACATCTAAAAAGATATTTCATGAATAAAAGTACAGAACACTACTTGTAAACTTAAGAGAGTGATTTAAGTGTCACCGACGTTATTCTTGTCATTAAAATCAGATATGACCCAAGTTTTCATATTCATATAGAGTACATGTGTAAGCATTGATCTATATATGGGTTGATATGATATCAACCCCAACATGCTTTGAGTCTGGTGTGTGTGTGTGTGTGTGTGTGTGTGTGTGTGTGTACAAGTGTGTACAAGTGTGTGTTGTGTAATTGTTTGGTTTTGGATTTTTACTTTCTTGCTGTCTTGGCCTTTTACATTTTTTTGTGTTAGACAAAAATATGCTGATTTATTTAATTTTGTTGCTTTTAGTTTTCTTTTTCATTGTATTAGATGAGCTAAATTGTTATTGCTGAGGTTAGTACTGCTGGGTGGGTTTACATTGCCTGAATTTATTCTTTGATGGAAGGATTAACATTGTTCTGCCTCAAATCAAAAAGCACATGTACATGCGTGTATATGACCAGGGGAGAGGGAGGGAATGGATGTCTTTGTTTTACTTTTTTGCTCTGAATCCAATGTCTGCTTGGTTATTCTTGTTTTCCGTATATATGAGCATATTATGTGGTGAAGGGGATATGGGTGAGGATGTGTATGTGTATGTAAGTGTTTAAATGACACATCAGTTTCCTCTGTTTATATCCATTTGGTTGTTGTTGTTGTTATTGTTGGTGGGGGTGGGTTCTGGTTTATTTCGCTTTTTGTTTGTTTTGGGTTTAGGGGGGTTTTCTTGGGAGGGGGAGGGGTATTTTGGACTCTTTTTCTCGTCTTTTGTTAGTTCTATATTGTTCTTCATTTGTCTTGG
The DNA here is from genome assembly GCA_028751875.1 of Rapana venosa. Classification (NCBI taxonomy): domain Eukaryota; kingdom Metazoa; phylum Mollusca; class Gastropoda; order Neogastropoda; family Muricidae; genus Rapana; species Rapana venosa. The sequence continues at coordinate 70,549,312 of CM054143.1, forward strand.
CTGTTATTCTTGTCCTATGTTAGTTATTGTCGCTGTTGTTGTTGTTTTACTATGTTTTTTGTTTGTTTGATTGTTTATTTCCTTGTTGTGGTTGATCTTGTTGATTCATCTTTTTTTGTTGTTTTATTCAGTTGTTTTGTATGGTTGAAGGTTTGTGTGTGTATGTGTGTGTGAGGAGGGGGCAGGGGGGGGGGGGGGGGGGGAGGGAAGCAGTTGGTGTGGTTTTTTAAATTTTTATTTTGTTTTGTCTTCTTGTTTGGTTGGTTTGGTTTTTCTTTGTTGCTTGTTTGTTTGTATTATGACGGATATTTTTTTCAAGATTTTTGAATTATTTGAATTGTATGGTTTAATATTTTTCTGGGTTTTTTGTTTTGTTTTTAATTCCATATATGCATATGTATAGTGTACCATAGATTAGGTTTTTTATTCTATGTCTGCATATACATTATCTTTTTTTTCTCGCTTTTTTTCCCTTTAGATAGATGGCTTGATGAAAAAAAGCAAATGCACTGCTTATTCAATGTACCATCTGAACATAAAACTTTGACTTTGACTTTGGGCTGTACCCCACACAATGTCCTCACCGCGCATCACCACAGTCAGGTCCTTCAGTCTGGTGCTGGTGCTACGTAGCATTGGGGCGGAGACGGCTCCAAGGCGTGCCATCCCCTCCACAGAGGCCAACTGTCAACCTGCACACACAACCACGGTCACTGCTTCTGTCACTCTTCTTGGCCACATTTGGCCCAGGCCAAAAGCTGTGTCAGTGACTGAGGTCAGCTCACTGCCAAGGCCTACACGACAATGTTGTTATGTTGTAACATGTGTTGAGATTGCCTTCAGCCATGACTAGCTCTTCACATAACAATCTGCACTCTCAAAAATCCTCTGAAGGCAGAGTATGGCTGCCTATATGGCGAGGTACTTAAAAACAGTCACACACGCAAACTTCTCATGCAGTGTGCAATTTCAATCTGGCAGTGATTCCCAGGTGGGATGAGTGAGTCAGAGTGCACGTTCTGGGTGACCCCCAGAGTGTTAAGCTGGGCAATGTGCAACATCATCATTTGCAACATCATCTGCGTACTGAATATTTGGGGTATTGCATACAAAGTTCAAACTTTCCATAGTGCGAAAAATCTCGCATAGCTACCAACATTCGATTCCAAAACCAGAATTTCATGGGGGGTGAGTTTGCACTTTGAAATGAAATGGCCGTAGGTGGAAACTGAAAGTACAAAGATGTTGTTGTTCTTTCAATTTAACGACTTTTCACTGTAAGTGATATTAGACGAAGGGAGACAGATAGGGAGAAATGTGGGAGAAAAGGATATGCTTATGTGCGACTGACAGTTTGTTTTGTCACATGAAGTGTAGGTGTGTGTGTCACTCTGTGTGTGTGTGTGTGTGTGTGTGTGTGTGTGTGGTGTGTGTGTGTACACACTGACAAAGTACAATGCTGACTTAGGAGAGAGGAGTGCTGAGCACCAGTGTCAAATCAGGGCCAGACTTTGTCGGCTCTTCACGATTCTATTTGTTGCTACTTCAGTCATCTCGTCTTCAAATCTGAACTCTGCTTTCATCAGCTGAAATCAGAACTGCTATGGACACCAAACTCAGAGGTAAACAACTCTGCTCTTCTCATGTGCAGTCATGACATTTTGTCTGCCAGGCCAAATTTGACAACTGCATTGGCACAGAATGCAGCAGAAGACTGACTGATGTATGGAGAATCCTTGTTTTGAGAACACCCTTCTGATCTGCACTGTTCTCTGACGTGGTGATCAGTACTGGAAACCAGCACGCCTGCAGACGTCCTACTGCAGTTTTCCCTGGTGATTTTTTTACATGTTGAAAACCAGAATTGCAGCTAAGTTCTGGGAAAAAGAAATGGTTGGCAGCTATGTATCTAAATGCACCCTACAAAATTAATATTCTCTGTTCCTCTCATCCTGAACTTTTTTACTGCATAAACAAATAATTCAGTATGCAGATATTATCCCAATACAAACTGATTATTAAAGTGAATAGTTTACCAATAGAGAAACATGACACAAAAATTAAATTACAAAACAATATGTCAATAAGATCAGTACTGTCCTCACCAAAAAAATCTGCAAATCGCCAATACGGAATTCCGTTTAAAACGGAAGGAAAACCATGGATGAAATCTAAAGTAGCAAGAGGAAAAAGAAAGAAACCCATGGCTACAGCTGCTTACCATTTCTCTCTTCTGTGTGATCAGAAGGCCCATGACTTTGGAGGAGAAGGAAGCAGCCAGGAGAGGGTTGAGGGGCCTCTGACTCCAGAAAGGAATATTACAGTTGGTCCACTAGTTGGCTGTCACTGGCAAGTCTGTCACTGATCGCAGTGAGATACATCTGATGTCAACAGTCCACAGGCTGTGTTTGGGTGCCTGGAAAGAACAGACAGCACAACATGGAACAAAAACTACACACACTAATTAATCCATCTCTGTCTCTCTCATTCCACGCTATCTAACGCAAACAAAGGGGTGTCTCTCATTTCCACAACTGCAATTGTCATCAGCTGTGTACAATCCACTTGGTTGATAAATAGGAATGTCAGAAGGGGAGGGGGGGGGGGAGCAAACTTGGAAGAGAACAAGAAAGCAGAGACGTAGTTCTAACTTTCTACCTTCACTACAGACTAACTAACTAACTAACCGACCCTGTCTACCGCTGTCTGCTGACCTGTCTTCTCTGTCTGTCACTCCCTCATTCTCCTGAAGGCTGCCTTCACACTGCCAATCACCGCTACTGCACAGACAGGCAACAATGCTGACTGTGGACACCCCCAACCCCTCTTTCTGTCTACTTGCCCTGCTGAAGGTCTTCACACTGCCACAGACACACACACACTCACCAACCCCATGTGATCTCATTTTCTCATTTTTCTCCTGTACTGAATATTTTGGTTAAACTTTATAGGATTTTGCATTGCATTGTAATATAATAATCCTGAATTAGTGTGCATATGTGTATACATTTATTTTGTTAATTAGTTAATTTTGTTACAGAGCAATTATTGTAAGATCACACCTGTATATCTTAGTGAGTGTTTATATTTCAATTACGTGTTTGTTTTGGGGTTTTTTAATTCTGTATATGTTTATTTTGTTTGTTTTTTCTTTGTGTGTTTGCTCTCTTAAACCAGAATTCTATCACAGCGTTATTAGCCGCACTCCTCCCTCTACGTCATGTCTCTTACCTCAGACAAGTGGCCAATAAAACATGGTCTACGAGTAGGCTACCTCAACATAAACAATGCAACCAATAAAAAGATGACATTGCTAGCATACTATTTAATGATGGGAATGAGTTTCATTTATTTGGCTTTGCTGAATCCCGCCTTTCTTCAAATATAACTGATGCAGACATGCACATTCCAGGATACCAAATATTTCGCCAGGATTCCTACAAACCAAAAACTACAGGCTTATTAACATATTTTGCATCTTCATTATGCTGTCAAAGGCTATACAATTTTGATGTGTATGATATCGAATCCATTTGTGTAGAAATCAAATTAAAGCACAGTAGTCCACTTTTGATAGGATTCATATACAGAAATCCGTCAAAAACCACTAACTGGTTTGACAGATTCAATTCTCTAATGGATGAAGTTGCACTTTTAAACTGTGAAACTATTATTCTTGGAGATTTTAACATAGACTTACTCAAACCTAAACCGAAATGGAATCACAACTATATGATGCTTGGTCTGGAACAACTAATAGATAAACCCACACGTATAACAGATAACTCAGTAACTTTAATTGATCATATATACACTAACGCAAAACAGCACAAAGCTGAAGTATGTTCTCCGTCATGTGGATGCAGCGATCATAATCCTGTCTGCTGTACTTGGTTTAAGCGTCGCATAAAAATTTCTAAAGTTGGGCATAAAACTATATATTACCGACGATTCAAACACTTCTGTGAGGATAATTTTCTTTCGGACCTGATGAAACTCACCATTACACGATGTATACCAAATCAGAGACCCCAATGAAGCTGCTGAATTTTGGGTTAACACATTTATCTCAGTGTATGACAAACATGCTCCCTTTATAAAAAAGAGAGTTAAAGAAAAAACCAAAACTCCATGGATAACAAAGGACATAGAATCCGAGATAAACTTAAGAAACCACCTGTAAACCCATGGTACACATGAACAATTTAGGACACAAAGGAATAAAGTGAATTCCATTAAACGCAGATCAAAGCGTAATTACTTTCAACAGTTGTTAATCACCACTAGTGACTCTCGCCAGATTGGGAAAGCCATCAATACATTATGTAATAAACATGTTTCAAAAAGTCAACAGTTCATTAAAGACATATCAGCTGATGAATTAAACAGCCATTTTTCAAATGTAGCAAATAAAGTTATAACATGTGACAAGTCAAGAGAAAATGATCTTCATTACCTACAACAATATATTAACTCAAAACATATTAACTTTCCATTTAATCTCCAGCCAATGACAACCTTTGACGTATTAGAAAGCATAAAAATGCAAACGAATTCTAGAACACGTGATCTAGACAAGTTAGATGCTCAGATTATAAAACTCGCTAGTCCGAAGTGGAAGAAGCCATCCGCAGCTTACCAGTAGGAAAGTCCCCAGGAGCAGATAATATACCAGCAGAGCTGCTCAAGCATGGTGGCGAAACAGTCATCACATATGTTACAGCTATCTGTCAGAAGATTTGGGAGACAAAACAGTGGCCAACAGAATGGACACAATCACTCATCATACCCCTGCCCAAGAAGGGGAATTTACGCCAATGCCAAAACTATAGAACAATCGGCCTCATCAGCCACGCCAGCAAGATCATGCTCAAAGTTATTTTGAATCGACTCAAGAAGGAGGCAGAAGAACACCTTGCAGAGGAACAAGCTGGTTCAGGGCAGGCAGAGCACAATCGAACAGATTTTTAACTGCCACATCCTGATGGAAAAACATCTTCAACATCAGAGAGACCTGTTCCACAACTTCATCGACTTCAAGAAGGCTTTCGACAGAGTATGGCACGAAGGCCTGTGGCAGGTCCTCAGAATGTTTGGCATTGAAGAAGGACTAGTGCAAACCATTCAGCACTATACAACACCGCAGCAGTGCAGTCCTTCTGAACAATCAGTCGGAGACTACTTCAAAACCACAGTTGGGGTCCGACAAGGATGCCTGTTATCTCCAGTCCTGTTTAAATCTGTTCTTGGAAAACATTATGAGAGAGACCCCCATGCTTCCACTCTACCATCTCCATTGGTGGCAGACCCCTCAACAACTTGAGGTTTGCCGATGACATTGACCTCATGGGCGGAAGTAACACAGAGCTGCAAGATCTTACGACCAGACTTGAGAACAGAGCTGGAGCATATGGGATGGAGGTGAGCTCGGAGACAAGTAAAGTACTTGTGAACAGCACGAGCAACGCCACTGCTAAAATTTACATGAACGGCCAACAACTGGAGGAGGTAAGGTAAAAGGTAAAGGAGTCCCATAACCTATAAGGTCGTAGGGGAGCGAGGTGTCAGAGACCTCACTTCTCTAGGGCCAGCATATTGAGGGCGGCGCCCATCTCCTCTCCCTCGCTGCTTTACCTTCCCTGACCCTAAAGAGGGCAGGTACCCATTTACAGCTGGGTGAACTGGGGGAACTGTACTGAAGCCAAGGCATGCAAACGGTCACCCATCCAACTGGTAACCACGCTTGACGCTGCTTAACTTGGCTGGGGGAAAGCGAGTGCTCCGACCACTGGAGGAGGTAGATGCTTTTAAATACCTCGGCGCTACACTCACAAAGGACGGGCGATCGACGACAGAAATCAAAGTCAGACTAGCCATGGCAACATCCTCCATGACAAAACTCACCACCATATGGAAAAGTAAAGAGATCAGTTTCCCAATCAAACTACAGGGTTCATACAGACTTGGTGGGAAAAAATTTAGGGCCTTTTTAGGGGCCATTATTTCCAAATTTAGGGCCTAGCCGCGGGGCATCAAAGTGTATGTTATCAACCTGTGTACACATTTACTTTGATAAACCAATCTCAAATTCATGTAAGCAAAGTCTTCTCATCTACAACTGCATGATGGATATTGATTATTGACACAAATTCAAAGTGAAGTTCTAGAATAAAATGACTTTCACTCATAGATACTACAATGAATTAAAATCCTCACACAGTAAAACATCCATGGTGTGATGGAGTCCCCATATCTTGAAATCAGAGTAAAGTGAAAACTGAAATAAGTGTCTCCGATTCCAAGATGTTTTTCACAAACAGCTAGCAAGTGAACTTAAAAGACACTATCCCTCAAACTTCATCTGATGTGAACTAGTCTCCTTGCCTTATCAAAGATGCAGATGGTTGCCTGGTACTAGAACTGGTAACAACAATACCCCACAGTCACAGTGCCTCTTCCAAATTCTGCTCCTTTATTTCAATCTCACACATGCGTACATGCAGGAATTCACACACAACAAACACGCACGTGCGTGCACGCACACGCATGCATGCATAAAAGAGAGAGACAGAGACAGAAACTGAGAAAGACACAGAGAGAGGCTGCTGGATGCAAGTTCTCTTCACTATGAATACATGTACAAGTCCCGTATCGTCAATGCAGACAGAGAGGTAGGCCTAACACTGGCTTGAAAAGGATGCAAACACCCTCTGCCCAAAGTTTTTGTTTTTTTAAAAGCAAGAATCTTCAATCAAGTCGGCCATAATGAATAAGCTGCAAATTTTTAAAAGTAAAGCAACTAAATCGACCAATTGAGCGGTGGAAAAAATTCAAACATTTGTTTTTTCCTGTAATTGAAAATATTCGGCATTTGTGACTTCCCTTATGAATTGGATTCGTTTTCGAAATGCATTTCTGCAGGAAATCTGTGGGAAAATCTCCTCAAATAAAGAATACATCGGCTACGGGTTTTATTTTATTCCCATTCTAAACCACACGTACACGACTGCCATTTTGAAAACTGTGCCAGGAGAAAAATCCCTTTGCTATTCACAGCACAGCTGTCTAAAAATTAAAAAAAACTTGTAAGAAGGACTGTGGGGAGTAAACGAAAAAGTATTTTTTTGACTCATGTTTGCAGTTTCATAGTTAAACATCTTTTCCAAACAAATTAGGGACACCCCATAGGGAAGGGAGTTTTTCGGCATGAAAAAAATAACGATGAAAGCAAAGCGAATATGCCTTCCAATGGGGGCAAATTCCCCCCCTTTGGCAAAATAGGTGGGGCAACATGAATAGCGACACAGGTCTATCCGTGATAATTCATCTTTGGACATCCTTCTTTCTTTTTATTTTTCTAAGTTTTATTTTGTTATTTGTTTAATCTACATTCAACAAAAACTCCATTCATGGTTCCCATTTTTTGGGCTTTTTGGGCCTCCAGGGCCTAGGCCTAAATTTTTTTTGGGGCTTTTTAGGCCCATTTTGGGGTTCAAAAAAATCAGGGCCTTTTAGGGGTTTTTAAGATTTTTAAAAAACCTCAAAGCTTACAAAGCCTAATTTAGACTTTCCCCGCTGTAGGAAATGAAAAACCCGGGCATTTTACTTGAAAAAAGCAAAGCGAATCCAGATTTGAAAAAAAAAGCCATAGAAACTACGGCATATTTCCCGGAAAAAACAAAAAACCAATGAATTTGTCCCAAAAGTCAAAAAACACGGCTGGCGGTCCCAGGGAACCCTTCTCCCATCCAAGAAGAAAAAGCTGACATGGTTTGGGCCCCGTACCCACCACAACACTCCCGCCCAAAACAGTACCCCGGGAACACTGAAGGTTTGGGAAAAAGGGGGGGGAAGAAAAGTCATGGGGACAACTCAAGAATGGACCCCGGATGAAAGACTCGCCACGCGCAAGGGGCCCAGGACCGAGATGGATGGAGGAGGCTTTTCCACGGCATCGTCTTTCGGTCTTTCCCCACGCCGCCCAAAGGGCATGGGGCGGATGATGATGATATGTTTATTTTGTTTGTTTTTCTTTGTGCGTTTGCTCTCTTAAACCTGAAATTCAAAACACAGCGTTATTAGCCGCACTCCTCCCTCTACGTCATGTCTCTTACCTCAGACAAGTGGCCAATAAAACATGGTCTACGAGTAGGCTACCTCAACATAAACAATGCAACCAATAACAAAGATGACATTGCTAGCATACTATTTAATGATGGGAATGAGTTTCATTTATTTGGCTTTGCTGAATCCCGCCTTTCTTCAAGTATAACTGATGCAGACATGCACATTCCAGGATACCAAATATTTCGCCAAGATCCCTACAAACCCAAAACTACAGGCTTATTAACATATTTTGCATCTTCATTATGCTGTCAAAGGCTATACAATTTTGATGTGTATGATATCGAATCGATTTGGGTAGAAATCAAAATTAAAGCACAGTATCCACTTTGATAGGATTCATATACAGAAATCCGTCAGAAACCACTAATTGGTTTGACAGATTCAATTCTCTAATGGATGAAGTTGCACTTTTAAACTGTGAAACTATTATTCTTGGAGATTTTAACATAGACTTACTCAAACCTAAACCGAAATGGAATCACAACTATATGATGCTTGGTCTGGAACAACTAATAGATAAACCCACACGTATAACAGATAACTCAGTAACTTTAATTGATCATATATACACTAACGCAAAACAGCACATAGCTGAAGTATGTGCTCCGTCATGGGGAATGGCAGCGATCATAATCCTGTCTGCTGTACTTGGTTTAAGCGTCGCATAAAAAATTTCCTAAAGTTGGGCATAAAACTATATATTACCGACGATTCAAACACTTCTGTGAGGATTATTTTCTTCGACCTAAATGAACTCACCATTACACGATGTATACCAAATCAGGGGACCCAATGAAGCTGCTGAATTTTGGTTAACACATTTATCTCATTGTATACAAACATGCTCCTTTATAAAAAAAAAAAGAGAGTTAAAGAAAAAACCAAACCTCCATGGATAACAACAGACAGAGAAATCTGAGATAAACTTAAGAAACCACCTGAAAACCCAGGGTACCCCATGAACATTTTAGGACAAAAAGGGAATAAAGTAATTCCATTAAACGCAGATCAAAGCGTTAATTACTTTCAACAGTTGTTAATCACCACTAGTGACTCTCGCCAGATTTGGAAAGCCATCAATACATTATTTTAATAAACAATGTTTCAAAAAGTCAACAGTTCATTAAAGACATATCAGCTGATAAATTAAACAGCCATTTTTCAAATGTACAAATAAAGTTATAACATGTGCAAGTCAAGAGAAAATGATCTTCTTTAAACCTACAATATATTAATTTCAAAACATATAACTTTCCATTTAATCTCCTGCCAATGACAACCTTTGACATATTAGAAAAGCATAAAAATGAAAAAACGAATTCTAGAAACACGTGATTAGAAAAGTTAGATGCTCAAATTATAAAACTCGCAGTCCGGTTTTTGTTGAAACACTGGGCATATCTATACAACTTGTGTATTGAGAAAAGGTGTTTTCCTCTCAAGTTTAAAAAGGCAACAGTTATACCTGTCCCATAAATCAGGTGACTGCTCTCTCCTTCAAATTAAGGCCAATTTCAATTCTCTCTGTAAATATCTAAACCCATTGAAAAACACATACAAACATCCTAAATTCTCACTTTATAAAAAACAGTCTAATTTCACGAGGATCAATCAGGGTTTGGTAAAAAACTATTCCTGTCACACTGCTCTAACTCAGCTCACTGACAGTCTCCTGCACAATATAAATGACAATAAGTTGACTGGCCTCCTTTTTGTTGACTTTGAAAAAGCATTTGATGTGATCAACCACTCTTTGTTATTGCGCAAATTAGAATTGTACAAACTGCAACCTGAAGTTATCCAACTACTAAAAATTTTTCTGTCTAATTGGCAGCAGCTTGTATCTGTAAATAATCAAGCGTCAGAACTACTACCCATTAGATATTGGGTACCACAAGGCTCAGTATTGGGACCACTCTTGTTTTCAGTCTATGTAAATGATTTACCCTTTTTAATTAAATGTAACTGTGAAATGTTTTGCTGACCAAAACCCCTCTCTTTTTTAGTGATTCAGACTCCAGCAGATTAACTCGCAAACTTCAATACAGTATTGACAGATTGTTTATTGGACTCAATTAAACCACATGTCATTAAATGAGCACAAAAAAACAAAGGTATGTACGTATCAGCCAAGAACAGGAAAAAAGGCAAAAAAATGGGAAATGTAGGGTTTCTTATCTGTTATTGGGATAACGGAATGTTGTGAATGAGGAAGTTGACTCTCATAAAAATATTAGGTGTTACATGGACCAAAATAGGACTTGGATGTTTAACATATTGTCTCCAATGGGTAAACGCCTCTAGCTCACGGCTCATTCAATTATCCCAAATAAAACACTTTCTAAATATATGCTCCTCAAAAATATTTTGTTGTGTTCACACATTCTACCAATCATTGGACTTTTGCATCAAATAGTTGGGATACCTGCAGTGGAAGAACTTGAAATTCATTCTCGTTTATATAAAAAGAGCAGTTTTAAAACTTGTATTGTTAAAAAACAAACACCCTGGAACAAAAGAGGTTATAAGCAACTAATGTCCCTGGACATTTTGAAACTGACTTTTATTCAATAAAGCTGTGTTTATGCAAAAAAAGTTTGTTAATCAAAAGTGCTCTCCGAAGATTACCCAAAGCTTTCAAAGTTAAACCAAAAATAGTCAAACCATTTGCGAACTTTCCAAGATCCAGAAATAACTATATAAATCGAGCATCTTGTATTCAGGCAGTGTACCAATGAATAAACTCCCCAAAAAAATTTGAAATTGTATTAAAGGCAAAAAACATCAGTATAAAACCTTCCTAAAAAGATATTTCATGAAATAAAAGTACAGAACACGATCTTGTAAACTTAAGTGCGTGATTTTTAAGTGCACTGACGGTTATTCTTGTCATTAAAATCAGATATGACCCAAGTTTTCATATTCATTTAGAGTACATGTTTAAGCACCTGATCTATTTATGGGTGATTATATGATATCAACCCCCAACATGCTTTGAGTCTGGTTGTGTGTGTGTGTGTGGTATGTGTACTTGTGTGGGGCGTGCGTTTGGTGTGTTGTGTTAAAAATTGGTTTTGGTTTTGGATTTTTAACTTTTCTTGTGTCTTGGCCTTTTTTCATTTTTTGTGTTAAGACAAATATATGCTATTTTTTAATTTTGTTGCTTACTTTTAGTTTTCTTTTTCATTGTATTAGGATGAGTAAAGTGGTATTGTCTGAGGTTAGTACTGCTGGATGGTGTTAACATTGACTGAATTATTCTTTGAGAAAGGATTAACATGGTTCTGCTCAAATCAAAAATGCACATGTACATGCGTGGTATATGACCAGGGGAGAGGGAGGGAAATGGGATGTCTTTGTTTTACTTTTTTGCTCTGAATCCAATGTCTGCTTGGTTATTCTTGTTTTTCGTAATATTGAGTATATTATGTGGTGAAGGGGATATTGGGGTGAGGATGTGTATGTGTATGTAAGTGTTTTATATTGACACATCAGTTTCCTTCTTGTTTATATACATTTGGTTGTTGTTGTTGTTATGGTTGGTGGGGGGGGGGGTGTGGTGGGGATTTCTGGTTTATTTTTCGCCTTTTTGTTTGTTTTGGGTTTTTGGGTGGTTTTTGGGGAGGGGAGAGGGGGTATTTTGGACTCTTTTTCTCGTCTTTTGTTGTTCTATATTGGTTCTTCATTTATATTGGCTGTTTTATTCTTGTCCTATGTTAGTTATTGTCGATTGTTTTGTTGTGGTACGTCATGTTTGGGTTTGTTTGATTGTTGATTTCCGTGTTGTGGTTGTTTCTTGTTGATTTTTGTTGTTGTTGGTCTTTATTCAGTTGTTTTGTATGGGTTTGAGGGTTTGTGTGTGTATGTGTGTGTGATGGGGGGGGGGGGGGGGGGGGGGGGAGGGAAGCAGTTGGTGTGGTTTTTTTTAAATTTGTGTGTGTTTTATCTTACTTTGTTTGTTTTGGTTTGGTTTTTTCTTGTTGCTTGTTGGTCTTTGTATTATGACGATATTTTTTTTTCAAGATTTTTGTAATTATTTGAATTGTATGGTTAAATATTTTTCTGGGTTTTTTGTTTGGTTTTTAATTCATTATGCATTTGTATAGTGTACCAATAGATTAGGTTTTTTATTCTATCTGCATAATACATTATCTTTTTTTTCTCGCCTTTTTTTCCTTTGATAGATTGGCTTGATGAAAAAAAAAAGGCAAATGCACTGATTATTCAATGTACATCTGAACATAAAACTTGACTTTGACTTTGGGCTGATACCCCATCACAATGTCCTCACCGCGCATCACCACAGTCAAGGTCCTTCTGTCTGGTGCTTGTGTCGAGCATTGGGGCGGAGACGGCTCCAAGGCGGTCGTGCCATCCCTCCCACAGAGGCCAACTGTCAACCTGCACACACAACACACGGTCATTGCTTCTGTCACTCTTCTTGGCCATATTTGGCCCAGGCCAAAAAAGCTGTGTCAGGTGACTGAGGTCAGCTCACTGCCAAAGCCTACACGACAATGTTGTGTTCGTTTGTATGTAACAGGTGTTGAGATTGCCTTTTTCAGCCCCATACTAGCTCTTCACCTTAACAACCTGCACTCTCAAAAAATCTTGAAGGCAGAGTATGGCTGCCTATATGGCGTGGTTCTTAAAAACAGTCACTCACCGGGCAAACTTTCATTCAGTGTGCAAACTTTTCAACTCACAGTGATTCTGGTGGTTGGGATGAGTGAGTACAGAGTGCACGTTCTGGGGACCCCAGATGTGTTAGAGGTAGTGTTTTATTTAAGTGGGCAAGTGCAAACATCATATTTGCAACATCATCTGCGTACTGATTATTTGGGGTAGTGGATTCAAAGTTCAAAATTCTCCATATAGTGTGTGAAAAAATCTCGCATATAGCTGCCAACATTCGATTCCAAAAACCAGAATTTCAAGGGGGTGGTGAGTTTGCACTTTGAAATGAAAATGGCGTAGTGGGTAGGTGGAATCTGAAAGTACAAAGATGTTGTTCTTTCGATTTTATCGTCCTTTTCACTGTAAGTGTATTAGACGAAGGGAGGCAGATAGGTGAGAATGTGGGGAGAAAGGGAGAAAGAGAGGGAGGGAAAGAAAGGATATGCCTTATGGGTGACTGACAGTTTGTTTTGTCCACTTGTAGTGAGATTCAGATTCAGAAGATTTTTTGCCATTTAAGTATGTATAAGACATTATTTGACACAACAAAATACATCAATTATAATTAATATTCAATTGTGGCCTAAATCTCCTAATTCCCCTTTAAAAGTGATGTCACTAAAATACCATGTACATTCTACTTCCTCTTTTTCTCTTTTTTTTCAAAACAGAATCTACATTTTCTGTCCTCTCTGGATATATTTTGCGGGGCTCCTTTTCTCTATCATTAAATTGTGTGAGCTTGTGCGGAAATTTACAATGCGGTTTCTTATGGGTTTTGTTTTCATATGTTTATTAAAGTTGGTTCCAGTCTGTATTCTTTAGTAGCTTTAATCATAAAATTTTTAGTTTTGCAAAAAACTCTTTCTTCTGGTTGAGCTCCAAATGTTTTATACTTGTCCTTATGTTTTTCTAACAGCATAACCTCAACCGATGGCATTAAGGTACGTTGGTGCTTCCAGACATGTTTGTATACAATTGGTGTTACAAAATTATTTTCAAAAGCTTTTCTGATAATCTACAATAAGCAGCAATAAAGTCTTTTTTGGTAGTTTTTACTTTTAGTGTGACTATCTATTAAATGTTTAAGTAGGAAGATATGGTCCCGGTTGTTTGCATGCTTTTCTGAAACCAGACTTGTTCTCTGACAATACTATTGGATTATTTTCTAATATTCAGAAAATTCTATGATTCCGTATTTGACAATAAAAGTTTACCAATTGTGTTTGTCAACGTTATCCTTGTAGTTTTCTGGGTTGTTTACGCTTCTTTTTTATAGATTGGTATCATTTATCCTACTTTCCAGTCTCAGGAATATATACACGTTTCTATCTAAATTGGAACTTATTCCGCAGTAGTCTCTATAAACATTAGATGAAAACCGTTTTGATGATTTCGTTTTGTAATTCCATCTTTTTCCAGGGCGATCATTATTTTTTAGCCTGTGATTGTTTTTGTAATTTCCACCGTTGTAATTTGCCTTATCTAGGAATGGGTTATTAGATACTTTTTAAATCATGTGGAGCCTGCCTTTGTACTTGCTTTTTCGGTCTGGATCTATTTGCGGTTCTTTTTCCAATAAGTGTGTTAAGTGTTCAGTCCAGTTACTGCTACTAATATGATTATGTGTTGTTTTTCCACCATCTTCGCTTACTTTTAATTTTTGTAAAGTTTTCACACCAATACACTCGGATCTTCGTCAATGGCATCATGTAAGTTGTGATACAAGTGAATGTTGTAGGTTTTCTTTTTCTTTTTCATTTAAGTATTTATACTGTTTTCTTTTTATGAAATTTAAACTTATTTTGTCGAAGTTCAGGTTTTTTACGGATTTATATTTATCGCATTTAGTTTAAAGGACTTACTTCTTTTCTCGTACTGTTACATTCTGAGTGATGAAACCTTTTTTTTTGGTTTTATATTCTTCTTACAGGTTTTTTGACGTTCTGGTCTTCAAGCTTAAATTGTGCCACTTTGAGGAAAGATATTCAGACGTTGTCTGGAACATTCTTGACTTCGTTTGTTTGAATCAGGCCTGCTTTGTACTTTGTTTTAATACTGAATTGTTAGAGTTTTTTTTTGGTGATATGTAGTGATTGTATTGGGATGATAGTAGAAGTGTCTTTGAAATTGTTCTTTGGAATTGTTATTCCCATACAAATCGGGTTTGTTGTGGTAAATCTGTGTAAATACACTTGCCTGTGTGTCTTTACTATTTTGAAGACGTTTGCAAACGTGTTTTGTCTATATCACATTATTGTATATTTGTAGCTAAATCACTAGTGGGACATGATCAGAGTATTCCATTGAATCTCTAACTTTCATATGCTTCACCTCTTTCATAAATGATTTTTGAACAAAAAATAATCCATCAACACTACAACCTTGAGGTTTTTGAAAGCTGGTATATTATAATGTTCGGCCATTTAATATATACAATTGATGTCTATACAAATATTAGCTAATAGTCTCCGATATTTTTGTACAAGGCTATCCATTGAGCACCTTTGATAGCATTGGGCTATTCATTTTCTTTCAGGTAGTAATTGTAGTAACTTGGTTCTGTATCTATTTCTATATGTCAGTCAGTATTCCTCATGATCGCGCATTTAGATCTCGCACAGGTATTATATGGTCCTCTTTCAGACAAACTTTCTATGTCTTGTTCTAATTTTCTATATTTTGGTGTATTTAGGAACTTTTCCAAAAAGATGAAAATATTAGGTGTGAATATATTGGCACAGCCTATATGGAAAATATTTTGTTTGATGATTTTTTTCGTTGAGTTTTCCTGCAATCATTTGCATCCACACAAATATCTGAACTATTTTGCGGGAGTTTTTTTATAAAATTTTAAAACTTTTTCGATGATCTTTCCTAATGAAAAATGAAAATACCTCCTGAAGCACTGACAGATCTTTTTCTCTCTGGTCTGCAGTAGTGAACAGACTATATCCTGGGTATGTGTATCTTCTTACGATGTTTTATCTAAATGTGTTTCTTGTAAAATTATTACATCGTTTTAATATCAACATGTCTTTTATTGTGTACGTCATTTAGTTTTTGTTTAATGTTAAATTCCATCCACTTTGCCATAGATATTCTAATATTCCATGATAATATTTTCATGTTTTTACTCATTTGTGCAATATTATTGTGAACACAGAGAGAGATCTTTCCATGTGGTGGTAATCATATGGGCATATCATTTTTTGATTTATTAGCTGGGGGGTTTTCCCGTTTTAATATCTCCTAACTATTGGAACATTGCTTTTTCTTCTGATAATTGTTTAATGTCTTGATGCCAAAACAATAACGGCAACAAATTTTTTATCTTAAAATTTACATCATCAAGAGATTAAATTTTACATTGAGATTGTATTATATTTTAACTATTAATTAACAAACTTGACAAACTTATCCGTTGTATCCCGTAAAACAAAATTAAATATAGTAAATGTAACATGTGTTCAAAAGATTTAACTGGGACAGACTTTCTTTGTGTTGATATCATTGCATGAGTCTGGTGTGTGTGTGTGTGTGCGCGTGTGTGCGTGTAACCTACATACTTTCTATATTTCACCATCTCTTGGACTTGTTTATGTAGTGTGTGTGTGGATGTGTGTGTGGATGTGTGTGTGTGTACACACTGACAAAGTACATGATGGTTTAGGAGAGAGGAGTGCTGAGCACCAGTGTCAATTAGGGCCAGACTTTGTCGGCTATCTCACGGATTTCTATTTGTTGCTACTTCATCATCTCGTTCTTTCAAATCTGGCTGAACTCTGCTTTCATCTGGCTGGAATTGATATCAGAAACTATGTAACACCAAACTCAGAGGTAAACAAACTCTGCTCCTTCTCATGTGAGTAATGACATTTTGTTCTGCCAGGGCCCAAAGTTGACAACGGCATTGGCACGGAATGCAGCAGAAGACTGTACTGATAGTATGGATAAATCCTTGTTTTGAGAACACCTTCTGATCGCACTGTTCTCTGACGTGTGGTGATCAGTTACTGGGAAACCAGCACGCCTTGCGCAGCATGTCTACTGCAGTTTCCACTGGTTATTTTTTTACATGGGTGGGGGGAAAACAGAAATTGCAGCTAAGTTCTGGGGTATAAAAAGAAATGGTTGGCAGATATGTATCAAATGCACCCTACAACATTAATAGTCTCTGTTCCTTCTCATTCTGTGAAACTTTTCATTCATAAACAATAATTCAGTATGCAGGATATTATCCCAATGCAAACTGATTATTATAAACGTGAATAGTTTATCAATAGAGAAAACATGCACAAATAAATTAATTACAAAAAATAAGTCTATAAGTTTCAGTACTGTCCCCTCCAAAAAAATCTGGGGAAAATCGCCAATACGGAATTCCGTTTTTAATAGTAAAAGGAAAAACACAGATGAAATCTAAACTAGCACGAGGAAAAAAAATGATAAGAACCCATGGCTACAGCTGCTTACCATTTCTCTCTTCTGTGTGAATCAGAGGCCCATGACTTTGGAAGGAGATGGATGCAGCCAGGGAGAGGGTTGAGGGGCCTCTGACTCCAGAAAGGAATATTACAGTTGGTCCAACTAGTTGGCTTGTCATGGCAAGTTGTCACTGATCGCAGTGAGATACTCTGCTGGTCAACAGTCCCAGGCTGTGTTTGGGTGCCTGGATAAGAAACAGAAGCACAACAATTTGGGAACAAAAACTAACAAACACTAATCAATCCATCTCTGTCTCTCTCATTCCATGTACCTAACCAAACTAAGGGGGTTGTCTCTCATTTCCACAACTGCAATTGTCATCAGCTATGTACAATTCCACTTGGTGATAAATGGAATGTCAGAAGGGGAAAGAGAGGGGGGGGGAGCAAATTGGAAGGAGACAAGAAAGCCAGAGTAGACGTGTTCTAACTTTCTACCGTCACTACAAGACTAACTGATAACTAACCGACCCTCTGTCTACCGCTTGTCTGCTGAACCCGTTTTCTCTGTCTGTCACTCCCTCATTCTCTGAAGGCTGCTTCACACTTGCCAATCACCGCTACTGACAGACAGGCAACCATGCTGACTTGGGACACCCCCCCAACCCCTCTTTCTTTTTACATTCCCTGCTGAGGTCTTCACACTGCCACAGACACACAACACTCACCAACCCCATGTGATTCATTTTTCATTTTTCTCTGTACTGAATTAATTTTTGGTTTTTACACTTTATAGGATTTTGCATTGATTGTAATATAATAATCCTGAATTAGTTAGTTTGGATGTGTATACATTTATTTTGTTAATTAGTTAAATTTTGTTGATACAGAGCAATATAGTAAGATCACACCTGTATCTCTGAGTGGAGTGTTTATATTTCATTACGTGTTTGTTTTGGGTTGTTTTTAATTCTGTATATGTTTATTTTGTTTGTTTTTTTTCTGTTGGGCGTTTGCCTTCTCTTAAACCTGAAAATTCTTAACACAGCGTTATTTAGCGCTCTCCCTCCCTCTAGTCATGTCTCTTACCTCAGAACCAAGTGGCCAATTTAAAACATGTCTATAGGGAGTAGGCTACTCAACATAAAAACATGCAACCAATAAAAAGATGACATTGCTAGCTTACTAATTTAAATGATGGGGAATGAGTTTCATTTATTGGCTTTGCTGGATCCTGCCTTTTCTTCAAATATAACTGATGCAGACATGCACATTCCAGGTACCAAAATATTTCGCCAAGATCCCTACAAACCAAAAAAAAAACTTAAGGGCTTTTATTAACATATTTTGCATTTTCATTATGCTGTCAAAGGCTTATACAATTTTGATGTGTAGCGATATCGAATCGATTTGGGTAGAGAAATTCTAATTAAAGCAAGTAGTCCACTTTGATAGGACTTTAATATTAAGAATACTTCAGAAACCACTAATTGGTTTGACTGATTTTCAATTCTACTAATGGATATGAAGTGCACTTTTTTAAACTGTGAATAACTATTATTCTTAGGGAGGATTTAAACATAGACATACTCAAACCTAAACAGAAATGGAAATCACAACTATATGATGGCTTTGGTCTGGAACAACATAATAGAATAAACCCTCACGTTTATACAGATAACTCAGTAACTTTAGTATTAATTGATCATATAAAACTAAACGCAAAACAGCACATAGCAGAAGTATGTGCTGTCATGTGGATGCAGCGATCATAATCCTGTCTCTGCTGTACTTGGTTTGTAAGTGTCCACATAAAAGTTCCTAAAGTTGGGCATTAAAACTATATATTTACGGACGTTTCAAAACACTTCTGTGAGGGATATTATTTTCTTTCGGACCTGATTTTGAATCACCATTCACGATGTATACCAATCAGGGACCCCAATGTGAAGTCTGCTCGGATTTTGGGTTAACAACATTTATATCTGTGTTATGACAAAACATGCTCCTTTATAAAAACGAGAGAGAGTTTTAAAGAAAAAAAACAAACCTCCATGGATAACAACAGACATAGGAATCTGGAGATAAAACTTAAGAAGAAATCACTGGAAAACCCATGGTTCACATATGAACAATTTAGGAACAAAAGGGAATAAAGTGAATTCCATTAATCGCAGATTCAAAGCGTAAATTACTTTCAACAGTTGTTAATCACTCTAGTGACTCTCCGCCAGATTGGGGAAAGCCTATCAATACATTATGTAATATAACATGTTTCAAAAAGTCAACAGTTCATTAAAGACATATCAGCATTGATGAATTAAACAGGACATTTTCTCAAAATGTAGCAAAATTAAAGTTGTATAACATGTGCAAGTCAAGAAAGGTGGGGGAAAATGATCTTCATTACGACAATATATAACTCAAAACATATTACTTTCCATATTTAATCTCCTGCCAATGACAACTTTGATGTATTAGAGAAGCATAAAAAATGAATAAACGAATTCTAAGTAACACGTGATCTAGACAGTTAGATGCTGGATTTTATAAAACTCGCTAGTCTGGTGGTTATTGTTTGAAACACTGAACATATCTATACAACTTGTGTATTGAGGAAAAGGTTGTTTTTCCTCTCAAGTTTTTTTTAAAAAGGCACCAAGTTATACCTGTCCATAAATCAGGGTGGGGATGCTCTTCTCTTCAAATACAGGCCAATTTTCACTTCGTTAGTACTTATCTATCCACATTGAAAAACAAATATGACCTATTGTGTTTTGTATTTGTTTATGATTTTTTTTTACTAAACATACAAATGGGCGTCTGTGGGGGGAAGACAAAAGCAAAGGGATGAAGAATTGGCCGTCCCGGGTGAGTTAAACCAAAAGTACAGCAGACAGGATTATGATCGGCTGCATCCACATGACGGTAGCCATACTTCAGCTACGTGCTGGTATGGCGTTAGTGTTATATGATCAATTAAATTTACTGAATCTTATCTGTTATACGTGTGGTTTTTCTATTTGTTTGATTAAGACCAAGCATTCATATAGTTGTGGATTCCATTTGACTGGCTTTCTTTGGACTTACCCCAAATTCTCACTTTATAAAAAACAGTCTATTGCTACGAGGTTCATTCTAGGGTTTCGTAGTAAAAAACTATTCCTGTAACACTGCTCTAATTCAGCTCACTGACAGTCTCTGGCACAATATAAAAGATGACACAATAACTTACTGGCCTCCTTTTTGTTGACTTTGAAAAAAATAGCATATAATTTTGATGTGATCAACCACTCTTTGTTATTGCGGTGTAAATTACAATTGGTACCAAAACTGCCCACTTGAAGTTATCCAACTACTAAAAAATTTTTTATGATTAATTAGGCAGCAGCTTGTATCTGTAAAATAATAAGCGTCCAGAACTACTTACCCATTAGATTAGATAATTGGGTACACAGTGCTCAATGGACGGGGATTTAGCTCTGTGGTGGTAGCACTCGCTTTCCCTCAGCCAAGTTTTAAGCAGCATCATGCCATGGTTACCAGTTGGATGGTGACTGTTTGCGCGCCTTGGCCTTCAGTACAATTCCCCCAGTTCACCCAGCTGTCAATGGAGTTCCTGCCCTCTTTAGGGTCGGGAGAGGTAAAGCAACAGCGAGGGAGAGGAGATGGGCGCCGGCCCTCAATATGCTGGCCCTTGAGAAGTGAGGTCTATGGAATGCCTTGCTCCCCTACGACCTTTTAGGTTTATGGGACTCCTTTAACCTTTTTTTTTTACCACATGGCTCGTATTGGGACACTCTTGTTTTTCAGTCTATTAAATGATTTACCTGTGTTATTAAATGGAAGTGTAGGTGTTGGATAAGTGTCACTGAGGTGTGTGTGTGTTGTTGGTGGTGTGTGTGTGTTTGTGTGTGTGTGTGTTTGTTGTTGTGTGGTGTTGTTGTAGGTGGTGTGTGTGTGTGTGTGTACCCACTGTCAAAGTACAAATGCTGATTAGGAGGAGAGGAGTGCTGAGCACCAGTGTCAAATCAGGGCAGACTTTGTCGGTCTCTCACGATTCTATTTGTTGCTACTTCAGGTCATCTGTCTTCAAATCTGAACTTGCTTTTCATCAGCTGAATCAGAAACTCTATGTACACCAAAATCAGAGGTAAACAAACCCTGCCTTTCTCATGTGCAAGTTAATGACATTATGTCGCCCAGGCAAATTTGACACTGATTGGCCACAGAAATGCAGCAGGAAGACTGCTGTGTATGGAGAATCTTGTTTGGAACTACCCTTCTGATCTGACTGTTCTCTGCGGTGGTTGATCAGTACTGGAAACCAGCCGCTGCAGACGTCCCTACTGCAGTTTTCCCTGGATTTTTTTTTTACATGGTGAATTGAAAAACCAGAATTGCAGACTAAGTTCTGGGGGAAAAAAAGGAAATGGTTGGCAGCTTGTATCTAAATGCACCCTACAAAATTAATATTCTCTGCTCCTCTCATTTGCACTGTTTATTGATAAACAACCTAAATCAGTATGCAGTATTATCCCAATACATCCAGATTATAAAATAAAAAAGTGAATGGTTTATCAATAGAAATAATATATGACACAAAAAATTAACTTTACAAAAACAAAAAAATCAATAAGATCTGTTCTGTCCCTCAAAAAACAAAAAAAAAAAAAAAATCGCCAATATTGGAATTCCGTTTTAAAGGTGGGGAAGGAACAAATCACAGATGGAATCTAAACTTGCAAGAGGGAAAAAAAAAGGGAAAGAAAGGCCATGGGGCTTCAGCCTGCTTTCATTTTCTCTCTTCTGTGTGATCAGAAGGTCCATGACTTTGGAGGGGAAGGAAGCAGCCAGTGAGAGGGTTTGAGGGGCCTCTGGACCTCCAGAAAGGAATATTACAGTTGGCCCACGGTTGGCTGGCACTGGAAGGGTCTGTCACTGATTGTCAGTGAGATAATCTGATTGTCAACAGTCCACAGCTGTGTTTGGGGTGCCTGGAAAGAACAGACAGCACACATATAACAAAAACTAACACACTAATCAATCCATCTATTGTCTCTCTTCATTCCATGCTGGAAAGTCAATCATTGTCCCAAATTCTTAAAAAACGTTAAGCCAAACGCTAGGTTATAAATGTAGTTACAGACTATCATCACAACATTCATGTCTGGAAACTGCTAGAAAAAAATGGTTTTGAACAGATTGGTGTATACTGTGTGAAAAGAAATCATTCCTGTTAAAACCAGAGGGCTTCAGAAAAGGAAGGTCGTCCATCAACATCTTGTTCAACTGACCACTCAAATTAAGTATCAGTTTGCCAGACGAACATGTCTTTTGGCAACCTGTTTTGATGTGACCAAAGCCTACGACCAAGTATGGCACTCACGATTGTTGTATAAACTAAAAACTATTGGATGATCAGGGCATATATTATATATATATATATATATATATATATATATATACTTGATAAAAGATTTTCTGGGAAACAGACAAATCAGAACTAGAATAGGGACTACATATTCATCTATAAAGTCTCTTCAAATGGGCATTCCACAGGGGTCAGTTATTGCTCCTTTATTATTCAACATCTTAATGCATGACTTGCCAAGCACATTATCGAAGCATGTCGAATTAGCTCAAGACGCCGATGATGTATGTATGTGAATGAAGGTAGCAATGAAAAAGAATACACCGACGAGATCCTTGAATTACATCAAAAAGTCGCATCAAAATGAACTGAATATGGTATCAAACTATATGAATGAAAATGGTTTATTGCTAACAAGTGATAAAACACACATGACGCTTTTTAATAATGGATCAAATCCAACACTAATGCCCAGTTTTCGAATAGATAATGAAATTTTAGAATACAAGCAAACAGTCAACTTTCTTGGGAGTTTTTCTTACAACAAAACTGACATGGAACCACCACAATGAGTACATTCTGAATAAAGCAAGGACAATGTTAAACATTCTGAAAGTATTGGCAAACAGTCATGGGGTCAGGATATGCTGACCTTACTGCACCTTTCAACATCTTTAGTTCCTTCAAAAGTGAAGTATGCCCAAGAAGTATGTTTTAATGCTCCAGAATATCTTTCAAGAAAACTTCAAAGTATAGACTGTAGAGCATACAAACTGGCTCTAGGTCTACCAGTTCATGCCTCCTGTATAAAAACATATAGCGCACGTGGAATGTTACCATTAGAAAATCACCGAAGGATTGCTTGTTGTAAATTTGTCCTAAGAAGTATGACTGTTAAAAATGATTTGCAGCCGGCAATAAATCTCAAGTCTGATAGACATTTTCCGAAGAGAGCAAGAATGATATCCTCTAACACCACACTGGGTACATACACGTCTCAAACTTGTATAAATGCTGGATTGAATCCATATATACAAATATTGCTAAAAGAGATGAAGTATCCCCCACTCCAACGTGGGAACTCAAAAGAGCGCAGTTTGACATCAATTATATTGACTTAATAAAGAATTGTACTATAAATTCTTCTAAAGCAAAAATTCATTTGGAAGAACATTACTCACACCATTTAAAAGTGTTTACAGATGGATCAGTCTGAAACAATAATGCTGGTGCTGCATACACTACACCAGATTTAAAATCCGAAAAACCGTTTCATCTTGGGGAGAATATTTCCATTTTTACAGCAGAACTCATAGCTATACTAATGGCACTTAATTTTTTTAATCGATTTTCCAAAAGCTTTTTTTAAAATACTTTTTGTGTTGATTCAAAATCAGTCATTCAAGACATCAGTTCTATGCGACCAAAAGTTAGATCTGAACTTGTAATAGAGACTTGTCATTGAATTCATCTCCTCACCTTAAAAGGCACAGATATAACTTGTTGTTGGATTCCATCTCACTGTGGTGTATATCACAATGAAAAGGTTTCAAGGCCTTTTAGCAAAAAAAGGGGCCAGACAATTAACAGACGTGGAACATTAAAACTCCACTTGTCACTACACCAATCAATGTTATCAAATCGTGCAAAAAGCACAGCAAAAGTTATTCCAGTGTGAAAAAAAGAGACTTGGCTGTCTAAATGTATATGAAGAGATGGTAAAATTTGAGCATTTTGTTAAAATATATGAATCCGATTTTTATCATGTAAAACAAATTGTTTCTCTGGCTTGTAGATGGGAATTGAACTGTTATAAGACAAAATATGTTTAACATGTTTCATGCATATGTGGCCATAGTATAACTGTTGATCCTATCTTGATATGCAGTATGCTGAAAAGTTACATACCTGTTCCTACCTCAGCATCGTCATCAGCTATATTCAGTGATCTTTTACTGAAGTATAATTTTTTCAAATCATTATTGCATAGTCCAATTGGTTCACTGTTATGATTATTATGGACTTTAAAGACATTATCCTTCTGCGGTTTAGATTTTCTCTCGTTGGTTACAGTTACAAATAGTTTTACTGTTCATTCGTTAGATTCTGTTAGAAATTGGGATTTTTATTATTCTGTACTCCAGAATTCATCGCAACAAGGAAACAAGGGGACGGATAGCTCAGTGGTCGCAGCACTCGCTTTCCCCCAGCCAAGTTAAGCAGCGTCGAGCGTGGTTACCAGTTGGATGGGTGACCGTTTGCGCGCCTTGGCTTCAGTACAGTTCCCCAGTTCACCCAGCTGTAAATGGGTACCTGCCCTCTTTAGGGTCAGGGAAGGTAAAGCAGCGAGGGAGAGGAGATGGGCGCCACCCTCAATATGCTGGCCCTAGAGAAGTGAGGTCTCTGACGCCTCGCTCCCCTACGACCTTATAGGTTATGGGACTCCTTTACCTTTACCTTTTTTTTTCCTCAAGAATTATTTGTATTTACATTTTCTTACAGTTCTGTGTAGATTTAATTAATACATTAATCCCTTACCCCACTCCCAGAATTCCTCCCCCCTCCCCTCCACTTTCTTTTTTTCTTAATGTGTCTAATATCACATTTTGTGAAGACGTAAAATGAAATCGAACGCACACATCAAAATTAACTTGCAATGCTCTGAATATTGGTTACATTTTAACAAAAGCAAGGAAATGCAGCAGCAGCAGCAGCAGCATCGTCATCAAAAGCAGCTTCAGATGAGGCAAGGTCATCCAGGGAAATGCCATCAACAACAGCAGCAGCAGCAGCAGCATCGTCATCAAAAGCAGCTTCAGATGAGGCAAGGTCATCCAGGGAAATGCCATCAACAACAGCAGCAGCAGCAGCAGCATCGTCATCAAAAGCAGCTTCAGATGAGGCAAGGTCATCCAGGGAAATGCCATCATCAACAGCAGCAGCAGCAGCAGCAGCAGCAGCATCGTCATCAAAAGCAGCTTCAGATGAGGCAAGGTCATCCAGGGAAATGCCATCACAGGTGAAAGACACTCGTCCACACAGACAGGATGCTAGAAGAAGACACCCCAGCCACAAGTGGCCAGCCCAGAGGACCAGTTTGAAGCACCAAAAGCTCAGGGAAACAGTCATGTACAAAAGGGGCAATACGAGGCAGCAGTGCCATGTTACAGTCAGTGTGTGAAGTTGTTCTCCAACAGAGCAGCAGTGTACACCAGCTGTGCCCTACGTTACCTCAAGCTGAATGACACACAAAAAGCAGAAGGGGATTGTTCAACAGCATTAGCTCTGGAGCCCAACAATTCCAAAGCTTTTTATCGATGTGCCCTGGCCAGGAAGGCCCAGAAGCACTACAAGGAGAGTTTGCAGGATCAGCTGCAGCTTCTGTGTTTGGACGCCAACACCTCCGCTGCCAAGAAAGAGATGGAGATAGTGAAAGGACTGTACAAAGAGGAACATGACCAGTTGAAAGCCCAGCCGCCGGCAGGCGACAAGAAGAAAGCCACCCAGCCAGAAAAGAAGCGAAAGCGAATGAAGATTGAGGAGGTGGATGAAGACTCTGAGACAGAGGAGAAACCTCAGCTACCGTCAGTCTCAAAACCCAAAGCATCAGGCGCCCCTCAGAGAAGTCCCTCAGACTCCACTCCCTCCCACGCCAGCAGCAGGACCAAGCCAGTGACCCCAGCCTCGGCAGCCCAGCCCAGCCCTCCCCAGACAACAAGCACGCCAACGCCCGAACCGCAGAGTCCAGAAAACCAGGCCGCGGCAAGTCCAAGAAAGGCAGCGTGAAGGAGACCAGTGTGGGTTTGCCCGTCATGCCCCCCAGCACCCCCAAGATTCAGGGGAAGATCACGCACGCCTTTCCAGTTCATCCAGCACTGGAACTCCTTGAAGCAGGCCAAGGACATCCAGCCCTATGTTCAGCTCTTGGAGCAGATTTCGCCGGACGATCTGCCTAGTGTGATAAGCAACAAGCTGGATGGTCACATGCTGTCTATCATCACTCGATGTGCTGCCCACGATGCCCAGACAGGTGAGGCGGAAAGAGTGTACAGCATCCTCAGCAATATACGACAAGTGCCACGCTTCTCTACGATAAAACTGCTTTTGTCCAACAAAGAAAAACAAGATATGCGAAAAGTGTTGGAGTCCAGCAGCATGCTTGGCAGTGACAGTGTGGAAGAAGTGACCACAGTCAGGAAGGATTGCGGCCTGCAGTGAAGGCCCTGTGGAAGGGACGGTGCAGGGAGGGGAGGAAGGCTTGTGAGACCAGCTGGCCTGCCGCACACATTACTGTTGTATCCATCAGCAGTTTGGGCAATGGTGCTTTTCGTTGGTGGTTTTCTTGCGAAAAGTCGTGCATCCTGGTTTGGTGTTGGAACCTAGAATCCTATTTTCACAACAGTTTCGTTCACTATCATTGACTTTTCGAAATAGTTCAATGAATAGTTTTCATCTATTGAATATATAGTTCTTTTTACCAAACTACAGTTGACTGATGATGTGTGTTCACCTGATCTGTGGTTCATTGTCAAAACTTCAGTGGAACTGATGATGTTGTTTCACCTATCTGCTGTCCTTGTCCAAAAACCTTCAGTTGACTGACGATGTGTGTTTTTCACCTGATTCTGCTGGTGCTTGTCAAACTTCGTTACTGATATGTGTGTTCACCTGATCTGCTGGTCCTTGGTCAAACCTTCATTTGACTGATGATGTGGTTCCACTCTGATCTGCTGGTCCATGTTCAAAACATCAGTTGACTGTATGATGGTTTGTGTACACTGATCTGCTGGTCCTTGTCAAAACTTTCAGTGAGACTGATGATGTGTGTTCACCTGATCTGCTGGTCCTTGTCAAACCCTTTCAGTGGACTGATGATGTGTGTTCACACTGATCTGCTGGTCCTTGGCAAAACTTCAGTTGACGTGATGATGTGTGTTGACCAGATTCTGCTGGTACCTTGTCAACTTCAAGTTGACTGATGATGTTGTTCACCACTGAGTCTGCTGGACCTCCTCTGACCCATTGCAGGCCCTGAACTTTTCACTGATCCAACCGAAAATTTTCAACCCCCCCCCCGCCCCCCCCCCCCACCACCACCACCCACCAACCTCTACCCAGTGTTTTCACCAACCCCACAACCTAAGACAATTACTGTTGCAGACATAAAGGCAATTGACCCTCACGTGGGTCTACCCCCATACACTACGAACTTAAACACATAATTTTTTTTCAAACTTGGGACTCACCACCCAAAACAGAGGAGGAACACAGGCAGGCAGAACGTCATCGCCAGTGGGCCTGTTTCCCCTACATCTGTCTCCCCCATCACCTCTGACGTCCACTGAAGGAGCCACAACCAACCCTCCAACCAGGCAGCCACTCCTCCACAATCTTTGTCCTCCAATGCTCCATCCCTCTGCCTGTGACTCAGATAATACTAAGTGTACTGAAAGCATGTGTACACAGTGTGCAACAGACTAAAAGTTCCCCCTGTTAAACAGATCCTTTCACCGTCTCTCCACACTGACTCCGCCATCAGGTCAACTCTGTTCTGCCCTTCCACTGCACACATCTCTACCCAACATCCTCGTCCTCTTCTCTGATAGTCACCCTCACTCACCACTGTCACTTCAACCTCTCTGTCCTTCCCTCAAACCTTCCTTCACGTGTGTTTACTTAATGCGCATTTCTGTTTGCCCAGATGGTAAAGCCGACCTCTTTCTGATGTCATATTTGAACAGAACATGATCTCACTTTCTCACAGAAACCTGGTTTAACCCCACAAGGTCATGAACCAAAGATAAAAGACTTACTCCACCTGGCTACTAAAAACTGTTTCTTTCCCCCGACCCTCACGTGAGGGTGCATTGCCGTTGTTTACAAAGACGCACTGCATCCACTCTAACTATCCCAAACTGCCAATCTGATACAGAAAAAACAAACTCCCTACTACACTGACAAAGTCCTGTAGTACCCTGAAGGCTCAATACACCAGCCCGTGCTGAGGACGCCCATCATTCCACTTCATTCTCATTCCCCGGGTTTAACAAAAAGCCGTAACAAAGCACAATAGACTGACCACTTCAGTGGTAACTTCAGTGTATAGGGCTGGCTAGTCTGGCGGTACGGCCCCCTCTCCCTGCGAGTACTGAACAGGGAAATACGCATCCACGACGACAGAACTGATTAAAGAAGAAGAGGAGGAAGAGGAGAGGAGGTATGAGGAAAGGAGGAGGAGTACGGGGGAAAAGAGCTGTCAAGGAGAAAAAGACTGAAGGAAGCAGAATGAAAAAAAAATAAAAGCACAACAATAAGAGGAATGGGAGACAGGCAGAAAAGGACATGATAAAAGCAAATTAAAGCAACAATACAAGGAAGAAAACCAACCATCCACCCATACCGACAAACCAACCACCCAACAGGAACCAACCAACCAACAAACATCCATCCAACCCTAAAACCCTTAACTCAGCTAACATAACCAACCATCTATCCACGAAACCAGCCAACGACCAACCACCCAACCCCCAACCAATCAACCACCCAATTAACCAGGCAACCAGCCACCCACCCACCCAAGCATCTAATGCACAACAAACCATCTCTCTCTCCGCAAAGTGGTGACACAGGGAGTGGTGCCTAGGCCAGGCTGGTTTGCTGGTGGGGGGGGGGGGGGGGGGGGGGGGGGGGGGGGGGGGGGGTGGGGAGGTAGGTAGGGAGATATGGTTAGGGACGTAGGTTAAGAGATAGGTAGGTATGTAGGAGAGGAGGTAGGGAAGAGGTAAATAGGGAGGGAGGGGGGAGAGAATAAAGGGGGGAAGGGAGGGAGGATAGGAGGGAGGGAGGTAGGGAAGATAGGGGAGGAGATAAGGGAGGTAGGTATGTAGGGATATAGGGAGGTGGAGATAGGTCGGGAGAATAGGAAGGTAGGACGGTAGGAGGGAGATAGGCAGGGAGGGAGGTAGGTAGGGATAGGGAGATAGGGAGGGAGATAGTAGGTTAGTGAGGGAGGTAGGGAGGGAGTAGGTAGGAGAGAGGTAGGTAGGGAGTAGTAGGTATGGAGATAGGAGGGAGGTAGGTAGGTAGGGAGATAGGGGAGAGAATAGGTAGGGAGATAGGTAGGTAGGGAGGTAGGTAGGTAGGGAGAATAGGCAAGGGAGGGAGGTAAGTAGGTAGAGAGTTAGGTAGGGAGGTAGGGAGTATGGGGTTAAAGATAGGTAGGTTATGTAGGAGAGGAGGTAGGGAAGGAGGTAAAATAGGAGTAGGGTGGAGGAGGAGGTAGGTAGGGAGCTAGGGTAGAGTAGGAGGAGGAGGGAGCTAGGCAGGGAGGAGGTAGGTAGGTATGGGGAGATAGGTAGTAGGGAGGTAAGGGATGGAGGTAGGTAGAGAGGTAGGGATAGGGGAGTAGGGAGATAGGTAGGTAGGGAGGTAGGGAGGGAGAATAGGTAGGTAGGTAGAGAGGTAGGTAGGAGGAATAGGGAGGGAGGTAGATAGGGAGGAGGAGGTAGATAGTAGGAGTGAGGTAGGGAGGTAGATAGTAGATAGGGAGGAGGGGAGGTAGGTAGTTAGGTAGGGGAGGGAGGGAGGGAGTAGATTGGTAGGGAGGGAAATAGGTAAGGTAAGGAGGGAGGTAGGTAGGGAGATAGTAGGTATGGAGTAGGTAGTAGGGAGATAAGGTAGAGGAGGGGGTAGGTAGAGAGATAGTTAGGAGTAGTAGGTATGAAGGGAGATAGGTAGGGAAGGAGATAGGGAGGGAGTAGTAGTAGGAGATATGTAGGCATGGAGAGGAAGGGGAGGGAGGGAGGGAGATAGATAAGGTAAGTGGGGAGGTAGGTAGGGAGGAGGAAGAGGTAGGTGACAGAGGTCGCTAGGGAGGGAGGGTGTAAGTAAGAGAGGTAATAGGAGGGAGGAGATAGGTAAGGTAGAAGATAGGTAGGTAGAAGATAGGTAGGTAGGAGGGAGGGAGATAGGAAGGTATGAAGATAGTTGATAGGAAGATAGGTAGGCAGAGGGAGGCTAGGGGAGGGAGGAGATAGGCATGTAGGAGATAGGTAGGTAGGGAGATAGGTAGGTAGGGAGATAGGTAGATAGGCGGGAGATAGGAAGTGAGGGAGATTAGGTAGGTAGTAGTGAAGTAGGTAGGGAAATAGGTAGGTAAGGAAGGGAGATAGGAAGGTAGGTAGGGAGATAGGTAGGTAGGTAGGGAGGTAGATAGGTAGGTAGGGAGTAGGTAGGTAGGGAGATAGTTAGGTGGGAGGTAGGTATGGAGAAAGGAATGTAGGTAGGGAGATAGTAGGTATGGAGGAAATAGGTAAGGAGGTATGTAGGTAAGGAAGGGAATAGGTATGGAGGTAGGTAGGGAGGTAGGTAGGGGATAGGTATGGAAATAGGGAGATAGGTATGAGATAGGTAAGGGAAAATAGGAGAAGGTTAGGGAATAGGCAGGGAGAGAGGAGTGAGGGAGGGAGATAGTAGGTGGGGAGAATAGATCGGGATGCATGTATGTACGTAGGTAGGATAGGGAGGAGGCGGGAGATAAGATAGGGGTGCATGTAGAAAGTAGGTAGATAGGAGGGAGAGGGAGATAGGTAAAAAAAAAAAACAAAAAAAACCCCAACAACCCACAACAAGCCCCCCCTCCCTCCCTCCCCCCCACACTCCCCAGCAAAAAACAAACACAAAAAACAAAATACTCAAAATCAAAACAAAACGAGAGACAAAGGGGGAAAAAAACGAGTGAGAGAGAGAGAGAGGAAGAGAGAGAGAAGAGGAGAGAGAGAAGAGAGAGAGAGAGAGAGAGAGAGAGAGAGACAATGACAATGACAATGACAATGACAAAGGTTTATTGTGTTAAGCAAATATGCCATTCACAAGGGAACAGTGGGGTGGGGGACTGGGCACAAATACACATAATATTAATCAGCACAATCAATCTACCCTGCATACAACAACAACAACAACATAATTTGATTGCATAAAGCTTTCGCCCATTGAAAGGGATGGGGGTGGGGAGGTGGAGATTACACTAAACATACAATCCATTGACACAACAGCACAAATGATGAAGTCCGTGCAAGGTTTTTCCAAGTCACTGGTGTTCTGTCCTTTTAGCCCACTGCTCATGGCATTACGACACAGTATGCGTGTCCACAAATTGCGTGCAAAAGTTCACTTGAATTTGGTTTCGACATCTCTCCCTCTCTCTGTCTCTGTCTCTGTTTCTCTTCTCTCTCACTCTCTCTCTCTCTCTCTCTCGCTCTCTACTCTCTCTCTCCTCTCTCTCTCTCTCACAACACACACACGCACACACACACGCACGCACGCACGCACGCTCACCCATACCCAACATCCACAACCACACACAATCACACACCCCCTTACTACATCACGCACACACACACGCGCGCGCGCGCGCACACGACACACGCACGCACGCACAAACCCATACACATATATACCCCGCACTGTGTGTGTGTGTGTGTGGTGTGTAGTGCGAGTATGAGTGTAATGTGTGTGTGTGTGTGTGTGAGTGCGAGTGTTGAAAAGTAATAAAATACAGAAATTTACATGTGCACAATAAAAGCATTACAAAAAGTTTCAGTTTTGTTGTGTTTCTTTCAAACTGCATTTTGGATAAGCAACACAACTTGATTTTTAAAAAACCAGTGAAAAAATGCATTCACACTGTTTAAATGTGAAAGCAAACTGGAAGTCCTGACAAAACAATTTAATTCATTTTCTTTAGCACTTGAAGGCTTGCATCCCTCTGATTCAGAAAAAAAAAGTTTGTGATCTGCATGAACTTTTAAGGATGCCTATCATTGTGTTCTCTAATTGTTATGTATATAACAATTTCTGTAAAAAATGCTATCTGACATGCACAATACAAAACAACAAACGTAAACAGATCTGTCAAATTTCTAAAAGGTTCACATGAAATCGAGGCAGTAGTTGTCATTCCTGCATATTGCTTCATGATGTTTCCGCCGACCATTTTGACATGACACAAAAAAAAAAAAACAAAAGAACAAAAAAAAAAAACAAAAGAATACTAAGAAGGAAAAAACCAACTCACTACAAGCTTTTTTTAACAGAATTATTGCCTGAAATTTAGTTGTTATGATGAGAAATGTCATGCCAGTTCATGAATACTGAGCGCACCTGCCTCGATGCGAACCTAGTTTCTTTGTTCATGTGGTCCCCAGCCAGTTAAACTTGTGAGCACCGATAAAAGTTTTTAATCTAAAATCACTGAGATTCAGTAATAACTATGTACAAAACAAAAAACACAGCATTTTACTTCTTCAAATGTCAGAGTAATGTGCTGTACATATAAAAGAATTTCTCTATGCTGACAATCCCACGTCCAAAGCTTCGGTTATTTGACTCAATGAGGTCACCATTTATTTTAGTTAGTAAGAAGAGGATGGGAGGAGGGGTGGGGGGAAGAGGAGGGAGGGTACTGTATGCAAATGAGAAATGGAAATCATCAAGGGAATTAAGCAATAAACTCAAATGAGGTATTAATTTGTTCTCAAAAAATGAGCTTTCTTATCATGTTCTGGGAATTTTTGTACGATTTATACTTAAATTTCTACAACTTCTGCAAACTGTAGGTAGTTTTTAAACATATTAGTGTTATTACTACATCTTTGAAAAACTTCACCAAAAATCCCATCCTATCAACAGTTAGCGGAATATTTATTCTTTCAATGGTGTGCGCTATGAAAAAGTTTGTGGTGTTTATAGATCCCCGAACATGATAGAAGATGAAGCAACGAAAATTCAGCAGGTCGTGCTTTCAAGCAAGTAGTCATCATTCTTGCAAATGAATATGACAGATGTTTAGTTGATGCTTTTAAACATTTACTGGTATATTGTATTTAAGTTTCTTTATATACGGTCCTGTATTCATGAAGAAACTGGGGTGCATAGTGGGTCAAATTTGCCTGTGCTTTCAGCTACGCTTTCCCAGCTAGTGGTGGCCGTGGTCCTACCTAATGTCAGTCACACACTTCTGGGCCAGAACTAAATTAACATGGAAAAAAAATCATTAATACATCATCAGGTTTTCTGCTGTTATGATGCCCACACAGACGATGTAAAATGCAATAAAATTTCCCTCAGACTGAAGAAAAACGCGGATTCAATGACACTGTACAATCCATCTCCACAGGGGCAGCCCTTCTTTCCACTTACTGGTGCACAGTGATCCTGGTCCTCCTCTATCCATGAAGCAGCAGCAGCAAGGGAGGGAACTGTTCAGGAGATGGGCAGCACTGCTGAAGGGCCCAAGTCTAGGTCAAGTCAAGGGGTCTGGAGCTTCTTCCTTCCTTACATACTGGCAAGCTGGGAGACATGTGGTGGATCCTGATGTCACGGACCTGTTTCACCGAGAAAACAACACACAGTCACCACTGACAGCAGCAGGACACAACAATCACCACCAGGAATTACCATGAGGCGGGACAGGGCAGGAAAGCCTAGGGTCAGAGCTCATGCACTCCAGATCTGATGGCCCAGATCAAGCCACCCACAGAGGTGCCCCCGTTTTTAACTTTTCTGTTTTAGGGATTTTACCCCTGGAGAGTGGAGTTTCACATCAATACTGACACCACTCACCCTGAAAATCCTTTGGACGAACTATAAAAACAAAAGCCCCAGGTGCAAAACGCCCGCAGAACATCTTGTGCATAGACACATTATAACACAGGGTGATTTTTAAAAAAAAATCCAATACTGTTTTCTGCTTTTTCTTTCTTTTTTACCAAGCCAGTGTTTGCCAAATATTAATGCTTCAACAAACATGAGCAGAGAAGATGTCCTAAGTAGTAGGCCATAACACTTTAAACAGTATAGTGAATACCCGAAGCATGCAAAGCTACTGAAACAATAGACAGAGCCAAGTATGAAGTAACCACCTTTCAGACTCAACATTTAATTATTCAAAATTTTAATAATTAGTATATTACAGTGGATGTCAAAGTCTATGGAAAGGTGTGACCCTTCCCCTCCTAAAAGCAGGGGTCAGGGGCTGTGCCCTACTGAAGCTGAAGCATTTTTTCTAAAATCAGACAAACCGTCCTTCTGGAAATGAAAACAATACCTCAATCCTTTTACTGCCTGAAAACATCCACATCAAAAGTCTTCAAAATGGTTGGGATTGTCACATGTGGGTGTTGTGCCCAGAAGAATTTTTCCGCCATTAACCCTTAGCCTAGCCAAGGATTTTTGCTTATAAAATAAATATAGGAAAATCCTATTTTGCCAGGGAACTTTCGTTACAAATGGCTACAGTTGAAAAAAAAATACTGTAAATAAATTCTGAACTAATGTACCCATAAAATATATTCATTTAAAGGAAAATGAACAATGTAAGATTAAAATACTGTTAATAGTATCATTATAATAATTAGTATGCTTTAAGAAAGTTATGCCTATAATAAAAAAGAATGTACATTTCGCAAAGTCAATCACATGACCAACATTCCGGAAAAGAGCTCGTGGCAGGTTGAGAGACATGGTTTATCTGCCATTCCAGAACAAGCAAATTCAGCAAGCAAAAGGTTTATTATATAATACAAGTATAGCAGTACAGGGGTTCATTCAAACCACACTGATAAAATTCAAAGACTTTTTCCAGATACTTAATGAAACAATCTCTCAAAAGCATGCAGGCACACACCCACACAGCATGCATGTGCACACACACGACCAACGCACAGACACACACGCACATACACACATTCACTCGCTCACTCTCTTGCTTACAGTACACACAACAGAACACAACCCACACACACAGGATCACACATACACACACAGAACAAATGCCCCCCCCTAACCTGCTTACTCAATATATCATCTTGAAGAGAGATATATACATAATACTATAGTAAATACACATTAACATGACATAAGGGCTATGAATTGCCAAATTGTGTTTAAGGTGGCAATCAAATGATAGAGCACATCATAGGTAAGGAAAGGTAAAGTAGTCCATAACCTATAAGGTGTAGGGAGCAAGCGTCAGAGACCCACTTCTCAAGGCCAGCATATTGAGGGCGGCGCCCATCTCCTCATCCCGTCCTGCTTTACCTTCCCTGACCCTAAAGAGGGCAGTAACCCATTTACAGCTGGGGTTGAAACTGGGGAACTGTACTGAAGCCAAGGCGCGCAAACGGTCCCACCCATCCAACTGGTAACCCACGCTCGATGATGCTTAACTTGGCTGGGGGAAAGCGAGTGCTCCGACCACTGAGCTATCCGTCCCCCTTGATAGCAAAGATAGGCTTCAAATACAATTAATATGATAATTTACTGCCTGAATCACACATCCAAAATGTTATGGCATAAGCTGTAGATCTTTATAGTTTTTATAGTGCGAAACTGAGATTATTTCATTACACTAATTCGGGTTTAAAAAATGATATGAGTTTAGACTTAAACGTCTTCAGATTTTCATTTTAAAAACCAACAACAGCAACACTTCATACTAACTAGGAAGTGATACCCCATCTACTCAGTAAAGGATCCATGTCTATTTTCGTTACAACTGCTTACTGTCATGTTCTAAGCAAATCTACACTCACCAATAAATACTACACTTTAATCAAATCGAAGCACATGTACTTACTGTGAGGTAGAGGCAAAAAACTGTCTGCAAAGATGAACGAATACTGTGACAACAAACTCCTGTTGGTATTTTTCCGCCATTTGTAATCGAGAAAGTAACAAGTTGTGATTGGCGGAAGTAGAGGAACCGGAAGTCCAAAACATTTGGTTTTGTTTTCTTTTGGACTTTCGATTTCCAGCCAGCATATTTCAAGAGTCTGTGGTATAGTTTCTAGCTTTTATGATATAAATTTACTGGCATTTTTAGTATGATATGATCCTATTTTTTTTATGTAGATGTGAAACCTGTCTTACATCTTACAATTATTTCTGGAAGAGAAGAGGTGTGTTGTGTGTGTGTGTGTGTGTGTGAGGATGTGACATGCCAAAGACAATGACCAATTCTTTTATTTCGAGGATAATGAATAAGCACTCATGTGCTTTTTTACATCAAGTTCCCTGCCCGTAGGGATGCATCACTCATAATAAACCCAATACATATACTCTCGCACACAGTAAAACAAAGGGAAATAACCCAATTCACCACCCCACCCACCCTTAAAAAAAAACGAACAAAAAACCAACAAACAAAAGAAAACCCTAAAGAACACCCCCCCCCCCCCCCCCTCCCAAAAAAAAAACCCAACCAAAAGGGAAACAAACAAAGTAAAATTAATTTACAAAAACAAACCAACAAAAAGAAGAAAAAAAGAAGAAAAAGAGAAAAACAAACAACAAGAAGAAGAATAACAACAAAACCAAGAAAAAAAACAAAAAAAAAAAAACAAGAAAAAACAAAAAAAAAAAAAAAAAAGAAAAAAAAACCAAAAAACAAAAAAAAGCTAAAAAAAAAAATAAGAAAAAAAATTAAAAGAAAAGAAAAAAGATAAAAAAAAAAAAAAAAAAATAAGACCACAAACTAAAAAAGTCATAAAAATAAACATCTAAAACATTGTCAAATAGTAACACATACTTGGTTACATATAACAATAAGATATTGAAATAGGAATTCATTAAAACTTAAGTACAGCCACAATAAATCCCAATAAAGTATGTGAAAATATAAAGTATGAAATCCTTTATCAGGAGACACTATAACTATAAAGCAAATGATAAAAGGTGAGAGAGACAGACAGAGAGAAGAGAGAGCAGAGAGAGAGAGAGAGAGAGATGTGTGTGTGTTTGTGTGTGGTGTGTGTGGTGTGAAGTCCAAGTCAAGTGAATATTTTTTTTCCAGATGGTACATTGATAAGCAATGCCATTTGCTGTTTTTTCCATCAAGCATCATCTAAGAACCAAATTCTTAATGATTATACTGAAATACTACATTATTTGCATCCTTTACCATTAAAATTAGACAGTGTGTGTGTGGTGTGTGTTCACAGATAATAATCAAATATAAATTCCTCAAACAGTACACCATCACCATCATGGGGGTATGGAGAGAAGCTGGGGGGAGGGGGGGGGAGATATCCAGGGAACATGACCGAGATCTGGGGAGGTGATTTTTGAAAAAAAAAAAAAAAAAAAAAAAAAAAACAATAATCCATCAGTTTTTAAACAGTTGGTTTTATAAACTGTGATGTTGTCCATTCAGCCTTAAGAAATCTTCATAATAGAAAGGGAAAGAATAATGTGCAGATGTTAAACTATAAAAGAGAAATGCAGCTGACCGAAACCACATTTGGGTTTTTTGTCAGACAGTTTTTCCCTTTCCTGTTTGGACACTCAACTGTGTGCTGGAAGGGAGGGGTGCCCAACAGAATTGTGGGGATGTTTTTTTTTTAATTAAATCAAGACACTGTGTGTTGTGTGTGTGTGGTGTAAGTGGTGTGTTTCATTGAATTTGTAATAATCTATTACTTGTAACTGGCTGCATGTAAAGACTATGATGAATGAAAGCGCTTGATTTGTGTTTTTAGCAAGATATAAGGCAGTACAAATTCCATTATTATCATTATTATTATTATTATTATTCTGTATATACTTTAAAAAAAAAAAAAAAATATATATATAATAATATAATAATTATGGTTAATGGGTTTAGGGGAGGATCATGCATGTAGTATGTATTAAATGTAAATGTATGTGTGTGTGTGTGTGTGGTGTGGTGTGTGTGTGTGTGTGTGTGTGTGTGTGTGTGTATGGTGTATGTGTGTGTGTGTGTGGTGGTGTGTGTGTGTGTGTGTGTGTGTGGTGTGTGTGTGTGTGTGTGTGTGTGTGTGTGTGTGTATTTGAGAAAAAAGAGTGAGGAAAAACAAGTGCAGGTAACCAGTTTACAACTTCATTCTCAACAAAAAAAATGATTTTTAGTCCAAGATTCAAAAAACAAAAAAAGGTCACTTAACTACAGGATAAACAATGAAGGCAGCATTAGGGGAATATTTGGAGTAAGGACCATGAGCTTTGGCCTGACATGACTGAATGCAGTTTTCACACACTACACACACACACACACACACACACACACACACACACACACACACACACACACACACAACACACACACACACTCACAGAGATGATATACATATATATATAAATATATATACTATAATAATATAAATATATCTATATATATTATATATATATATATGTATATAGTATAGGTTTATGTTTGTTTTGGTTAGGTTGTTAATTCAGAAGTGCAGTCTACGAAGTGTGTGTGTGTGTGTGTGTGTGTGTGTGAGTGGTGTTGAGTTGTGTGTGATGAGAGTGAGTGAGTGAGTGATGTGTGTGTTGTGTGTGTGTGTGTGTGTGTGTGTTGTTGTCATGCTGTACTTCAGTTATAACAGAATTACTTTGTACTTATTTTTTTTGGGGGGTCATTAGGTAGGTTTTTTTCTCTTCTTTAGATTTTCCATTTGTTGTTTTTGTTGTTGTTGTTTTTTAGGAGAGGTGGTTTGGTTATTTCATTTCAATTTGCCGATTGTTTTTATTTTTGTCCTTACATAGAACTATAATTATATATTTGGTGCTTTGTTTGTTTCAGCAACAACCAGCCAATCACCAGGATTTCCTGACAGCATTGGGCATGACACTGATAAGAAGCTGCCCTTTTAGGAAGGCAACATTCCTTTAGGTAATGCTTTTTAAAAATATAATAGATTTATTCTTTTATTTCAAGGTTGATGGAATAAGTGTGCACCAGTTCCCATGTGTATGCCCTTTTGTCAGTTTGTCGCTCCATTTTTCCCCACTGGCACACAACAAAAAACAACAACAACAACAACAATAAATAATAATAATATAATAGTAATAAATAACAATGGAATTTATACAGCACTATATCTTGCCCCCCCCCCCTTGGCCAATGGATCTTGCCCCCCCCAAAAAAAAAAAAAAAATCAAACGCTTTCTTCCTTCATCCTAGTCTTTTTCACATGCAGCCAGTACTAATTAATAGACTTTTACAAATTCAAAATGTAAACACACAAGTGACGCACAATTAATATAGTTTTTACAAAATTCAACAAATGTAAACGCTAGGGCATGGTTTTTTACAAACTCAAATGTAAACACAACAGCACACGCACACTACACAAACCAACACACGCAACATACACACACACACACCACACACCACTCAAATCACACACACAAAACAAGAAAAAACGACGCTACACACACACACACAACACACATACGCACAACCTCCACATAAATAAAACGACACGCACGCACCGCGCACGCCACGCACACATACACACACACAACGCACACCAACACACACACACACAAAGAAAGTACGACACCACCGACACACATACGCACACACACACACGCACGCACACACGCACACACACACAATAGTAAAACACAAAGACGCTCACAGATACACACCACACACACGACACACACACACACACGCCCGTGTTATTTGTAAGCACAAGGGTTGCTGGCAGCAGAGTGGAGGGAACGAGAAGGAGTGACAGGTGAAGACATTCACAGAGGAAGAAGGGTCTGTTTTTTGTGGAGAACCTTTGGTTGTAACAGGGGGTACTGATCTTATAGTTTACTCTCTGTGGCACAGGCAACCAGTGGAACGATCGCAAGAGAGGAGCAATGTGCACAGAATTTTTTCTTTCTGAGAACTAGCCGAGCTGCATGAGTTTTTGTATACGTTGAAGAGGGTGGATAGATGATGCGGTCAGACTAGCCAGAAGAGAATTGCAATTGTCCAGACGTGAGAGAAATGAAAGAAGTGACTAGTTTCGATGTTTCAACAGTGGAGGACAGGTAGCTGGTTTCGCGAACTGCAGTGATTGCGCCTCAATTGATATTAGCACGACTGGCAGTTTGGGTGATGCAATTTTTTTATGGGGCATGGAGAGTGTGTTGTCGATACGACCCGTACCTATATTATTTCACAGCAGTAGATAGAGGGACAAAGACGTATTGAGCCCGAATTCTATTGAAGCTTTTTGACGGAAAAGAGTTTGTGTTTGGACCCTACAACATGCTTCGTTTTAATCCTGTATTGCATAAGCTTAACTTGTTTCTCTATCATAGCCAATTTTGGATATACTTGAAGGCCGTAAGTCATATTTGTCAAGAGAGAAGGCAGATTTTCCCAGGAGTATAGTGCTATGAATCTGAGAGACCATCTGCATAAAAAATGATAGGTATTACATGTGCGACAGAATTTCTGCGTGCATCGAACACAGAAAGATCAGTTTCTACTCATCCTAAGGGGACGGGATACTCAGAGGTCGAGCACATCGCCTTTCCCCCCAAGCCAAGTTAAGCAGCGTCGGCGTGGTTACCATTGGATGTGACCGATTGGCGCGCCTTGGTTTCAGTACAATTCCCCAGTTCACCCTGCTGTAAATGGGTACCCTGCCCTCCTTTAGGTCAGGAAGGTAGAGCCAGCGAGGGAGAGGAGATGGCGCCAACCCTCAATAAGCTGGCCCTAGAGAAGTGAGGTCTCTGACGCCTCGCTCCCCTACAACCTTATGGTTATAAGGGACTAAGACTTCCTTTACCTTTATATTACCTTACCTAGAGGACTTGTGTGTGTGTGTGTGGTGGTGTGTGTGTGGTGTGTGTGTCTGGTGGTGTGTGTGTGTGTGTGTGTGGATGTGTGTGTGTGAGTGTGTTGTGTTGTGTAAATATATTGAGAAATTGGGTGGTTATATGTGCGTGCCCTATATTTATGTGTGAGTAATGTAATGTGTGGTGAGTGTGGTGTTTGTGTTTGTGCGCGCACTAACAGCTAAAGAACAAAAACAGTAAACTACACACGCTTGTTTGCATGTGAGCATGGAGTGTTTGCTGAGTGGTGAATGTGTGATTGTGTGTGTGTGTGTTCGTGTCCCTGTGTGTGCTGCGTGCATGCTGCGGCGGTGCGTGTGTGCGTGCGTGCGGTGCGGTGCGTGCGTGCGTGTGTGTGTGTGTGTGTGTGTGTGTGTGGTGTGTGTGTGTGGTTGTTTGTGTGTGTGTGTGTGAGTGAGTGAGTGAGTGCCATGAAATGACCTAGAGCAACATACAGTTTATAAAAAAAGCAACAACTTAGTGCCCTAAGCTTTTGGAAAGGACTATTGGTGGATTAATCAAGATCATGTTATCTAAATCTAAACAAGTCAAGGATAACAAGTAGAAAATAATACCCTCCGAAAATTAACTAACAACAGATACTATAACAATGAACTAACAACAGATACTAAAACAATTAACTAAAACAGAATACTATAACAATTAACTAACAACAGATACTATAATAATATAACTAAGCAACAGATACTATACATTAACTAACAACAGATAACCTATATACATAA
Source organism: Rapana venosa (assembly GCA_028751875.1). NCBI lineage: Eukaryota > Metazoa > Mollusca > Gastropoda > Neogastropoda > Muricidae > Rapana > Rapana venosa. The sequence continues at coordinate 70,591,311 of CM054143.1, forward strand.
CTAACAACAGATACTATAACAATGAACTAACAACAGATACTATAACAATGAACTAACAACAGATACTATAACAATGAAACTAACAACAGATACTATACAATAACTAACAACAGATACTAAAACAATGACTAACAACAGATACTATAACAATGAACTAACAACAGATACGATAACAATGAACTAACAACAGATACTATAAAAATGGAACTAACAACAATACCCATATCAAGCTCGAAAAGTGGATACTTTGGGAAACGCTAACACATAGTAGGGTAGATATCCTGCACAAAAGCATGGGGTAAACAACACAGGGCATTAAGAGAGGATTTACAGAACAGGTCATGAATGATGAAGCTTTGAAACAGGGTGATCCATCACAAGGAAGATACCGACTGGCTGTGAAGCAACATTCAGAAATTCTGCAGAGAAGTCCTATCATTGTTTAGGAAAGCTGTTAAGCGTTACAGATTATTCTAAAAGTAAGGGATCTTTCAAAAGTGGATAGATGATTTCTTTAATCTAGGACAACCGTAAAGCAGATGTACTGACCCAAATTTGTTTTCCGCACATGCATAGTATGTTCTTGAGTATTTTGTGCGAAAAGCATTTAAACGGATCTATATGCCAGGCATGAGAAATTTCTAAAAGCAGACCAATGGCTTTGCAACAGAAACTCTAGTGTTTTGTACATCCATCATATTTAGGCACTTTTGAGAGGGTGTACAAGCAATTAGAACTTTGGAATTTTTTAATTGCATTATCATAGGAAGTATGCATTAAAAGTTCATAACCCTCTCGCAAGTCTAACGGAAATATTGACTAAAAGTGATCCTTCCAACATTGCGTGCTCCTCGTCGCGCAGCTCCTATCGACCCATTTCATTAGGAATGATCCCACATGGGAAGGACCCAGCAAAAAGTAACACTGAATTGCCTTTCAACGACAATAAAATGAACATGTTTGATTTCAGTGATGCATTTCTTGTCTAGTATTTTGATTTAAGGAATTTAAAATGCCCCACAATACGATTTAGAATCAAAGCATAGTAACCATTTTCAAAACTTTTGAAGAGTGGAACAAAATAGTTGAGAGCCATCAAATGTTGCCAAAAGCTCCGCAGTAAAGATAGAAACGCACCATTATATGACATATTTTTCTCCATGTATGGGCTGGAATAAGGAAAGCGCACCTATCCTGTTGTTATGGAGGTGTGATCCCTCATGGTCTGTTTGAAAAGTGTGTTCACCTTGGCGGTCTGCGGCAGCATGGTTTTCCATCTCCTTGTTGGATGCGCAAGTTTGTGTGTTTCTACGCCTCCTTTTCGAAAAGTCGTGCATCCTGGTTTGGTGTTGGAACCTAGAATCCTATTTTCACAACAGTTTCGTTCACTATCATTGACTTTTCGAAATAGTTCAATGAATAGTTTTCATCTATTGAATATATAGTTCTTTTTACCAAACTACAGTTGACTGATGATGTGTGTTCACCTGATCTGTGGTTCATTGTCAAAACTTCAGTGGAACTGATGATGTTGTTTCACCTATCTGCTGTCCTTGTCCAAAAACCTTCAGTTGACTGACGATGTGTGTTTTTCACCTGATTCTGCTGGTGCTTGTCAAACTTCGTTACTGATATGTGTGTTCACCTGATCTGCTGGTCCTTGGTCAAACCTTCATTTGACTGATGATGTGGTTCCACTCTGATCTGCTGGTCCATGTTCAAAACATCAGTTGACTGTATGATGGTTTGTGTACACTGATCTGCTGGTCCTTGTCAAAACTTTCAGTGAGACTGATGATGTGTGTTCACCTGATCTGCTGGTCCTTGTCAAACCCTTTCAGTGGACTGATGATGTGTGTTCACACTGATCTGCTGGTCCTTGGCAAAACTTCAGTTGACGTGATGATGTGTGTTGACCAGATTCTGCTGGTACCTTGTCAACTTCAAGTTGACTGATGATGTTGTTCACCACTGAGTCTGCTGGACCTCCTCTGACCCATTGCAGGCCCTGAACTTTTCACTGATCCAACCGAAAATTTTCAACCCCCCCCCCGCCCCCCCCCCCCACCACCACCACCCACCAACCTCTACCCAGTGTTTTCACCAACCCCACAACCTAAGACAATTACTGTTGCAGACATAAAGGCAATTGACCCTCACGTGGGTCTACCCCCATACACTACGAACTTAAACACATAATTTTTTTTCAAACTTGGGACTCACCACCCAAAACAGAGGAGGAACACAGGCAGGCAGAACGTCATCGCCAGTGGGCCTGTTTCCCCTACATCTGTCTCCCCCATCACCTCTGACGTCCACTGAAGGAGCCACAACCAACCCTCCAACCAGGCAGCCACTCCTCCACAATCTTTGTCCTCCAATGCTCCATCCCTCTGCCTGTGACTCAGATAATACTAAGTGTACTGAAAGCATGTGTACACAGTGTGCAACAGACTAAAAGTTCCCCCTGTTAAACAGATCCTTTCACCGTCTCTCCACACTGACTCCGCCATCAGGTCAACTCTGTTCTGCCCTTCCACTGCACACATCTCTACCCAACATCCTCGTCCTCTTCTCTGATAGTCACCCTCACTCACCACTGTCACTTCAACCTCTCTGTCCTTCCCTCAAACCTTCCTTCACGTGTGTTTACTTAATGCGCATTTCTGTTTGCCCAGATGGTAAAGCCGACCTCTTTCTGATGTCATATTTGAACAGAACATGATCTCACTTTCTCACAGAAACCTGGTTTAACCCCACAAGGTCATGAACCAAAGATAAAAGACTTACTCCACCTGGCTACTAAAAACTGTTTCTTTCCCCCGACCCTCACGTGAGGGTGCATTGCCGTTGTTTACAAAGACGCACTGCATCCACTCTAACTATCCCAAACTGCCAATCTGATACAGAAAAAACAAACTCCCTACTACACTGACAAAGTCCTGTAGTACCCTGAAGGCTCAATACACCAGCCCGTGCTGAGGACGCCCATCATTCCACTTCATTCTCATTCCCCGGGTTTAACAAAAAGCCGTAACAAAGCACAATAGACTGACCACTTCAGTGGTAACTTCAGTGTATAGGGCTGGCTAGTCTGGCGGTACGGCCCCCTCTCCCTGCGAGTACTGAACAGGGAAATACGCATCCACGACGACAGAACTGATTAAAGAAGAAGAGGAGGAAGAGGAGAGGAGGTATGAGGAAAGGAGGAGGAGTACGGGGGAAAAGAGCTGTCAAGGAGAAAAAGACTGAAGGAAGCAGAATGAAAAAAAAATAAAAGCACAACAATAAGAGGAATGGGAGACAGGCAGAAAAGGACATGATAAAAGCAAATTAAAGCAACAATACAAGGAAGAAAACCAACCATCCACCCATACCGACAAACCAACCACCCAACAGGAACCAACCAACCAACAAACATCCATCCAACCCTAAAACCCTTAACTCAGCTAACATAACCAACCATCTATCCACGAAACCAGCCAACGACCAACCACCCAACCCCCAACCAATCAACCACCCAATTAACCAGGCAACCAGCCACCCACCCACCCAAGCATCTAATGCACAACAAACCATCTCTCTCTCCGCAAAGTGGTGACACAGGGAGTGGTGCCTAGGCCAGGCTGGTTTGCTGGTGGGGGGGGGGGGGGGGGGGGGGGGGGGGGGGGGGGGGGGTGGGGAGGTAGGTAGGGAGATATGGTTAGGGACGTAGGTTAAGAGATAGGTAGGTATGTAGGAGAGGAGGTAGGGAAGAGGTAAATAGGGAGGGAGGGGGGAGAGAATAAAGGGGGGAAGGGAGGGAGGATAGGAGGGAGGGAGGTAGGGAAGATAGGGGAGGAGATAAGGGAGGTAGGTATGTAGGGATATAGGGAGGTGGAGATAGGTCGGGAGAATAGGAAGGTAGGACGGTAGGAGGGAGATAGGCAGGGAGGGAGGTAGGTAGGGATAGGGAGATAGGGAGGGAGATAGTAGGTTAGTGAGGGAGGTAGGGAGGGAGTAGGTAGGAGAGAGGTAGGTAGGGAGTAGTAGGTATGGAGATAGGAGGGAGGTAGGTAGGTAGGGAGATAGGGGAGAGAATAGGTAGGGAGATAGGTAGGTAGGGAGGTAGGTAGGTAGGGAGAATAGGCAAGGGAGGGAGGTAAGTAGGTAGAGAGTTAGGTAGGGAGGTAGGGAGTATGGGGTTAAAGATAGGTAGGTTATGTAGGAGAGGAGGTAGGGAAGGAGGTAAAATAGGAGTAGGGTGGAGGAGGAGGTAGGTAGGGAGCTAGGGTAGAGTAGGAGGAGGAGGGAGCTAGGCAGGGAGGAGGTAGGTAGGTATGGGGAGATAGGTAGTAGGGAGGTAAGGGATGGAGGTAGGTAGAGAGGTAGGGATAGGGGAGTAGGGAGATAGGTAGGTAGGGAGGTAGGGAGGGAGAATAGGTAGGTAGGTAGAGAGGTAGGTAGGAGGAATAGGGAGGGAGGTAGATAGGGAGGAGGAGGTAGATAGTAGGAGTGAGGTAGGGAGGTAGATAGTAGATAGGGAGGAGGGGAGGTAGGTAGTTAGGTAGGGGAGGGAGGGAGGGAGTAGATTGGTAGGGAGGGAAATAGGTAAGGTAAGGAGGGAGGTAGGTAGGGAGATAGTAGGTATGGAGTAGGTAGTAGGGAGATAAGGTAGAGGAGGGGGTAGGTAGAGAGATAGTTAGGAGTAGTAGGTATGAAGGGAGATAGGTAGGGAAGGAGATAGGGAGGGAGTAGTAGTAGGAGATATGTAGGCATGGAGAGGAAGGGGAGGGAGGGAGGGAGATAGATAAGGTAAGTGGGGAGGTAGGTAGGGAGGAGGAAGAGGTAGGTGACAGAGGTCGCTAGGGAGGGAGGGTGTAAGTAAGAGAGGTAATAGGAGGGAGGAGATAGGTAAGGTAGAAGATAGGTAGGTAGAAGATAGGTAGGTAGGAGGGAGGGAGATAGGAAGGTATGAAGATAGTTGATAGGAAGATAGGTAGGCAGAGGGAGGCTAGGGGAGGGAGGAGATAGGCATGTAGGAGATAGGTAGGTAGGGAGATAGGTAGGTAGGGAGATAGGTAGATAGGCGGGAGATAGGAAGTGAGGGAGATTAGGTAGGTAGTAGTGAAGTAGGTAGGGAAATAGGTAGGTAAGGAAGGGAGATAGGAAGGTAGGTAGGGAGATAGGTAGGTAGGTAGGGAGGTAGATAGGTAGGTAGGGAGTAGGTAGGTAGGGAGATAGTTAGGTGGGAGGTAGGTATGGAGAAAGGAATGTAGGTAGGGAGATAGTAGGTATGGAGGAAATAGGTAAGGAGGTATGTAGGTAAGGAAGGGAATAGGTATGGAGGTAGGTAGGGAGGTAGGTAGGGGATAGGTATGGAAATAGGGAGATAGGTATGAGATAGGTAAGGGAAAATAGGAGAAGGTTAGGGAATAGGCAGGGAGAGAGGAGTGAGGGAGGGAGATAGTAGGTGGGGAGAATAGATCGGGATGCATGTATGTACGTAGGTAGGATAGGGAGGAGGCGGGAGATAAGATAGGGGTGCATGTAGAAAGTAGGTAGATAGGAGGGAGAGGGAGATAGGTAAAAAAAAAAAACAAAAAAAACCCCAACAACCCACAACAAGCCCCCCCTCCCTCCCTCCCCCCCACACTCCCCAGCAAAAAACAAACACAAAAAACAAAATACTCAAAATCAAAACAAAACGAGAGACAAAGGGGGAAAAAAACGAGTGAGAGAGAGAGAGAGGAAGAGAGAGAGAAGAGGAGAGAGAGAAGAGAGAGAGAGAGAGAGAGAGAGAGAGAGACAATGACAATGACAATGACAATGACAAAGGTTTATTGTGTTAAGCAAATATGCCATTCACAAGGGAACAGTGGGGTGGGGGACTGGGCACAAATACACATAATATTAATCAGCACAATCAATCTACCCTGCATACAACAACAACAACAACATAATTTGATTGCATAAAGCTTTCGCCCATTGAAAGGGATGGGGGTGGGGAGGTGGAGATTACACTAAACATACAATCCATTGACACAACAGCACAAATGATGAAGTCCGTGCAAGGTTTTTCCAAGTCACTGGTGTTCTGTCCTTTTAGCCCACTGCTCATGGCATTACGACACAGTATGCGTGTCCACAAATTGCGTGCAAAAGTTCACTTGAATTTGGTTTCGACATCTCTCCCTCTCTCTGTCTCTGTCTCTGTTTCTCTTCTCTCTCACTCTCTCTCTCTCTCTCTCTCGCTCTCTACTCTCTCTCTCCTCTCTCTCTCTCTCACAACACACACACGCACACACACACGCACGCACGCACGCACGCTCACCCATACCCAACATCCACAACCACACACAATCACACACCCCCTTACTACATCACGCACACACACACGCGCGCGCGCGCGCACACGACACACGCACGCACGCACAAACCCATACACATATATACCCCGCAC